>VSDK01023990.1:141428-158393 GCA_009767595.1 Symbiodinium kawagutii
CAGCAGCAAGCAGCAGCAAGCAGCAGCAAGCAGCAGCAAGCAGCAGCAAGCAGCAGCAAGCAGCAGCAAGCAGCAGCAAGCAGCAGCAAGCAGCAGCAAGCAGCAGCAAGCAGCAGCAAGCAACAAGAAACAAGCAGCAGGACAAGCAGCAAGCAACTGCAAGCATGTGGTAAAATATTCTATCATGCGCAATTGTTATCGTTTTTTTTTTGCTGTTATCGTTTTTTCGAGCGATAGCTCTGTCTGGACCAGTTGGGGCCCACGAATTTTAAAACGCAATTGACGGGGTTATTGTACAATCCCATATATTCTTATGGTGGTTTTTCAAAATAGGGTACCTCCAAATCATCTAAACTAGGGGTACCTCACCTCCATCCATTTTTTGGGTTCCCCTGCAATATACCACCAGCAAACCACCCAAAGTTCTGATGCTGCGCCGTAAGTTACCCCAAAACGCGGGCCCTCCGCCAGATACAAGTTTAGTTAGAACCCCGTATAAATGTTAGATATTGTTGGCTAACCCCAGCCAAGTTAACCATGAATCATGGGCTATAGTTGCTGTCAACTGGGGCCCACAGTGCAAAGGATTTTGCCAACTTAGAGACTGAGGAGAAGTCTCCAACGTGGGAGCCATGCTGGCGCCAAACGCGTTGTGGGATCCAATGAAGCAGCACTTGAGCACAAAAACGACACCGGTTCGAGCAGTGTCATTGACCAAGGGCTTAGACTGGCTGGTTGAGAAGGGGAAAATCCTGCATCTTGCAGTAGCTCTTGTGTCGAACGAGGCAAGCTAAACTATGATGCAGCTCAGAACCAAAACACACATTGCAGCTCAGGCTCTCATTGAATCATGGGATAATTATATATCTCATATGTTTCGCTGCCCAAAGTTTCACCAAACTTTTGTAGAACGACAACTATGGGAAACCGTTCATCATCCCCGTTGCTCACGAGAGTAACGATGGCACCCCGACCCACAGTTTGTAGAAACATGGCATTTTGGGGCATTGTTGGGGAACATTGCTAGGGCACACAATTTGTTGTTCATTATTGTCTACTGAACGTCCACACAAAAAAAAACTGCTCTGTCAACATGATTTTTATCTGTTGCAAGTGTGCATCTCAGCCTAAATATGTTGTTTCAACTTGTGCACCTTTTTGTGAACCACCAATATCATGGAGTCATGGCCGCAATAGTCACAGATTCACACCATGACTTCTCGTTGATACAGATTGGTGCGCGGCAAGTGGTTACCAATGTCCTGGACGATGATGATGGTCAGGAGTCATCATCAACAACAACGACAACGTCATCATCATGGTTGATCTACATATGCTCATAAATACTCAAACAAACCACAACCAAACCCACACTAAATGACAATCAACCATAGTGGCTTCTGATCTGATCATGACGATGTTGGTGATACGGGTCCTGGTAATCAATCATATATACACAAATACTATCTACATATATACAGTATAATCAATTATAATCAGTAGAATTACTGTGCTCCAAATTGGGTCATGAGTCATTCCCAACAGGTAAACCAGCTCAAGGAATGTTGGGTCAATTCACATAGCTTGCATTGAAGGCTCCAACCCATCAATAGAAGGGCACTTGCCCCGGGGATATCCGATGATCCTGCCGTGAATGATAGGGTGTGTTCATGGATCCTCTAAAAGGATGTTTCTCAAAATGCAGAACCCCAAGAATGGATGGCTCATTACATTAACTTCAAATTGTGAATATAAAGGATGATTTGGGGGTACCCCTATGACTTGAGAAACAACCTGTGAACAGTGCTTATTATTAATTATGGCTAACAATGGTCAACTGAGATATATTCATGGTTAGCTGCTTTCTCAAAACAGGGGTACCCCAACACCACCAAACCAGCAGCAATCTCTTTTCCTTCGCTCCCTCCAAGGCGCCCCATTCAGAAGTCCTTAAGAGTTCGGATGTATCCTTCACCGACGCCGTGTTTTGCCCACGGCCATTCAGAACCTCAGGTTGAACAAGGGGCGATTTCAGCAGGGGTCCTGTGGTTGCCTGAATGAGTATATACTTGGGAATTGGTTTCAATGGCAAACAGGTGGTTTCAAACATCTTACATATGGAGGCTTGTCAAAATGTCTCTACAGTACCCACTTTGGTGCGCAACCCTTGTTCTCTCCGGGGTCCGCTATTCAAATCAATCATTCGCCGGCCCAGCAACATCCTGAACCAAAACAATTATAAATCACATGCAGCATTGCGAAATCTGGAGTTCGTGCCACATGTCGCTAGCGTGGTTCACTTCTAGTTGGCTTCGGAGAAGGATGAACTGCAAGAACTCGTCTTGAGAATTCAAGCATTCAAGCATAAGAGAAAAATTGACCATGTCGTGTTTCGTTCCCCACACTTGCGGCACCAACTTTAACTTCTTGGGAAACTGGGCCAGACAACAAAATGAAGATGTGAAGAAAGCGTCGTGTCGAGAGATACTCAAGGCCCAGGACAAGGGGGTTCAGAAGAACCCCTTCGCTAGCACGGAGCTAGCGCCAAGCTAGCGCGGATTTTGGGGACAGGTTTTGGCGTTAGGACAAGCATGAACACAACAAAAGTTGTGGTGACAGAACAGAAGTAAAAGGCATTGAGAATCAAAATCAACATCATCCTCAACATTTTCATCATGATGCTAGATGCTAGCGCGGAGCTACCACAAATCTAGCGCTAAGGTGGGGAACCAGCGTATTTAGCTGGGGGCCCGCTACAAAATCTAATTGTTAAAACCATCATCGTTAGATAGTTTCGCGCCTTTCATCATGTTCCTTCATAGGGTTTTTTGAACGGACTCCGTATACTCATTGGTAGTTATAAATCGATCCCAAAAATGTACATCAATTGGATAATCATACCCAGCCATAGTATGCCCAGGTATGGTTAAAAAATGTTTGAAACCAGCAAAGGGGGCACATCTACACAATCACAAAGCTAGGATGACTTCTTGAAATCAAAGGTTGTTTGGGACGCAGCTCTGCAATACCAATTATATAGATCATGCCAAGTTGAGAGCAAGGCCTAGAAGAAGGCCAGCCTTGCTGTTGCCCAAACGAGGCTAATCACAAAAATGCAATCCTGTTTTTTTTCAAACATGCTTCTTGAGTAAAAAAGAATCTAAGCTACAGAAAGTGCCTTGCCAATCTGAGCTATGTCAGCCAAGTGGCCAGCCCAACAATCCTCAAGTCAACACTGGGAGAACATACCGACCGAAGGTGAACACAAGTTATACGCAGCCGATCTGCATGCCTTTTGGCCTGGGAAACCAACAATAACTTGGGACCGTTTGGGACCATTTGGGCCACTAGCTATCTGATAACCTCATCTTTAGTGTCTCAACATGGCTTGCCCTGCCATCGCAACTCTTTGGTCTGCTGCTGCCGTGAGTGAAGACAAAAAACACTGGCAAGACTTGGTCTGAGTGGCCATGAGTGCATGTGTGACACGAGAGTGTGCCACATATGCTGAGTCATTCGCAATCTCCCACTTGATTTCATGCACAACATCTGAACAGTGTGTGCACATGTGCAACTACAGTATTTACCTGCATTCTGCAGCACATGCATGAACCATTCGTGATGGCAACCAAGCATGAACAATGAACTGAGCATTGGGTATTGCAAAATTCTGACCAGAAGCCACCGATAAACCACAACTGTGTGTTGTTACTTCAATCCTCGCCTATGGAGCAAGCTCACCATTCACTAATTGTTGGCCAACAATAAAGCAATACTCTCTACTGGGGAAGTAGTGAGAAACTGCTATCGATGAATAACTCATGATAAGCTGATGAAAAACGATTGTGTGATCCGTAGAAGCTCATAGGTCTTCGTTGATTCATGACCTTCACATTGCGCTGGCTTAGCTGCCTAGGCAGCTTCCAGCAGTGCGTACAAAACATGATTTCAGAATGAATGAGTAGCTCTGCCTATGTAAAAGGTAGATTGAACCAACGCATCTCGGTGAAACCTTGGCATAGCATCACGGTGATGGAAAATCATGGAAAAACAACATTGCATCAACCATTCAAGTGAAGCACCACAATTGGTACTGACCATGAGCACCCATACATTCAATGGAAATTATTCTGATGCATACCCAGATCAACGGTGACCGGATGATGATCAACTGGGCCCGGTGTCTTTTCCCATAGGGGTTATCAGCTGCTTCATCCAATCAGTAGTCAATTGCAACAAGTCAATGGGAAAAGACCGGTTCCAAATTGCAAACAAAGCAATGAACTACTCTACTAATATCAATTACAGAGTAACGTGTAGGTTGGTAAAACAATGAATGTTTTGGAAACGGACAATTTCATCAAATGTTGGTACCCTACCAGTTCGTTGGAACTGACGATCAATTCTCAAGTGCAAAATGGGGGCATGGCTCGAACAGGGCAGTTGCAAAGTTGGGACAAATGATCCACCACTCTGGGGCAAACCAACCATACTGCAAAAAACGAGAAAACCACAAGCAAAACACGCTCAACAAACAAAAAACATCAACTCTCTCTGTTTTTCATCATCATCATCTTATGATAATCTGTAAAAAGCAGCATTGTTACTCAAGTGTGTAACGAGAACCAACCGCCAGATGAAACTTCAGTGTACGTACAAGTACTCGCCAAGATTTTCGACCAGCTGCTTCTCAAAGGTCATGGAGCTTCCAGTCTTCTCAGCATCTTCGTAGGCGATGTTTACCAACTCCATCAATGCAACCCTCAGCGCTGCCGGTCGGGTTCCAACGGCAACTGAACCAACGAAAGAGGTCGCATCCCTACGATTTGTGGATGCTTCGACTTGACAACCTGTGGTGATTTGAGGTACCCCATGTCAAACCCTCAAGCTGTTACATCTCAACTGATGCTTTATCCCATCACTGACCAACCATCCATTGACCATAATTGACCACTCTTCATCATGAACCGCAATAGGGAATACTGAGCGAAGAGTGTTGCACTGGACCCATGATGAACTGAACCATCAATGTGTATTCCTTGCTGCTTTGAGAAAATCCAACTCGAACGCATCTGTTTGACTTGGTGTTGCACCGCAACGAGCTCAACATTGAGCTTTCCCCGAGCTTACAGCTGTGGGTCTAGGGCACCTATGGGCACCTGCATCCCACATCCAGAAAATGACCAAACTCGTCGAACTGTCGGGATGTGAATAAGCATCGATCTTTAGGTTCACTAGGGATCACTATGGTACAGTTGAGACCCAAAATCAACATTTACACAGCCGGTATATCCCCTAGTCTTGTTGGTTGCCATCCCCTCATATATATCAACCATGGACCAGGCAGTTTGTTAACCAATGGTTGGTTAACCCCCCCATATTCTTATGGCTTCTCCCTATTTATCCCGTGTGAGTAGCCATAATCCGTTGCTCATCACTGGTTCGCTTGCCGGAGCCTCCAGGCACCATCCGTTAACCCGGGGCCACCACCCCCAGAGGCAAGCAGCAAATCCACCTGTTGCGACTGCAGCACCTGTAGGGGTGCAAGACCATGTGTTGCGCAGGTTGTTGATATTCTTGTGTTGCTTGGGCGGTTTCTCAAGATTGGAAACTCTCAAGAATTGTTGCTTTTTTATTGGTAAATGGTTCATCAAAAGGATGATTTCGGGGGTCACCCAGTTTGAGAAACGACCATCTTGGTAACACAGTGCTTACAGTATATATGTATTGTTGACA
Source organism: Symbiodinium kawagutii (assembly GCA_009767595.1). Lineage (NCBI taxonomy): Eukaryota > Dinophyceae > Suessiales > Symbiodiniaceae > Symbiodinium > Symbiodinium kawagutii. The sequence continues at coordinate 147,165 of VSDK01023990.1, forward strand.
TTTCTTGACTGATGCATATTGGTTTGTTGGTTTCTGTTGGCTATCGGTGGCTTTTTGATTGGTCAATGCTGGTTGTAAGTATATTGGATGATGCGCAACGTGTGCTTTATTTTGACCTTCTCGGTGATCATCATGTCAAAAATCATGGTATTGGATGGATAGGTGTTTACAAATGTGATGCAAAAAGCACTAGTTTCCTTGGTTGCATTCAACGAGTCTAGTTTTGACTGTGGATATATTTCATTCAAACGTATGCTGATCAAGTAGAAGCCATCATACCCAGTTGCAGTTGAAAATAAATCAATCATCTTGAAATCACTAAGCAGCTTGATCACCATCAATTGGCCAACCTTTCTGAAATCAGTTCAGTGGCTATCTTTTTTGAAACCACCAACTTGGCATCTTGATGGTTGCTTTTCTGACCATTCTCCCCTCGGTCGCATCATGTCGCTCTCAGGGGCACACAGCTCCTCGGCATCACCAGGGTATTGACCAGCTCTGGTTGTAACGGTCGAAAAAGTGGGTAACCAGCTGGTTGCTACCATTGCTATCTGGGGGTCCCCAACTATCTTGCCACCTGGAGGCATGGGTGCGGGCATAACCAGCTGATCACCCATTGATGAAGGCGCAGCTCTGGGGGTAAGCTGCTGCTCATCTCCCCAGCATTTCTCGTGGCACACCAACCAGCTGAAGGTGGATCCAACAGACCCTGACCTCAGTGACTTCGGGATCCAAAAGAATATCCTGAAGCTCAGTGCGGCTCAATTCCGACTCCTTTCAGGGGCGATCGAGGCAATTTCGCAACAAAAAATCATGACGTTTTCACGTGAGAACATTTGACATGGGAAGCATAAATGCTGATGTTTGGGGAGAAGGATTGCTGACCAGGTGTTGGTGGACAATCATGTGCACAGAATCACTGTATATTCTGTCACAGCCATCAAACATGAAGCCCTACAACCAAGGGCAGAAACAGTTGACAGCTCCTGGTGTAACCTTTCGTAGCCACAATGAAAGGGTCACAAGAAGCCCAGCCAAGGATTTGGTAACAATATCTCAGGAGATTCCGACCATTGCCATTGAGACTGACTCAACCAACCTGTCCGACCTGTCCTCATCATGGCCATTTTGTTCCATCTTCTGTCGAAGGCACGATGCCACAAAGGACACCTATAGAGTGGCATGATGGGTGGGCACATGACTTGCAAAGCTCAACATGGGAAAAGGTAATCTTGGGATAACAACAGCATGGTATGTCACATGGAATTCCAACAAAGTTGATGCCAGGTGGTCACAAACTGACCCTTCCTAATGCCTTCCATTGCAACTGACACATGTGGACATCATACGACACAATCGCTACATTCAATCTCATCAATCAGCTACTAACGATGAGTGTTTCTGGATGATTTAAGGTACACACAGCCCTATGTATCGACTTCATTTTCCTTCATTGTTTCGGTGCAGAGATCACAAAACTGTTGAAACACCTCTGGGGGAAAATAAGAAATGTTTGAAACCACCAACCAGTAAAGGTAACTAGAGAAAAATCATAGGAATTCTACGGGTTGAGGTTCCCTCACGGACGAAACCATCCCGTCACTTCTCAGGGTAACATGGAGGTTCACCGAATGACCGGGCCCACCCCGCCCTTCCCCTGCAACAAGGATTCGTGTCACGAGGGTCACTCCCAAATGGGACAGCACCTGCAACCAAGCAGCAGTGATGCTTTCTTTCCTGGCGCAGGTGGAGGATGGAGCGACTCATGTCCACGGCAGAAGAAACTCACAGGATGTGTGTAGGATTGAGTTACTGTATTTCCACAAAGGAAACTGATCGTCACCATACACTCGAGCGGAACCTGGCTGAAGCAATAACCACAGTACAAAAACAAATCTGCATGGGGCTTTGTCCGAAAATGGTGGGCTCCCAAGTCACTGGTGGTTTCCCTATTCTTGATGGCTACGAACTTGGATGGTTAGTAGGTATCGCGATGGCCATACAAACATGTATTGCGAGTTCAGCAGTATCTGTGAAAACAATTCAACACTTCCAGTATGCTTCTGTAGTTGGCTGTGAGTCATGATGCTCGCTTTATGCCAAAGATCTGCACAATGCTCCGCGGCTGTCGGCATGCTCACACATTCCCACAAGTGGTGGGAATGTGGATAACATGTACAAATACCAAACATCCAACCACATTGAGTAGTTGAAAATGGCAAGAACTTGGGTAATGATATAGACTTTGGCCCACAGCATTCACCCATGAAACTGCGGTTTTGCGTATCACCAATTAAACCTATGGGTGCTTCTCAAAATAGGGGACCCCTCAAGTCATCCCTTACTAGCAATTTATAGGTAATAAAACAACCATTTTTGGGGTCCCTTATTATAAGAAACCACAATCAGGTTTGGTTTTAAGGTCAGAAGTCGACCAGCCTTTTTGAATCCAGCTGACTGGCACATCAGGTCAGGGATTTGCACCGGGATGCGCTGCGGTATTTTGACAATGAAAAATCTTTGCACCTGTATGTTGCTTGTTGTTGGTATTTACATATTATACAGCAAGCAAGGAACAAACTCCATTTCATATACATCCCCCCCGCCCACGCAACAACATCAAAATCAAAACTACATCAAATTTTCACAACACTATTCATTAATTTTCAAACTTAAATCTTTCAAAATCAAAGCAGTATCAAAACCTCAGTTCATATACATCCACAATATTTTGATAAATTATTTTTATCAAAATACTATTTTTTCAAATTCTCTATATGCCTCTTGCTTTTCACATGTCTAGCCCATCCACTGATTTTTATTTTACATCCACACACTTCACACTCTTTTTCTTTTTGATTGTATTCTTTTCTGTATTCCTTAATTTCTTCAGGATGTTCAGAATTCCATTTCTTATTTTCCTCCCTTATCTTTTCAACATTATTTGCCCTGTATCTTTTTCCCCTAATTCTACAAACCTCACAGCATGTATTTTCACCAATAAAATTATCAGGCGCCTTTTTACACCTACAACTTGTACAAATCCTTTTTTCAGTTTCATCCATCTCTACTATCATATCATCTCCATCCTTTAAGTATAAATCCAAGAATTCAAAACAATTTTCATCAATATTCTCATCAACATCATCAATCATCAAGAATTCAAAACAATTTTCATCAATATTCTCATCAACATCCTTACCTCTTTCAACCCCTAGTTCATCCATCATCATTTTATCAAAATAATTCTTCAACAAATTCATCAAGAATTTATTCAAGAATTTCTTTAGGAACTGTTCTTTAATAGTATTATTTAATAATAATATTTTATCATAATTTTATTTCAGGATAATAATTTAGTTGGTGGGGTTTATTTTTGTTGTATTCATAAATTAATTTAACAAAAATATTCAAATCTCTTATTGTATTTTTAACACTTAATTTTTTGCTTTCAATGAATAGTTTAATATCTTCTTTGACATCTTTAACAGGAGCATAAGCAAGAAGCCATAATATTTTTCTCAACACATCATATCTTTTTTCACTTATTCTCATTACCTGTTTTACATCTTTTAAGGGTGGTAAATCATCGTCATAAACGGTAATAAATGCCAATATATCTTCTTCAACATTTCTTTTATGCCTGATATTTTTTTTACATAAACAGTTGAACATTTCTTTTTTACATTTCCAAATACAACAGTAATCACACTCTTCTTCATCATAATTATATTCAATAATATTATTCACTATTTCATTTGGTAAATTTAATTTATACAATTCCATATTTTCTTTTTTGAAATGACAGCAGTCATAGCATTTCTTGTTAATATAATTATTGATTTCACTCCTCATCATATTTCACTAATATTATATGTCATTTTTCCTTTAAATGTATTTATTATATATGGATTTTTTATTTTTCATCAGGCCAAAAATAATATTTTCCATCCTTATCCATTGCTATCTTGTAGAATTCCAGAGTTTGAGGGCGTGGGTTCTTTACTTTTCCAGAGTTTAGCATGTCCAAATATTGTTTCCTCTTGCTTTCTGGGCTCCCCTGGGGTCTCCCAATTTGTTTAGTTTCAAAAATTTTATCAATCCTTGCCTTCTCATCTTTACTTTCTTCATCCGTTTTCTTCACCATTTTTTGTTTAATTTCATCCACGTCATCCTGAATAGTTTTCATCATTTTTGATATCATGTTCACCTTTGACAATATCTTTGTTAGTTTATCGTCTTTATCTGATTTATCATCAGCGATTTCAACCATATAAATTACTATAGATTTTTTAATTATTTATTTATTTATTTATTTTTACAGTATCAGTTATCACTATGAATGATTAGATGGTTCTATTTGAAAAACAAAACAATCTAATCATTTGTTTATTTGTTTTTTGATTTTATACTTCACTTGGGGAGAACTAATTCAAGGCAACTGGCAGTAAAGGCGTTTGTTACAGTAATCTTCTATCGCTTTGACAAAACTAATTAAGCGCTTATGGCGATTGAAGCAACTGTCCCATTTTTTACCCTACAGCCCTTTAAGATAAAAAAAGGTTTCCTTCAATATGTTAATTTATATTTTATTTCTTAAATATATTATAATGAATACTAATATTCCAATAATAAAACCTCATAAATCAGCAGAGTATGAATTTCAACAATCAAAATACGATGTAGCACCAAGAATACCATTTTCACAGATTGTTGTCGGACCGAGTGGAAGTGGAAAATCTATACTTCTTCAAAATATGATATTAGACATTTACCGTGGTTGTTTTCAAAGAGTTTTCATTTTCAGTGCCAGTATCAATGTTGATAGTGTATGGCATCCAGTAAAGGAATACATTGAAAAAACACTAAAGGTAAATCCAAAGAAAGAAAAAGTGTATTTTGATGAATTTCATAAGGAAGATTTAGAAGAAATATTAGAACAACAATATAGAATAAGTCAGTATCAAAAAGACCATAAGTTCAAAAAGTTATTTGCTACATTAGTAGTTGTTGATGATTTTGCAGACCAAGTATCTTTTTCAAAACATAACAGTATGTTGAATGCTCTTTACATTAGAGGTAGACATTTTGGGGTTAATGTCATTTCTTCAACACAGAAATTCAATGTATTAAGCACTATCATAAGGGTCAATTCCAGACAGTTATATTTTTTTAAGATGAGAAACTATAAAGAAATTCAAACAATGATTGATGAGTTGTCAGCACTTCTTATCAAAAAGAATTTTCTTTCTGACAAAAATATTAATAATGCTAAAAATACATTACTTGAAATTTATGAAAAAGCAACTGAAGAAAAGTTCAGTTTTTTATTTGTTAATTTGATGGAGAGTAATATAAATGACATTTTCAAAATTAGATTTGATAAAAAGATAGTTGTTGATAATGAAATTCAATAATATTATTTTTAAAGATAATATTATTAAATAATGCTAAAATTCATACAATCCAGTTTTGGAGAAACTAAGTGAATACGCTGTTTGTCTTTCTGTTGTAGTTCTTCAACATCATTAATAATTTCTTTTAAGCATTTTACTAATACTATCTTATTAATTTCTGTTTCATTATTTATTTCATCACTGTCCGTATTATAATCTTTTATTTTGTTAATGAATTCATTTTCTTTTTTACTCTCTTTATAAAAATAACTTCCCATATTAATATATTAGATTTTTATTTTTCAGTTTTACTTTTAGCTTTAGGTTTAGATTTTGGTTTTTTCATTTCTGCTACTTCACTTTCTAATGTTTCTACTCTGTCTAAAGTTTCTTGTAATGCTTTCCATAACAAACAACACATACGACCATAATTCATACTCAAATAATCTTTACTTGTATCTACAATATTCTCAATTTCACTTGGTGTATTTTGTAGAACCTCATCAGCTATAAAACCGATATTGGTTTTCTTTTTCTTATCGTCTTTTAATTTAAATTTTTTAACATTAATCTTTTTCACTATTTCACTACAATTTGAATGGAAGTCATCAATCTCTTCTTTTAGTCTTTTATCAGACGACTCGGTTAATGCTACACATTGAATATTTTGATTGCTTACTATATCTGTTCTAACTTGTAAATTTGTTAAGGAGCTGTCATAAAACATATAATTAGTTCCATTATATCTAAATGAAATATCATTAGCAGGAGTTAAACTAGGATGACTATCAAATATATGAGCCTTTATTGTATTACACTGGATATATTTACCAGTATTAATACTTACATCTTTATCAAATTTAAATATTCCACTAGGATAAGAAACATCATCTTTATCATAAGTTAATATCGTCCCCGCATTTTGTTTTATAACTAAATTAGTATCTCCTATTGTATCTATTGTATCAGTTGCTAATGTAGTCCCCGTGTTTAACTCTACTTTACCATTTCTTAAATAAAAAAGTCTATTGAATTGCGTCTAAATTTCACGTCGCTATTTTCTAAACTATCATAAATATCTGACTGACACCCCGTAAGCATTCGTGTTTTTAAAGAAGTCCCACCTAATTGTATGTAATCAATATTATTTCTTTTTAGATAAACATCGTTATTATCAGCACTATCATAAATATTAGATGAAATTTTTTTACCAGCATCAACCAATACATCTCTTAATATTCTTAAATCCTCTAACTGATGCCTATATACCATATATACAATTCTACCATCCTGTGTTAAATTTCCACCATAAAAATTCGTATCAGTGTTATAACTTCTACATCTAAAACTATCGGAATAACATGTGTCGCCGTGTATTGAATTAGATAAAACAACATCGCAAGTTAAATTATGACCGTCATCAATCAATACATCTCTTAATATTCTTAAATCTTCGTTAAGATGCCGATAAAGCATGAATGTAGTTCTCCCGTCTTCGGTTGCATTTGCTCCATCAAATGATGTATCTTGTGTCATATGTCTAACTCTAAATCTATTAGCAAAGCAATCTTCACTATGAACCGCCGTTCCAATAATAGTGTCAGCAGTTAAATCAATACCTGTTGATAATTGAACTTGACCAGCCGATAAAGACATGTAATTAACCCCTCCTCTTTGAATAACTAAATTAGTGACCTTGACTGACTAAATTTTTATTATTTTCAGTTATAAAATCAGTAGCATTTAATTTTACTATATCAACATCATTTCGTTTAAATACAGTATCATTTAAACCATTACTATTTATTGTATTGGTTTTAACTCCACCGCTCACTGTTAAATTAGTCCCGTCAATATCTTTACTAACTAAAATATCATCTTCAGTTTTTCTAAACCTCATAAATTCAAAATCATTCCTCAAAAATAAAACGCTACTGTCATCAAATGAATTAAAGATATTTGATTGGACTTGAGCAGGTGCTACTAAATCAATACCCGCGTTTAATTCTAAACTACTATTTTTCAAATAGCAAATGTCAAAAGTATTTCTTTTCAATGTTACATCGCTAATACCATAACTATCAATAACATTTGTTTTTACATCATCACTAACATTAACATTAGCACACTGAACAAAACTATTACTGTCAATGGCAGTTGCTAAAAAACTACCGTTGATTTCCGCATCACCATTAACATAAAAATCCTTAGTGCTACCAACAGCATTCAATATAATTTTAGAGTCGCCTAGCACATGTCCAATACGAAGCGTGCCCGACATATCCTGCGGATTATCTTTATTCAATTTATCTACTATTAAATTATCTACTTCAGTCTTATCATCAATAACTGCTTGATTAACAAATGCCTCTGTTGCTAAATTACTACTTCCGGTTATTTCTAACTTGATGAATTCAGTTCCGATAATTCTTGTTGAACCGTCTAATGTTAAACTCATTAATATTATTATTTTAGATAATAATATTATCGTTTTTTAGGTTTACTATTAAACATATTGGAACATAATTTGTTATACTTCTCTTGCTTTTGTTTGATGTATTCATTTTGTAAAAGTTGATAATGTTGTTGTAGTGATGGTAAAGGGCTAGAAGGTTGTGCTTTAAAGACTTGTTTTTGAACAGGGGTGTTCACTATTGGTTGTTGTTCAACTCTAACAAGGTTAGAGTTCAAGAAGTCTCCGACTTGTTCATCTTCTTCATAAACAGGTTGAACAACAGGTTTAGGTTTTGGTGCTTGTTTTGGACGGGGTTTAGCATGAGGTTTCACTACTCTTTCTGATAATTGACCTTTACAATTTTTTTCGTGAGTATATCTATAGGTTTTGATTGAAACCTCTTTGAAACATTTTGGACAATTCATTTTATCTTTTTGCGTTTGCCTTTTTTGTTTTTCTTTGGCTTCAACTCCATTGGAGTTCAAGGAGCCTTTGGCGACTTCCTCTTTCACTTCTTCTTTTGGTGGTTCGCGTATGCTACACGAAACTTCGTGTTCATTTGTTTCCTCAACAACTTCATCTACAACAGCACTATCAACAACTACTTCTTTGTTCTCTTCATTATTTTTAGGCACTGGCACTTCTTCTCTAACTTCTTCATTTTGTAAATCTACTACTTGAATACTGCTCATTATATTGTTCCATAGATATTCTACAAATATTCTATAATTAATTTTTATGGAAAAATTATAGAATGTTTGTTAAGTATATTATTTATTCTTGGGGGTTGTTCTGATTTTGTAGGTATTGTTGATGCTTCTTTGTTTTTAGATGCCTTGCTCTATGACAATAAGTAAATGTTGCTCCACATATACATGTCTGTTTTTCAAGTAATTTGTCCTTGTTTTTTAAAAAATATTGAATTCCGTTTTCTTTTATTTTGTCAGGGTTCTCTTTGGCATACCTTTTTTGTTTTTGTTTAAGTCTTTCACATTCATCTTTATACCATTCTTGTTTTGTTCTTCCAGCAATGTGTTTATTTATACAATCTGTTTCTTGCTGTATTCTTCCTTCTTCTGCTTCTAACTCTTTTTTACTAAAACAAGGATAATTTTTAATCCACATAACCTTACAATTTTCTACCCCGTATTCTTCAAACAACTTGAACACATGCAAGTAGTTTGCTTTACCTTCTAAATACCTTTTGTAGTGCGCTCTGTGTCCTGCCATTCTTACACATAATGGTTGTGCTGTGCTTCCTATGTAGCATTTAGTTTGCCCTACATCAACTATTTTATAAATCTGACCTTTACTATAATCAGGCATATTAATATACATATGTAATTATTCTTTATGTATTTTTATGTTTATTTATGTTTTTAGTAATTAGGACTTTCAAAGAGCAAACTAAATTCTACGGGTATCTGATATAAGTTCATAGTTTTACCTTCTTCATTAGTGATACGGAAACTTAATCTTTTTAAGTTTTTATTACTGACATCTATGTAGTCTTGACCAAAAGCACTACCGTGGTCGTCATTCACAACACCGCCCAATTGTTGAGATATCAATATTTTACGGATTATAGAAGCTGAATATGAGTTAGGAGCTGAATAATGATGGTCAGTAAGTTCCGGCGAATTTAAATAAACCGCTCTAAACGGAACTAAATTAAGATAAGACGACACCCAAGCAGTTAGTGGAGAAGAAGCAACAAAGTTACTCAATAAATAATTTATGCTTACAGGGTTTTTGCTATCGTAGTTTGCTTGTGTTGTATTCCAAGTATTATTAACATAGTTACTTAGTTCTTCGTCAGTTGGTATTTTAACTTTATAATTTAGCCCGTCTTTGATTTTAAATTCCACAGTCCTTGTAGCACCGTCATAAGAATAAACAAAAATACCACCTGCTGATAAATCTTCCGTGTTACTATTCAATCCAGCATTTATATCAAAACATAACTGCTCAGCAAAATATATCTTATTTCCAAGCCATACCCTAAAATTCTTTACAAAAGTATCTGTATTGTCAAAAATCATTACATATAAATATTCGTAAAAGCCTACCTCGGTTGTCTTAAACGAAGTTGGCAACGAAACTTCTGTCACCCACATTTTACTACCGTTAGGCATTTCCATATTTTCTTGAAGTTCAATAACAAAATCAGCGGAAGACCTTGACTGTGGCAAACTGAATTTAGAATTTACATACACTTTTTTATATGTCAATTGATTACTCATTATTATATTCTTACTTAGATTTTATATATAATATTAATATATTAATGTTAGGAGTTGTAGCAGGAGTTGGAAGAGTTGCTTTAACTAATGCTCTACGAGAAGTTTCAAGGAACTTTGGTAGGGAAGCAATGCGTAGAATAATAGGAGGTGAAGCGATTGAAAATGTTTTAACAAGAGAGCAAATGAGAGATTTAGCAAAACAAACAGGTCAAACAGCATTTAATGAACTGTTGAGACTTGGTAAGGAAGAATTCATCAAAGACACTGATAAGAAGCAACAAGATTTGAATAAAAGAATGGATAACTTTAATAGAAATCTTAATGAGAAATTCAGAGAGAATACAACATTATACAAAGAAGAAAGAAACATAGCAAACAAAGAAAAAATGGAAGACCGTTGGGGCTTAACTAATGCTTACAGGTCACCATCAGGTATTTATAAGTCAGGTAAAACTTTATATATTAGTGGAACAGGTGGGAAGGATGGAGATTGGGAGAAGGACTGGATTGATAATTTTACAAAGTTGCCTTTTAGAAACGCTCATCACACTCAGAAATACAGAGATGCTATGGATGCGTTAAAGAAAAATCCAGATGTTACTAGGCTTGTTGGTCATAGTTTGGCATCAGCAGTGATAAATAAAATCAATGAAGAGCAACCTAATAGATTTAATAGCACAACTTACGCAACACCAACAATCAAGAAGAAGAGACACGGTAAGCAAGACCCGCGTCGTCTTGATTTTCGTAACCCTAATGATATTGTTTCTATATTAGACGGTTACGCAGAGACAAGTGATTTTAAAGGATTAAATCCTATTATCCAGCACACCTATAAGAATTTTGAAGAACAAGGCATGTATCATATCCGACCTACTACCCATATATCCAATGGCATCCACCCAAATGGTTAAACATAATAATCTAAATAATATTAATAATGTTCAATCGCAAGATACAACATAATAAACAAGATTTAACCCTTTTCAAAGGTAAAAACGATTACAATAAAGTAATGAAAGAAATGAACGAGCCACCAAAAGAGTATGAAGCAATAAAGGCACTGGTAGAAGAGAAAAATAATGATATAACAAATATTCAACAAAATAATATTAATATAAAATCAAAAAATAAT
>VSDK01023990.1:158501-178680 GCA_009767595.1 Symbiodinium kawagutii
TACATTCATTCTTCCAACGTTATATGTTGAATGTAGCAGGACAACAAGTTCAGGATATTATTGAATACAACCGTCACTGTGAATTGTATGAGTGTCTTAAACCTAAAACTGTTAGAGACATGGATGATATAGAAAGTGGCGCTAATCCTCGTTGGGATGCTGATTTTCATGATTATGCTAATGGACTTGATGTATTCTTACAACCATTAACGGCATCAGCAAATGATACAACGGCAGGAGGTGTTCTTGTTTATCCCAATGGCGACCATAATGAATGGGGTAGAGTAGATAAAAGATATACAAGGCATTCATTGACAGGTATTCCGGGTTCTAATGGTAAAGCGCGATTTAGTCATAAACCCTGCTGTGGATTGCTTAATTCTAATTATTATATCCCATTACGCTATGCCCCTTTAGAATTACAATTCCAAATCGTATCTGATGGAAAAGAACCCGTTGTAGTTCCTCAAGGAGCAGGAGGAGCACAGAACGACAATAAGGGGTATTACTTTCAAGATGGTAATACTTCTACATCTTGGGAATTAAATAACGTATTCATTAGAGCCGAAGTCATCACATTAGACAACACTGTAAATAACAACATTGTTAAACATTTGTTGGACGGTCAGTCATTGAAATTAGTCTTTCCAATGTATCACACAATTACTCAATCTTTCAACGCAGGAGGTGGTGAAATCAATATGAATATTGTTAAATCATCTTCTAAATTGACAGGCGCTTTCATTACATTATATCGTTCTCCAAGAACTGGTGAATTTGATAATAGATTTTTACCAGACAACTATGTCTTTAAACGTTGGAATTATTTTTACAATCCGGCAATCAACAAACGTATCAACAACAGTGGCGCGGCAGATACTGATGCTTTAAAAGGTGAAGGTTTCCAAGCGTGGAGTAAAAACTTATCGTGGCAAATTCAGTTAAGCAACAGTCAAAAATATCCTGAGTTTGAATGCCAGACCTTATCAGAAACATTTTATTATTTGAGACGAGCAATCCATTATATGAATGAAAATCAAGACAGTCTATCATTCAGTTATAAGCAGTATCGCGAAAACAAATTCATTATTGGAATGTCGTTTGAAAAGATGGCAGACGTGAATTTCACAGGTTATAATTCAAAGATGTCGGGAATAACTAACTTCAAACTGAAAGGGACGGAAGGAGCATTACCAGCAGATGAACAAGTCCAAGAAATATTTACACATTTAATTAGTGAAGCCGTGTTGGAGCTGAGAGAGTCCGGTGCAATAATCTATGATTGAGATACGAGAATGATATTTAAAGACAAATTTATTTATATTAAATATACTTAATATGAATAAATACCAATTTGGAGTAATATACAAAATTACCAACAACAAAAATAGTGAAACATACATAGGTTCAACAACAATGGATTTAGAAACAAGATTGATTAAGCATAAATGTGATGCTAAAACAAGACCGCATTTATCAAAGTTTTATTCATTTATGAACGAACAGGGTATAGATGATTTTGAAATTGATATTGTTGAAGAATACCCTTGCGAAAGTAAAGAGCAATTAGAAAAAAGAGAAGGTGAAATAATAAGACAAATTGGAACGCTAAATCAAAGAATAGCAGGGAGAACAAAGAAAGATTACAAACAAGAGTTTGCTGAATATTTAAAAGTATTTGCCAGAGAAAATAAGAAAAAATGGAGGGCAGAGAATAGAGAACATTATTTGGAAAAAGAGCGGGGTTATAAGAAAACATACAGAGAGAAATACAAAGACAAACTACAAGAAAAAGCAAAAACAAAGGTTGTGTGTGAATGTGGTGGGTGTTATACTTTAAGTCATAAAGCCGAACATATGACAAGTAAAAAACATTTGAAGTATTTAGGAACATTTAATGAAGAAGAATATAAAAACAGTAAGAGAGCAGAAAAACTTAAAAACCAATACGAAAATCAAAAAGATAAACTTGATGAAGAAAAAATGAAAGAATACAAAAAGAACCATTATGAAAGAAATAAAGACAAGATAAGTCAAGAAGCAAAACAAAGAATATTATGTAATTGTGGTATGGAAGTGTGCCAAGGTGCTTACAATAGACATTGTAAATCTAAACATCATCAAAATTATCTAAATAATAATATATAACTATGTTCAAATTCCAAAAGAAAAACGCAAAGACAGGCAGTAAAGTTCATCTTCATAAATCAGTATTAAGTTTTACCCCCTTTGATATGAGAGATACAAATTATTTAGAACATCTTCATAAAGAATTAAAATTAAGAAACAGTAGAGAAGCAATGCTAAGTTTAAGGAAAGACATGATAGAAAGTAACAACAGGGCAAATTATCAAAATGACATAGACAGAATTAAAAGAGAGTTAGAGCGCCCACAACTTCCTTACGCTACAAAAGAACATTTAGAACAAAGATTACAAGGATATAGGAACTTATTTAAATTTTAATAATATAAAATAAATTATCTAATTTATTTTATATTATCAATGACAGCAGTATTAGAGAATGTAAACCCTTACAGTAAATATGGATTAACAAGACGCCCTACGTATGATGAAATTATAGGTTTGATAGGTGAAAATGAAACATTAACAGGACAATTACCAGACAGGGAAGCAACAAGATTTAAAGCAAGTCCAGAAGGTTCGTTTTTTGACGGTTTAGACCACCTAGAAATTCTAAAAGAACAACAGAACAGAATTCACGAACGTCAAATGCGAGAACTATTAATGAGACAAAATTTAGGAGGAGCAACATTTAACGTAAAAAGATTACAACAACTAATGAACCAAAATGTCCAATCGGACGTAGAAGTCCAGTCAGACAGTAATTTAACCGATGCTTCAATACAAGCTGAATTAGAAGAGAAAGAAAGAAGAACAACAGAAAGAAGGATACAAACAAGTGATGCGCATAGACAAGGTGGATTTTTAGGTAGTGCTACTTCGGTTCTTGGTGGTATAATGAGTGGCGTATTGAATAGAAATACTCCTCAATCAACACCAAAGACAAAACCAGCACCAAAACCAAAGATAAACCCAAAAACAGAATTTATAGATATATCCACCGACCATGAAGAAGAAGAAAAATCAGACAGTCCCGCTTCAACCGATGAAAAACTCAAAATAAGTTACGCTAAAAATGTAGATAGAATGTCAGCCAAAGCATTAAAGGTTCAACTGTTTTTGAGAGGTATTGATGTTGATGACCCCGAGTATTCACTTGAAAGGTTACGACGCACAGGAAGAGGAGATGGTCTAACAGAAAAGAAATACTATTTGAGTATAGCAAAGGAATTGATTTCAACAGGAGCATGGAACAAACATTTATCAACAGAAGAAATAGCAAGTAGAACAAAACAATACAAAAACAAACATAAAGCCAGAGGCAGTCGTGATTAACTCACGAGGCTCGTTCCTCGCGTAGAGATTAATTTATTAATATTTAAATCTAATAAATATTAATAAATGATTTTAGTTAAAAACAGATTAAAAAGATTGAAAAAAGATAATGAAGACGCTTCGGCAGAAGCCTCGCGAGGCTCTCGCGACGAAATGCTTTATTATTTAAAATACTCACATTTAGATGACATACCAGAAGATAATTTCATACCTAAAATAAAAACATATCAAAATAAAGCAACTCAATTCCCTAACATAAAAAACAAATTCACTCAAACGCACAATAAAGAAATGGAAGATAAATGGACTGATACAATGAATGATTTTGAAATAATAGATTATCCTTATATCTTAAAGGGTAATTCCGAAAAATTCAAACGCAATGAGAAGTTATGGAGCGATTTTATGAGTCAAGTCAATACATTCAAAATCAAAACGAAAGATGAAAGAAGAAGCAGAAGTAGAAGCAATAGCGGTTCGGATAGTTCAGGTTATTTAGGCAAGGGGATAAGAGTAGCAGAAATGACAGGCGACGCAATGATTACTGCTTTTAATATAACAACAAGTATATTTAATGCTACAATAGATTTAGCAGATTTTGTAGCAGAAGCAACAACGCAAAGGCGACAAGAAACACCAGAAGAAGAAGAAGAACAAGTCGGAGACTTCTTGAACTCCAACAAGGTTGGAGTTGAACAAGCAGAACAAGAAGTAGAACAAGAAGAAGCGCCCAGTGCTTCCAATCAAATACCAGTTGTAAGAGACGCCTCGCCAGAGGCTCGCGTGCTTCGCGAACGCAGTAGGTCAAGAGATGGAGATGATGATGATTACAACCCCGCTAGTTCATCAAATCAAAACCCATTTAGAAGGGAAAGAAGCAGAAGTCACGGCGAAGCCCTGAGGATAGATTACAATGTAATCTATCGTCACGACAGTGATTTAGGAGAAAGAATAATAAGAAGAGGAGCAAGTAGGAGTAGAACTAGAAGTAGCACACCTAAAGGCTATCCCAAAAAGAAAAAATGATATTATTATTTGTAAAAATATTAATATCATTTCTTAGGAGTAATCAACAACAAGTTATTCATGTCATATTTTTTGTTAGCAGGAATTCTTGGTTGTTTACCTTCAGCCCTTCTCTTTTTTTCATGTCTAAGTCTGTCTCGTTCTCTCAACTTCTCTGCGTATTCAGGGTCTATTTCTTTCCTTTTCTTGACGTAAAGGGTCTGATACAATGCCAGTTGCGCTTTTATTTCATCAAGTGTTAAGTCTTCAACAGATACCATACTTACACTATATAACGTAATATTTCTTTAAATATATTTTTAAAAATGTAAATTTTATAATTTGAAATTCCATTAAATGGATTTTGATTTAAAGACTTAAAAACTTAATATTTTAATATATACTATTTTATGACCAAAAAATCTATAGAAAAGAATATTGCCAATCTGAAAAGCATAAGAGACAAGAAGAGACATAAAGTAAATACAGCTACCCTTCAGAAGATGAATAATATCATAGACCTTTTTGAGGATAGAAAAATTGTTCAGTTCGGAACCGCAGACAAATTGATAAAAGGTATCACAGCAACAAATGACAAAGAACAGAAGAAGGGACTGAAAGCTTACGACAAAGCCGTTCAAAAATACCAAGATGCGGTGCCAATAGGTGAAAGAGAAAAGGTGAAGAAGGCAACAGAAAAAGCGGTAAAAGGAAGAAAAACAGCAGTGATAGATAGAAGGATTAGAGGAAAGATGAGCCCAGAACAGCTCAAACAATTTTCAAATAAATTGACCAAAACCTTTAGGGAAAGGGTGTCAGGTAACAGGCACTTATATTCTGTAAAGTATATGCTTTTTTCATTGGAGAACAGGTCAGGTGCTAAATCAGCAAGTTTCATACATGAAGGTAGGAAATACTATCCTATATCATTTGGAGGTCAGAGACTGTTGACAGCAAGCGTTAAGGCGCAGAAGTTCATAGAACTTTTGGTTAAGACAAAGGTAGATAGGTTTTCCGACAAACCTAGATATAAGAGAATGATGGGCATAATGAGAACGGACAAAGCATTCAATAATATGGTTGAAAGTGAAGTGTATCATTACGTTGACTTAATCAGACTTGAGAGCGCGGAACTGATTGACGAAAGCGATGCCAACTATGATATTTTCGCAGATGAATTGACCAACGCAAGAACAAACGTAAGTGTCTTTCACAGGTATGTTTCTACTGAAGTTAATCCAGACTGCTTGAAATTCAAAGAAGCAATCAAGAATGAGAAACACGTTGAAAACGAATGCTGGGTAAATACATTGATGGACCACTATGCTGATACACTTATGAGAACCAAAAGGGGGAAGCTGGCAAAGAACCTGACCAGAGAAAAGATTATCAAAATCATAAACAAAACCGATGAAGAGTTTAAACAAAGAGGGGGGTCAATAAACGAAATGGACAAGGTCTTCAAGGAGTTTAACATCAAAGCCCGACTGTATGACATTGACAGCAATTTAATTTATAAACATGACCCTCAGGACTTCAACAGTGATAGGATTATTACCTTTAATGGCTTGGTGAAAAATAGCCACATCTACACTTTAAATCATGACTTGAAGAGTTTGAAAAGAAAGACTAAGGAAGAGAACCCATACAAACTAAAGAACCACAGCAACTACTACATCAGCAACAGAAAAGAACCAATGAAGTTTAAGATGATAAGTTGCTTAGATGACTTACTGAATTTGAATGAAAAAGATGAATACAGAATAATATTAGAAAACAATGATTTAGACAAAATGGTGTGTGATTTGAGGGGAGCAGGTTATGACCCACAGATTAGATGGGGCGCAGGTAAAATTTCAAACATCAAAATGGAACTTACCTTTAGGAAAGGTAAATCAAAGAAAAGAGTTTTGTATGATATCGTTTGTCAGGATTTAGTTGAGGATAGGATTGATGAAGACATACACGTAGACACAGAAGAGAAATACAACAAAGTCAGTGAAGAGATGTTTAATATTCATAAAAGTATATTTAATGAAGCTCATAAATCCTATTATAATAAAACTGATGTAGAGATACTGAATGAATACAGGACAATAGTTCCAAATGGTAGTATCCATAAGGCTCGTAAAGGAGAACGCATATTTACACCAATGAGGGACAGATGTAGCATTGACAAAAGAAAAGCTTTTACACACGCAGGAGGTCAAATTGTAAGAATACCAGTGTTCAATGAGTTTGATGTTTTCAGACCTTATGATTTGAAATGTGATTTTAGGAGACTTGGCGATTATACACTGTATGTCGTTCAGGCATGTCAGGGAAATATATTTCTTAATAAGAAGTATAATTTAGTTTACGGATTACATCTGAAAAAGCTAGTGAATAAAGGAGTGGCTATGAAAATATTATCTTACAAAGTGCCATCTCACATTCACAAAGTGAAGTATAAGAAAGCCATTGATAGAATACTTGAAGCTGAAATCAGTAGTGATAAAACTGAAAACAATAAAATTCAAAAAACTATTTTGAATATTATGTGGGGTTTGTTGGAGAAAGGGGTCAATAAAAAAACCGTGAGCAGAATGTTTGATAATCCAAAAGAGGCCCTGAAACACAGAGATAAACACGGCGGTAGGATTTTTGTTTTAGATGATGAGGAGTATGAAGAGTATAATGAATGGAAGGAACTGGGAGAAAAATGGACAATAAAATTTGACGCGGATGATGGAAAGCCATATTTTGAAACGAAAGATGGTGGCACCTCTTGCTATTCAAATTTTGAATACAAAGTTGAAAACGGTAAGACTTACTATTATGAAACGCATGAGACTTACAAAGAAGTTGAAAAGAAAAGTCAAAAAACTAAATACTACATAGTCACTATCTCTGATGAAAGACAGCTCATGAACGGGTTCCGCTTTATTAAAGAATTGCTTTTACAAAATCATAATTTTAGCATGTATGAAGCCTATGAAAAGTTGAAAGAAAATAATATTAACGTTTATGCTGTCAAAACTGATGCCTTTCACATAAACAAAAAGGATTTAAAGAAAGCAAGGAAGCTATTAGACTTTGGTAGTGAGGTTGGACAGTGGAGAGTTGAACAGAAGAAAGTCAATAACATAGCAGATACATACACGTGGAAATACAATGAGCTGGTTAAAATACCAGCTTATAAAAGTGAAAGAGTTGAGATAGAAGACGAGTGGGATGTTGAAGCTATTTGTGAAAAAATCATCAGGAGAAAGAGGATGATGATTAGAAGTAAATTCGCTGGAGGGGGAAAATCTCACATAGCCAAACATCTTCAGAAAATGGGTTATAATGTTCTGGCAGTAGTTCCTCAAAATATGTTAAAGCAAGAAACTGAATGTGAAGCCGTGACACTTAATACCTTTTTCAGTGTAGCCATTGGTGGTGGCAATTTACCACCTTATGATTATTCAGGCTTTAATGTTATTTTCTTTGATGAAATCTATATGTCTAGCCCTTTTATCTTAAATAAGATTAGGAAGTTTTCAGAAGAACATCCTGAATTAATTATCATTGGGGCTGGTGATGTTAAACAGTTGCCTAGCATAGAGCCATACACAAACTGCCAGAATGTAGAAGAGTATATGGATAATTGTTTAGATATAATTTTTAAATATAATATTTTCTTAAAGATATGTAAAAGAGTAGGAGGCAAAGATACAGAAGAAGGAGACAGGAATAGAAAGAAACTAGATGAATTGTATGACGACCTTTGGATTAAGGATATGCCAATCAAAGAATGGATAGAAAAGCATTTTAAATTTACAGATGACGTTATGAATAGTAAGCATAACATAGCGTATACAAACATAAGATGCCAAGCTGTAGCCAATGAGGTGAGAAAGAGATTAGGAAAGACTGATAAGTATGAAGCTGGTGAGATTTTGATATGTAGACTTTATAGGAACGAAGAAGAGGAAGGAAAATTTAATGTGAACATAAGATGGAAGGTTTTAAATGTTGATGGTGGTAAAGTGACACTACAGGATTACAAAAATGAAGAGGATGTGAGAATATTAGATGAAAAAGTTGTAGACAAACATTTTAGGTATTCTTACTGTGCTACAGCACACTCTCGTCAGGGCACATCGCTATCTGGAAACTTAATAATCCATGAATGGAACAAGGATTATTTAGTGAGTAAAGAGTGGCTATATTGTAGCGTTACAAGGGCAAGGGATTTCAATAAAGTCTATTTCTTTAAGAATGATAAAGCCGATGAAGATATGTTCAAGAATTTGGTAATGAATTATTTCAAAACTAAATGTGAAGGCTATAAAGGACAAGATAGAAAAGCAGGTAGGGAAATAGATGATGATAATTATGTTGATGAAAAATTGTGCCTTAAATATTTTAGAGGATGTTGTGCCAACTGCGGTATTAATTTTTATTTGGATACAAGGAGTGGCAAGATAACTTCAAATTTTACTTTTCAAAGGATAGATGGAAATATCGGGCATTCAATAGATAACTGCGAACCTTTTTGCTACCAATGTAATTGTAGTGCCCATTAAAAGGGTTTAAAGGAAAGATGATTTTAGATAAATAGGGATATGGACACAAGATATCAAAATGGAAAAATATACAGAATAACCGATATTGCTTACACAAAATTTTACTACGGTTCAACTTGTGAAAGTTTGACCCAAAGATTGGCAAGGCATAGAGGCAAATACACTACTTATTTAAATGGTGGTTGCTCCAAAACAAATTCATTTGATTTATTTACTGAATTTGGACTTGAAAATTGTAAAATAGAATTAGTCGAATTATACCCTTGTAATAGTAAGGAAGAACTACGTTCAAGAGAAGGGCACTATATTAAAAACAACCCCTGTGTTAATAAATATGTTGCTGGTAGAAATGAAACTTTTAAAGAATATTATGAAAGAAACAAACCTGCCTGTTTAGCACAGAGGAAGGAATACAAAATACTACACAAAGCAGAACAAAAGGAGTATCACAAAAACAAATATCAAGAAAGGAAACATATTTTGCTTGAAAAACGTTTATGCGGTTGTGGCAAACATTACACATTTGAACATAAGAAGAGACATGAAAAATCACAAAAACATCAAGCATGGCTGAAGCAACAAGAGCCAGAAAAAGAACCTGAATTACAACAATTAGATTAAATAATATCTTGTTTATTATAATGAGTTCTAAACAAGATATTATAGCAAATATATATTTTGATAGAGCGGGATATCAGAGTAAAGCAAATACTTTGAAAGACGCGAGGGAAAAAGATAAGTCAATTACAATGGCTGATATTAATGAATTCTTCAATAAAAATATTGAGGAGAAAAGGAAACCTAGAGGTGAAAATTCCTTTGTCCCCCCTCATGCTTATTACGAATATCAAGCAGACTTATTTTTCATTAAAGATTTAGAGAAACAAAAATATACAACCGCATTACTTCTAATAGACATTTTCAGTAAATACATGGTAGTAGTTCCGCTTCCTTCCAAAGATGGTGAAGATGTAGCAAGTGGATTTATTGAAGGCATTAAAAAAATGGGTAAAAAGTGTAAATTCATATACACCGACGACGAAACAAGTTTTTCTACAAGTTATTTACAAAAATATTTTAAGGATGAAGGCATCCAACATTACATTACAAGAGGTCATGCTCCTTTTGCCGAAGTAGCAATCAAAACATTTAAACTTCAATTGTATAAAAGAATAGAAGCAGATGAAAAGAAAGGTAAGAAAGATATTGATTGGTCTAACTACATTTTTGAAATTTTACTTACATACAATAATAAAATGAAACACTCAACTATTGAAATGACCCCATCTGAAGCCAGAAAACCACAAAATGAATTCAAAGTAAAAATGAATATATCAACAAAAGCTGTCAAGAAAAGAACCTATCCAGATGTAGATGTCAATGATAAAGTCAAATTAGCAAGGAAAAAAGGAATAACAGAAAAGCAACAAACTTCGTATTGGTTGAAAGAAATATTTACAGTCAAAAAGATTGAAAAAAAAATGGGTCAGAACTACTATTATTTGGAAGGCAGGGATAGGGGATATTTAAGACATGAATTATTGAAGGTTTAATATTTCATTCTATATTTTGATTATTTTAAAATGAAATTAATAATGTTGTTATGTGCGCTGGATTTTGTTAAAATACTGCTGGTATTTTGTTAAAATAGTAAGGGTATTTTGTTAAAATACTGCTGGTATTTTGTTAAAATAGCCCCTACCCGCTACCTTAAACTACAAGGTAGGCTACCCGAGATTTTGGGGTAGGCTATCTGGAATTTTTAAGTTCCAAAAAGTTTGGAAGTTTGTCATTTTTGTGAGTTATAAAGTTCCAAAAGTTTTGGAAGTTTAGGTGTGACGTTTGAATACCTACATTGGAAGAGATGATTTTTGAAAATGTTTAATAATATATTTTCCAAGAATAGTTCAAAAAAGTTACAATAAATTTCTGGGAATTGTTTTTAGAATAACTCATATATAAGAATTTAATTTTTAAGGTATAAGAATATTTTTTGTGAATAATTCTGTTGTTGAACTAGGGGTTGAAAGAGGTGAGGATGTTGATGAGAATATTGATGAAAATTGTTTTGAATTCTTGGATTTATACTTAAAGGATGGAGATGATATGATAGTAGAGATGGATGAAACTGAAAAAAGGATTTGTACAAGTTGTAGGTGTAAAAAGGCGCCTGATAATTTTATTGGTGAAAATACATGCTGTGAGGTTTGTAGAATTAGGGGAAAAAGATACAGGGCAAATAATGTTGAAAAGATAAGGGAGGAAAATAAGAAATGGAATTCTGAACATCCTGAAGAAATTAAGGAATACAGAAAAGAATACAATCAAAAAGAAAAAGAGTGTGAAGTGTGTGGATGTAAAATAAAAATCAGTGGATGGGCTAGACATGTGAAAAGCAAGAGGCATATAGAGAATTTGAAAAAATAGTATTTTGATAAAAATAATTTATCAAAATATTGTGGATGTATATGAACTGAGGTTTTGATACTGCTTTGATTTTGAAAGATTTAAGTTTGAAAATTAATGAATAGTGTTGTGAAAATTTGATGTAGTTTTGATTTTGATGTTGTTGCGTGGGCGGGGGGGATGTATATGAAATGGAGTTTGTTCCTTGCTTGCTTATACTAATCACATAGTTTCATGTAGCCTGGCAGCCCTGACTGTCTTGGCTCCGCACCGGCATCAGTTGTTACAAAGGGTGAATCCTTTTAAGACCATGCCTTTCCCTACCCTTCCAGTTGCCAATAAATTCATGTCTAGCCATCTATACACCAGCAGTCCCCCGGTTATAGGGAAGTGGAAAGGTTGCCTTACGACTCGGGACAGCGACGACTAAACAAAATCCATTGATCTCTCGAACATCCTCCTGGCCGCCCGTTTGGAATTTAGTCAAGACTTACATGGACCCGGCCAGGTCCGGATGGAAGGGATCAAAAACTTCACTGTTGAACTATTTCGTCTCGCCAAGAAACATAGATTTCATTGAGAACCACATCTAGGGATCCAAAAAATTCAAATCACATATCCCGGATGATGGAGATGTCAATGTTGACAATAGCGACGATCAGTCGATCACAACCATGATTACCATTCTTGTTACTCCGATGGTGGTCCTGATTTGGGTAACCTGAAAATTCCATAAAATTCCCTAGTTTTCGGTGTCGAAGTGGGAGATGCAAATGACCAAAATCGGATTGTAGTATGATTACGAACAACCATCCCCAGTGAAATGTTCTTCAAATTTGGGTTCATTGATTTTTGATTAGATATTTACGGAAAACGAGGTAATTTGTATAAGCGCAATAATCTACCGTGTGCGCCAATAAACTCTCGATCGGTTTTTGGACTTTCAAATCCTGGATTGACATACTAATTGACGGCACAGTGCATGAGGACTCCTTAGTGCCACAGCGATCAAACAAAACGTCGTTTTCTCACAGACCATATCCCTGTATTGCATGGCATTGATGAAATCATCTTTAGTGGCTGGCCATTCATTCCACCTGGCGAATCAAGATGAATCAAGCATCATAGTCAACCAATCCTCGGCGAACCTTTCCCACCATTTGGGTCCATCTATGGTGTCTCCCAAAAAAACCTTTTAGCTTGATGGTTTCCCCAGCATGCCAAGGCAGAGGGCCCAGGGCCAGGTCGCGCGGTCGTGACATGTCGTGACCGAGGGGCTCAGCGTGAGCCAAAACGCCCACCACTTCAACGAGAACGCCCACAAGCATATACCTGGGCTGCATATCTGGGCGGCGTACATCGCTTGCAAACAAATATTCAATTTTTGACGATACCTGGTAAATCTATATCCCAAAAACATTAAACATCTAAGAAGTCGTGGCTGGGTTCGCCACCTGAACATGGCCATCCTGGCCGCGGGATGGCCGCGGCTGTAATCGAAGGATGAGGGGCACCCTGGTTGAATGCGAGCACACACTTTAGGGTTGATCAGGTACGAAGATCTCTGCGTCTGCGCAGAGTCTGGAGCAGGGCTCCCGCGGCTCCCTGACTTTGAGCGCTATCGGATGCTATCGGCTTCCAGGATGTTGTGGATTCGGCCCAGTGAACACAGGATGTTTCCGTGCCCGCAATCTCCGTTACAACCAAGATCGTGCAAACGCCAACCTTGACGTTCATAGATTCTGGAGGATCAGCATCAAGAGTCGCAGTTGTTCGTGCAGTTCGGCGGCATGAGGCTCCTCATTTGGCCTCCTCTTCCATTTGTTTCCCGCCTGCCCTTCGACCGGAACCTGTCCGGCGCTGGGCATTTCAGCATCCTGTTTTTCGAGAACTTCAGCTGGGAGGTTGCATCAAAAAAATTGGGAGGGGGCACAGCAGTGCTTTCAACTTCTCTCCAGGGTACCAGATTTGCCAATATGGTGAACGGAGTCACTATCAACATCTGGTAATTATGTGCCGAAATTGGGCAACCAATGGGCCCGACCAAAAAATGACTGTTTTATCACAAGGAAACCCTGGCTTTCGGGGGTGCCACTATGGCTTGGCACATCCCTAGATTGCCAAAATCCATTTTCACTTGCAGCCACGCAGGACCCCGAACTGGCGCATACTGAAGTCAGCGGCCAACCGTCGGCCAAGCTGCATGATGGTAACGGAGGCCAGCAGAATAAAGAACAAGATCAGCATCCACCTGCACGTCACGAAACGTCAGCCATCTTTCGGGCCCAGTTGTGACATGATGTCAGTGGCAAGAATGAGCATTCACAAAAACACAAATTGTGTTATGATCACTTGTGTTGGCTCAAATGATGTGTGTTTAGTTCCAATCTTGGCAATGATGATTACAATAGGCAACCAAAAATCTATAGTCATTGCGATTCCATTTTGTAAGTCCCCATTCACCTGTTGAAAACATGGAACCGCATCCGGTGAGACAGAAAAGAGTGACGGCCATTTGTGGAAGACATAGTGTGTAATTATGAATTATATTTAGATGTATACTGGAATAACAATCGGATACAATCGGTGTATACAACATATTAACACGGTAATTGAATATATGTACAAATATGTACATGTGCATGTAAGCAATGTAATGTGTGTTTATTTACAATTGATGCCGTATAATCAGTGCTTCAAATTCACTCAAATACACCATACATATACCTATTTGGACAATGGATCGGGACTGGCAATAGCGTAATTGGCCCACCAACTTGACTAATTTGCTACAGGCTGCCGATTAATCCTAGCGCATTAGCACAAGAGTATAGTAACTGGCAAACGGACAATCGTGGCTAATCAATGTTAGCCGTACTAATTGGCCAATCAACACTGGAATTTTCACATCAACAGGTCGTATGTTGCACTGACGCTGTGCCACCGAATCTTTGCTTTGCGCTGTCTGCTTGTGTTCAAATGTTCATCAGACAAGTTCAAGTCCAAGAGTCTGCGAAAGCTTGAAGCTGGCTTCCTGTCGTCACTGCGCTTGTCTGCTCGGGCGTGGCAAACTGCAGGTCTTCAGTCAGGCGCAATTTTGAACTTGCTCTGCACAGATGACCCCGCGTCCCTTGCCTTGCTTGACGCAACGCGGCCCCAACTGAGGAACAGGAATGAGGCGCTCTGCGCCTGTGGAGGTAACCGTCCGCAAACGCCGTAGTGCGCAGAGTGGCGGCCTGGTATATATTGGGTGTGCGCAATGAATTTTCGTCACATCTTTGCAGGATGACCCGCTTGATTCCGCAGACACGACGCGCCAGCACGCGCGAAGATATCGTTCCTTTGTCACCTCGCCATCTAGAAAATACCATTCCTGTGGCGTTGGCTGGTTAGCAACGGTACCGCCATGGCGAACTGGACCGATACCAGGTCTCCCAGCTTAGTGGTGGCCATGGGCCATGGGAGTACATCATGTCTGGACAATGCTAACCCTTTGGGAGAAATTTTGGTCAATGATGGTTAAGCATGTTAATGATGGTTAATATTAATCATGGTCAAACATGGTTGTATAATGCTGGTTAATGATGATTAACAATATGTTTAATGATGGTTAATCATGGCTGACGATGGTTAATGATGGTTAATGAATGGCGTCAAATAAGTCTCATAGATTGGGACAAAGCCATTTGATCATTCCGAGACGATCATTCGAAAGGCTCACATGGACCCCGACTTGATGGTAAAACTGGTGGTGCTCAATTCATGGCTGGTTGGCACCGGGAAATAGCTGAGGGTAATGTCAGATTAATACAGTGTAATGTACCATGGTATAAACCGTTTGTACCACAATATACCATGATGTACCAACATATACCATGAGGTTATATCACAATGTAGCAAACAATATCAACCAATTCAACCGGCAAATTGATTTTGATTGCCGATTGGGATTCAAATTTAAAAGATTCATGACTGTTTGATTATTATCATTAGTCATGATCAATCTTACTGGTTCGCAGTGTCAATATATGTGTGTATATATAAATATATATTTATAATCATTATTATTATCATCATTATTATCATCATCACAGTCAAACTATCATCGTCCTTGATTCTTGCCAGTCCTTTCTTTACAATTGGCACTATTCGTATTATTTCAAAAATGCAACCAATACTTCATTGTAAACTATTCATTATTGGTAGGAAATTACCATTGGCAATTGGCCATAGCCAATATTGCTGGCACCTGATTCTTTCATTTCAACCATCACGAGTAATAGTCTACAGCCAATGCGATCAAAGACTAGTGTTGCGATTTTTATTTGACTGTCATCATTGGTACCTTCATTGATGTTATTGGCAGTAATCGACTTTCGCTACTGAACAATGATTGATTTGTATACAATTGATGTTCATGATCAATTCAGAATGTTCAATGATGACTAATCATGCATGACGCTACAACTGTATAATAGTATAATTGGTAAACAAACAATGTTATCAATGTCTACATGTCTCGTAGATCCCGGTCTGAAACTTGAATTGTTGATTTAATAAAAAGGTCAATTCTTCTAGTCCCCTAACCACTGAAAATCCAAGAAACTGCGGCCAAAGGACTCGATGACATTGCCATCAGGCACAGCGTGCAGCAGTGGAGCGTAATCTGCGAGGATGCCGTCCGAAAGTAGGGTATCCATCCTGGGCAAATCATAAGAATTGGAAAAGTTGATGGACAACCAATAACAACCGTGGTTAGATGATGGTCAAGAAGCAGCAATGGTTAATAATTACTACTTAATCAGCAATAATTGTAGTAGAATCACAGGTGTTAATATAGTCCATCATGATGTGTAAGAGTCAAAAATCATGGTTCATATTGGTCACGGCACATGATCCTAAACAATGATTAACTAATCTCGACAAGAGATTCTCCTATTAGATCGTGATAACGTAAGACTCACACATTCATGAAGCAACCCAATGGCAGGGAAAAACCAGCTTCCTGCGTGGAATGGAAATCGATTGGGCTTCAAATGGAAAAAACAAGGTATCATGTCACCGGCTATTTCTTCTATCTAATATATTGTAGCTTCCACTAATCATGAGATTGTCCACCGGTACATCGCTGTGTCGTACCTCTTGAAACGTGGAATGCCGCGAGGTCCTCCAAACTTGGAGGTGGTTTATGGTTCGCTCTCCAATGGTCCAATCATCAATACTTGAATCACTGCGACTGGATCCAACACGGTAGTGATCACTTTGCGATTTGGTAGTTGACCCAACATCCAACATGCTACTGAAATTGTTCATCCAAAAATTGGAAACACAACATCATTGACCCCCAATTACCCCACACAAATGGGTACAACAACGACAACAACGACAACGACGACGACGACGACGACGACGACGACGACCAACAACAACAACAACAACAACAACAACAACAACAACAACAACCACAACAACAACAACAACAACAACAACAACAACAACAACAACAACAACAACAGGTATCAATCCCAAGACATAGGAAAATTATTGAGAGCCATTCAAGAGTGTTCAAAAATACTGAACATCATTAACTAGTCACCAGTGATCACCAGTAAATACCACCTAAACATCATGAGTCAAACATCAGGAAGACATTTATCGGTCTAGTGGGGCTGAAGACATTTCAATCACAGCAATGTGAGGGTAGTTGTTGACGCTGGGATTATGATTAAATGTACATATACAATTGCACTCATACATGTGTACCTTTGCAACATCTACAAATACAGTCCAAACATAACCAATGAAACAAGAAACAAACACTACATTCGAGTCACCAACTCCGTTACCAAGCGATCCAAACAAACCTCCAGTATTGAATTAGCAGAAACCATGTGAAACAATAAATATCATTGTCCCCCAAAACAAAAAAGGTTATAACCCATGTGTTGGAGGCTAAACATCTATATACCTTTTTAGGGTTATGTCGGCTCATGGTAGAGAATAGATACCCGCACATGACAAAACGAGTCCAGGAACGCAGCGAGAAAAAACACTCACACTTTCATTATGTTTTGCTTACATAATTTGCCCCTCCCCCAAAACAAATTGGAGGGTGGTCCATGTCAGATCTTCATAAGGTTTAGAGGTCGTTGATGAGACCACCAAACACGCCTTATTTCTCACCAAAACGATGTTGTGGTGGATTGTGGTTCCTGATCCACCATTGCCTTTCTACTTTGATCTATACCAACAAGAAATGCTGAGATGTAGTCTCAAGGTTCACCAGATTGCTGATTGAGGAGTGCACTTTGTTGCTCCCATATGGCAGTCCAGGTCCTGAAAAGAGTGGCTGGTTTCTGTTGCACTAAAATGATCAGAATATACCTGGTTGGTTATACCCCCCTTCTTGGCAAGCAACCAACCTTCCCAAATAATGGAACCAGCTCTAAACCACCAACTATTACAGTAACACAAATTTAACATTCGGGATAGTTGGTTGCTTACTAACAAAATTGTTTAAATATGCTAATAGTCACTAACATGTTAACAAATGGAACCACCAACCAGCTCTAGCCATTGGAAGTGTCGGCATCTGTGAGTCATTGTGGTTGTTGGGCTGAAGCCATCCACCTGAAGTGGTTGAGCGTTTTTGATGCGACGATGTTTGAGACCAAGAAGTACATATGGATCTTTGCATTCAAATGTTTCCAAATATATGTTCAGCTCACCATAATCAACATACAATATGATTGTATATGTAGATATATTGATTATATATGATTATATACAATTATTCAATGACAAATGTTTACATTATAGAAATAGATGCACAAAAATCAACTGCATGACATTATGTAAATCCTGGTTGGCGCCTGCATCGAGGCACGCTCTGGGTACTGATTGGAAATAGCTCTGCCCAAAGTTTGTGCCCGACGTGAGTTGCCTCGCGAGGTTAACGAGCTCGAAGTTGGCTGTGGCTGCTCCACCATGGATCCAGGCGGGTTTTTATGGTTGATAGGAACCCACAATAAGCAACACCGATTGGTAACGATTGTTGATCATAGTGCACTATGGTATGGTCAACAATGGTTGGTCTTGGTTAATGACGGTTCATATCTTGATCGATACCAGAAACATCCTACTTCTACCTTACCGGGGATCGTTCAAGCTGCTCACAACCCTGGAGCCATAGCTGACAGCCATCTGTGCTTCTTTTCAATCGGTAAAATTGGATATGGTCCTATCGTTGGTCATGACTAAGTTTTGTTGAAAAAAATGACTTGGATATGGTTGGCGCCTTAATGACTAAGACTTCTTGCGTCTATTCAGGAATTACCCTGCAAATCCTTACAATAGATTTTCAACAGTCATTGCTGGTGAATTTTGAAACGCTCAGGAGTTGTCCATAAATGCTCCTCCTGGGATCAAGCCCCCCTGATGGTTTGGTTCAAATGGAAAATTGGTAGAGCCCAGAAATGAAATGGTACATCAAACTAAAACCACATTAATGTGCATGAGAACCAAAATGGGGTCAACATGATACAGTTAGTGGGATGATTCCCCATTCTACTGAGAATCATCCCCCTGTCGCATTGAATTTCTTCTGCGCAGCAAGCTGCGGCTCCAGTAGTGTATCCCAGGCATCTTTAGAATCATTGAACCATGATGAACCATGATGAACCATGATGAACCATGATGAACCATGATGAACCATGAACCTGAGACAGGCATCTGGATGTGACTTTGCCAGGTCAATCCACTCAGAAAAAATGACCCGCCACTACAACAGTCGTTGCAGCCATCTCAGAGGTGAACTTTCCGGAAGGCCACGCTGGGTCAGCTGGTGGTCAGTGTTCGGATTCGAGTGCTTGTTACAAACATGGACTGCTGCAAAGCCAAAATTGCAAAGAACTCCATGACTTAAAACTGCTAACTAACAGTGGAGAGATTGTTTAATTCATGGAGCTTAATCGTTCATAGCCATGAATTAAACAATCTCTCCACTGATGTTAGTTTGCATCACATTCACTTCCTCCAAAATGAGACCTAAGTAATGTTATTAACCTTTGCTGGTCCCCGTCGTTAAGCATCGTCATCTTCATATTGTGCGTTAAAACCCTGGTACCTGAGGCCATTCACATCCCGACTATGACCACGATAATTCGTAATGTACCAAAATAGTCTTTGTTGGAATATTCACCAGCCCATTTTGTGTATATATCATAGTTGGCTGTGACCTGTAGCCACTATAGCTTGTATATCCGCTAGTCGTGTTATAATATCAACCGTTCACCAACTTATTCAGCATTGGCAACGAGTATTGGCAATCATTAATTAGCCATTATCAAGCGGCAAAGCGTCTTCAATCTCTAGTTAGAATCACTGGTTAACCCTTCCAATCAACCATTGGTAGGAGGATCCGGACACGTGGGCCCCCATGATGACTACACCTCAGAAATTAATCTTTGGTGAACATAGAAATCAAAAATCCATCTATCATTGATGGTTTTCAAGCGAATTTCTCTATGAAACACGTTGATTTTCGAGTTTCCCTATGGTTTTGCCATGGTTTTCCTATGGTTGTGCTATGGTTTTGCTATGGTTGTGCTATGGTTTTGCTATTGTTTTGCTATGGATTTGCTATGGCTTTGCTATGGCTTTGCTATGATTTTGCTATGGCTTTGCTATGGTTTTGCTATGGCTTTGCTATGGCTTTGCTATGATTTTGCTATGGCTTTGCTATGGTTTTGCTATGGCTTTGCTATGGCTTTGCTATGGTTTGGCTATGGTTTTGCTATG
>VSDK01023990.1:181990-202154 GCA_009767595.1 Symbiodinium kawagutii
TTTGCTATGGTTTTGCTATGGCTTTGCTATGATTTTGCTATGGTTTTGCTATGGCTTTGCTATGGCTTTGCTATGGTTTTGCTATGGCTTTGCTATGATTTTGCTATGGTTTTGCTATGGCTTTGCTATGATTTTGCTATGGTTTTGCTATGGCTTTGCTATGATTTTGCTATGGTTTTGCTATGGCTTTGCTATGGTTTGGCTATGGTTTTGCTATGGCTTTGCTATGATTTTGCTATGGCTTTGCTATGGCTTTGCTATGGTTTTGCTATGGCTTTGCTATGATTTTGCTATGGCTTTGCTATGGCTTTGCTATGATTTTGCTATGGCTTTGCTATGGCTTTGCTATGGTTTTGCTATGGCTTTGCTATGGCTTTGCTATGGTTTTGCTATGATTTTGCTATGGCTTTGCTATGGTTTTCCCACAGGTTCTCTGTAAAGACCTGGTGATTTTCCAGCCAGCGAACTGTGACCCCATCACCCAGGTGTCACAGAGGTTCAGCTGTGGCGACCTTCCCTCCCTGCCTCAGGGTGATGGCGAAGACATAGATCAGCACCTGGACGGAGCTCACGGGAACCATACTGGTGGGGAAGAATAGTGAGGTATAATCCATTATATAAATGTTATTTTTGCTATAAACTACAGTAGTTTATTAGTTTCAATGATGGATTAAACTATTGTGCTGTACATAGTTTCCGTGATGGGGTAAAACATGATTAAATTACTTTGGTTTATAGCAAACAACAGTTTAACATGACGGGTCAAACTAGTGATTTCCTAGCTAGTTTATAGCTATAAACCAAATTGCTAATTACCGATAGTAATTCATAGCTATAAACTTTATACCAACTAAATAAACAGTTTTTAGTTTATTCTACTATATACATCTAGACACTGTAGTCAATAATAGTGTATTCTACTATTCTGCCGTGGGGGAAATAATAGTCTGCACACTGGTACAAGTACAATGATGGGTTAAATTTACTATAATTTAAAGCTATAACCAGTTTTAATTGGGTGGTTTTTCTAGTGGTGCACCAGTCATTAACGGTTTATAGCTGTACTACCAGTCATGAACCATTTATAGTGGTCCATCAAGGGTACACTGCGGCGGTTCCTAACCTGGCTGCGCAGAAAATCCACTGATTACAATGGTTATACCGCTATACCGCTATACGGATAAAAATGGTGATTTTCCACTTCCAGGTTGAATATAGCGTGGACTGTAGTGGTTCCACAGTCTATATGGTGCCAAGCAGCTAAATGCAATAACATCAAAACTCAAAGTGGCGGACGAGGCCAGCAAATAAAGACAATCTAATCTGTTGAGCCTTTTCATACACTCTGTGGTTCATTCAAAGGCCGCCCATGGCAATCGTTGGGCCGATCCATGTCCTGGGAACCGGAAGCCAAAGGTGCAGGTTTTTCTCAGCTCAGATGTCTGGATCAAAAAATCCGTGACTTCTCCAGGATTTACTTTGGTTCCAGCATCAGGTGGGACTTTTGGTGGAGCATCTGCAGGTCCTTTTGGTCCCTTTCCGTTCTCGTGCTCTGTTGGAAGCCTGCCATCCCCAAACATCAATGGGATATCCAAACCGTCCAATCGATGTACCTTCGGAGCACCCATCTTGTCCTTGGGCACATCTGCTGCTTCTGCTTCCGTCTGCGTGCCATCAGCTTGAGAAGCGGCCATCGTAGTCTGATACATTTTGAACATTGAGAACGTCATTCCCCTTTGTTCAGGTTCATTTACGTTTGTTCATGATCAATAGTCAATAGTGATCAATCATGGCTCATCAATGGTTTGTAGTGGTTGATTCGGCAAACCCCTCACTTGCGCACCCAAAATTTCATTCACTTGCGCGCCCAAGCAATCACTGACTTATGCACCTTCAATGTCACTCACTTGCGCACCCAAAGACTTTCAGATCATCACGGATCAGGCGGAGTGATGAACCCCCTCTGGCCTCTGCATGCACTAGCGAATATATCAAAGTTCCCACCCCCTCTGGCCTCTGCATGCACTACTGAACATATCAAATCTCCCACCCCCTCTCGCCTTTGCATGTATGATTTCACATATCAAATCTCCCACCCCCTCTGGCCTCTGCATGCACTACTGAACATATCAAATCTCCTATCTCCCTCCACTGAACATTTCAAATCTCACACCCTCTCTGGTCTCTGCATGTATGACTGAACATATCAAATCTCCCACCCCCTCTGGCTTCTGCATGCGCTACTGAAACTCCCACCCCCTCTGGCCTCTGCATGCAATAGCGAACATATCAAATCTCCCTCCACTGAACATTTCAAATCTCACACCCCCCTCTGGCCTCTGCATGGCTACTGAACATATCAAATCTCCCACCCCCTCTGGCTTCTGCATGCGCTACTGAAACTCCCACCCCCTCTGGCCTCTGCATGCAATAGCGAACATATCAAATCTCCCTCCACTGAACATTTCAAATCTCACACCCTCTCTGGTCTCTGCATGTATGACTGAACATATCAAATCTCCCACCCCCTCTGGCCTTTGTATGCATGACTTAACATATCAAATCTCCCACCCCCTCTCCCTCTGCATGCGCTATTGAACATGTCAAATCTCCTACCCCCTCTCGCCTTTGCATGTATGACTTCACATATCAAATCTCCCACCCCCTCTGGCCTCTGCATGCACTACTGAACATATCAAATCTCCTACCCCCTCTGGCCTCTGCATGCATTACTGAACATATCAAATCTCCCAGCCCCGCTCGCCTTTGCATGTATGACTTAACATTTCAAATCTCCTACCCCCTCTGGCCTCTGCATGCATTACTGAACATATCAAATCTCCCACCCCCTCTGGCCTTTGTATGCATGACTTGACATGCGATTTACTCAAAGTACCACTCCTGCCACACAAAGTCACAATGGCAAGACGTCCGACGAGCAACTGCTGTGTGATTTACATTGCGCAAAGCATGCGGAGCATGAGTCCATGGACTCAAAGGACCACGCCTGCCACACAAAGTCACAATGGCAAGATGTCCGGCGAGCAACTGCTGTGTGATTTACATTGCGCAAAGCATGCGGAGCATGAGTCCATGCACTCAAAGCACCACGCCTGCCCACAAAGTCACAATGGCAAGACGTCCGACGAGCAACTGCTGTGTGATTTACATTGCGCAAAGCATGCGGAGCATGAGTCCATGCACCCAAAGTACCACGCCTGCCACACAAAGTCACAATGGCAAGACGTCCGAAAGAGCAACTGCTGTGCGATTTACATTTCGCAAAGCCTGATGAAGATGACTCCGTGCACTCAAAGTACCACGCCTGCCACAGAAAAACAAGATCTCAGGTAACCGGGTGTACAAGCAAGGGAAATTTCGGGTGTACAAGCGAGGGAAATTTCGGGTGTACAAGCGAGTGGTCGCCCGTTGATTCATGGATAAACATGCTTCATTACCATTCATTGCAGGTTAGCGAATGTTCAAACAATGCATGGTTAATAGTGGATCATTACAATTGATTGCAGCTTAGTCAATGGCCAATGACTGAGGGATGATGACCAGCAATAGTGATGATCAAATATTGTGATAGATCCATTTGCTCATAAACCGCCACCAGTTGAAACATAGCTCTTCTGATCTTCGAGAGCTGAAGTTTCCTAAAAGATGGATCGACCATTGGTGATGAACGTTGTTGTGATTTGCTGGTGGTTGGTTACTGGTGCTTGGTAATGATCATGCTTGATGATGAATACTGATTGTTAATGATGGTTGATCATCGCCAATGCTCAGTATGAAAGATTAATCAAAAGATTGATTTCCCATGTCCCAGACCATCTTTATGGCAGCGGTCACTGGATTGTGAAATATGGTTGGCCATCGCTGATGAACGAACCGAAGCCCTAAGGCTGACACTCTGTGGTTGATGGCGCGAGCCGGGCAACTGAAATCACTGACATTTAACAACGAGTCGAAGTATCAAGCAGTCTTATCAATGATGATTTCCCGATCGCTCAGCGGTGCATACTTCTCACATCTCCTCTCGCACAGTCTTGGCCTCCGCACAAAAGAGCAACAAGAAAAACAAGCAAGGCGAGGATCATCGTTCCACCCGCCGAGCGCAGATAGCAAGGCACCAGCTTGCGTTGCAATGCTGGCTCTGTCTGAGAAAAATCACTGGGAATATTTGCACACTTCTTTGTCAGAAAAATTCACTGGAAATATTCGCATCACTTCTTCTCAAAAAACAGGTAGGCAGACTGTCGCCACTTCCCAAAGCAAAGCCCCAAATCAGGCATTGTTCGCAGGGTGGGCAGAGATGCAATGGGAGGGCGCTGTGAGCGCGAAAGCTAGATGTTTGCAAAATTGCTTAGGGTATGGTTGTGCTATACGTGCCCATGGGATGCCATGTGAAAAACCTGAAAGCTGAAAATGACGTCGCCCTGTTTTGGAACACAGGCCTTCAAAGCAGTCACATCGACGAAGAAGGCGGGCGGTGTCCTGTGAGTCGAGGTTGCCACACAACAGCTTGGTTTGCTTTTGCCACGGGACTCCAAATTCACAAAAATCAGTTTCGAGCATAAGGCAATAGTCCATGAGAGCTTGGACCGGTGGCCTGGATCAATATTTTGAACTTGCAGGGTTTTGTAAGATCCATGGTATACGATGCGACTGTAGGCTCGAGATCAATTGGAGACAGGTTTCAAAGCAGCGGTTACCAGAAACAATCCTCAAATGTTCATCTTCAGTGAGTAAATGCCGGGGCAAACCCCAAGGAAAAACTTGGGATCTAGTCACTTTGATACGATCTCGAGCTGTGGAAAAACTTGTGTCGGGCGGAGACATCATTACTGCCAGAATTCTGCCAGACTTGATGTCTTTCAAAAGGCGATGAACAACTTTAGGGTGACACAAATCAAACTGCTTGCCATGGTCAATGTCCCATTCCTTTGCACAAAAACCTAGGCGTCTCACTTGATGCGCCACGCCGCCACTTCCAGAAAAAAGGTCTGCTACATGCCTACGAGGTTGAATCTTTCTTCTCAAGGCAGCACTGGCGGGCAAGTACGGCCCAGCATCACATCCCCGAGCACTGACTCGGCGTGAAGGCAATGGCGCTGGATTGCGACAGGCAATTCTCGGAAGTTGGCTGCCAAACGGGCTGCACGCTCGTAGCGTGTCACACTTTTGTGACTTTTCCAGCGGCCTCGCTTCTGCACTTCCAGCAACGACCTGATGTTCCGACTCCTGTCGATTGACGGGCCCGAGTGACGAAGGTGGTAAGGCGTCACTTCCAACTGCAGAGCTTTGGCAATCTGGGAAAAGACATGGAAATAGTCGGAATATGAAAAATCCCAAAGCGGACGATCCTTCGGCAGAGCCCGCAGCTCCTTCAGGAGAAGCGGGGCCCATGGCATCAAGTACGGAATGTCCAGCAACACTGAGTCGTCGAACTCCTGGGTTTTGGATGGGCGGCCCAATTCTTCTTTACACAGGAGGAGCGACCAGCGGTCTGTAACTTGACGAGTTGGCGGAACCAGGGAGAAGACTTTGCATGCTAATAGTTCTGACGGCCTGGCGTAGCTCGCCAAGCCCAGGATTGTGAACAAAGCCATCCGAAGCTGGCGCTGCCGGACCATCTCCACACAAACTGCTGCCCGAACTGCCAGAGGGAAAGCCTTCCGACTGTGGCCAAGCGCCAAACGACGCCATCCTTTCAAAGCACGGTTGGCCCGTGGCAGAGACTTCGGACCGTGACGGCCATAGGCTGCACGCAAGTGGCACACTGCAGCCATCAGCTTGTCGCCGCGATGGGCCGGGTGGCCTTCCAGGAACTTGGCTGTCATGTACTGACACAAAGCGTTGTCCATCCCTGCTGCCTGCGACAAATTCTGTCGCATCTTCTGAGCAAAGCTTTTGAACTGGTTGTACTCTGCCATGTAATATTCTTTTTTCCTCCTTTCTGGGGGTTTGCTAAGTAACCATGGTTTGGAAACCATGGCTTACTGGGCAGTAGCATGCCTCTGCTTTCGTTCCAAGATGCAGCGGGCAGAGTTCAATGCTTAAAAATGGCAAGCAGAATTCACTTTTGGACGTTATGATTGAAAACATCGGCGATGTCCAGTGCAGCTGTGCACATGTGCAACAAACAAGCCCGCCGGATTTCAAAGTTGTCAGCAATATTTTTTTCGGACAAACGCACCCGGCTTATTTTAGGCGAGATTGGTAGCACTACCAGGCAGAGGATATCATTCGATCCTCGAAAACAATAGAGATTGGATATTTGCTACGTGGTAGGAAACAAATACCAATCAAATCCAATAAACATGTACTTTGCAATTTGTGATATTGCAGTCCCTGAAAAACTACACCGAAACGCACGAAGTGCAAACGCATTGCAATGCAGCTCGGCTACCAAGCTGCCAAGGCAACAAGTGCAAAAAATCGTAAACCTCTTCATGTTCGCTTGCAGAAATGGACAAATTTCGGCAAATTTCATTTGTTGATCTTAGATCATTGTACTTGCAAATGTTTGACCATGACAGGGTTAAACAAAGTAACTTAGGAATCAAACAAATGTTTTTTGCGTTCCTAGATCGTGCTTAGAGATACGTTTTTAGGTTCTTTCGGAGATAGGCATACTTTTTGACAGAATTGATTTGCTGCGCTGAGATTGCTGATGGGGAGATGCAAAATTTAGGTTGGCTGTGTTTTTCTGTTGTGCCTAGATCATACTTCGGTTATCATAATCAGTTTGCAAGTTTCAGGGCTTTGCAAAGGTAGTCATAGATCAGGCGGGATCAATTCATCGTGGCCAGATCCTCTACGCTAAGCAGATTTGAATGGTCGTATTTACATTACTACAACGAAATTCAAATTTGAACAACTTTTTTGTTGTGCTTAGTTAGCGCTTAGCGTGGTAGACGTTGAGGTCTTCCAGGGACAAACACGGTTTAGGCCATGTTACTTGACTAAACCTAGATTATCATATCAATTTTTTTGGACGGAACCAGAACAGACAGGGGTTAGGCAGATCTCATTTACTTTGCCTAGATCATTGCTATTTAGGCGGTCTTATTTGTTATGTCTAGATCATTGCGTTCATGGCGCATGTTTGGAAAAACGAAAGGATTGGCATGGCTTGGGCAAAATCAATTTACTATACCTAGACTAATGCGTTAATGGTAAATATCGGACCCTGCTAGGAGTAGGATGGAATATGTAAAGTTTAGGCCCCCTCTTTGCATCATACTTATATTATGCCAAGATCATTGCGCTAATGGTAGGTCTTTGCTTGTTACAGGGATCAATATGTTGTAGGCAGACTTGGGTTACTGTCCCCAGAATGTTCTTTGAATTACATACGCTGGACTAGCAGACTTCATTTGCCATGTCTAGATTGCTGCGTCTTGGGCAGGGTTTTTTGCTATGCCTAAATTCTTGGCATTAATGACAAATGTTGGACTCTTGCAGGGTTTGGGCATAACTTAAGCAGATTCATCTGTTGTACCTACGTTATTGCGTTAATACACCGTTTGCGCGCAAATGGCAAGGGTAGACAAGGAATAGGCAGACTATATTTGTTATGCCTAGATTGCTCTGTTTCAGGCAGACTTCATTTATTGCGCCTAGATTTTGCATTACTGGCAAATAACGGACCATGACCAGGATTCACAAAGTATACGACAATATATGCAACCTTTACTTGTTACACTTAGACTGCACCTAGGTTGCTAGATGCAAACTCAAACGGGCCAATGCATAAAGGCAAAGGGATACAACAATTCCAATCAACAAGTAAACAATTAACCCAGCAATCATAATTCCGGACTGTTAATTGGGATCCTTGCAAAGACTTCCCCCCAGAGCCCACAAATAGTTGTCTGCTTTTGGCTACTCTGTTTTTTTGCTTGGGGGACCCCCAGGGTCGGCTTCAGGGCCGAAAACCTAATAAACAGAAACTGGACAAGAAAACCAGGAAGAAAAATACAAAACGCAAACTCTTGGCCAGGACCTTCCCCCCAAAGACTTCTCCTTCCAGGGTCTAGACATATTGTTTTTTTGGGTTGCGTTGCTGTTTGGTTGTTTCCAGGAAGTCCCTGTTTTTTTCTCCCTGCATGGAAATTTTAGGAATTTTTGGGGTTGACATGGGAAGACCCTCGGGGTTCGTATGGTGTAGTTCTAGCAGCACGATTCCCTAAAGTTTTACATTGTCATTTCTAAGGAAAAAAACCCCTTGCCAGGGCCACTTGTTCC
The DNA here is from genome assembly GCA_009767595.1 of Symbiodinium kawagutii. Lineage (NCBI taxonomy): Eukaryota > Dinophyceae > Suessiales > Symbiodiniaceae > Symbiodinium > Symbiodinium kawagutii. Next base: position 190,247 of record VSDK01023990.1, read on the forward strand.
GAAAAAACAATACTCGAGACACGCTAAACACGATCTTCCAGTTGAAACGCGTCCTCACGCAACAGAACCATCACTTTTGTCAAGTGCAGGGCGGGTTCAAAACGCGCCTGTTCTCGGCCACTGCCTAGCGCCCGCAACCAACGGATTTTGTCAAATGAGCGTCGGCTTCAACCACTGGATTGTCGACACAATAGATGCATATAGATGTACACACTAGATATCTTGCTGCATCGGTTTCGTCTCACAAGCTGCTTTGTCACAGGTTGATTTTGTAAAGAGCACAACTGTCCTAGGTATTGTCACGAGTTGCATCCAGGCCCCGGTTGTGCCACGAAATCAATCGCAAAAGGATTTTTGTGATAGATTGCGCCGTCAGAAGCCAATTTTGTGAAGAATTGCGTCGTCACAAATCCAAGTTTTTGCAGTCAACACACCGTAGTTGACATTGACGTGTTTGATTTTGTGACGGCCGATTTCGTCACAAAATATGTATGTCCAACCCCCCCTACTTTTTCTGACTAAAGAGGATGGAATTCCTCACAAAAACCATGTTTTCAAACGTGTTTTGAATACAATACGGACAAGACAGGGTTGTGTATTCAAAATTGTTTTCAAACAGACTCTATTTGTGACTACAACCAGCCAAATTAGTCACAATACCTACCTCAGCCAATCTGATGCCAGTTGTGAAGAATTGTACTATCACAAAACTTGACTGACCGATTTCGACGATAACGCCTTGGAACAAGCGTTTGTGACTAATGAGGATGGAATTCGTCACAAAATCGATGTTTGACAGCATGGCTCGTCACAAAATCCGGATTTGACAATGCCATTCGTCACAAAACCTGCTTATGAGAACGCAATTCGTCACAAAATCGGAATCTGACAACCCGATTCGTCACAAAAATCATGCGGCCGGTTCCGGCGCCAAGCTGAAAACCCTGATAGGACGGCGTGATCCGTCACAAATCAGCATGTGCGGATGTACCAGTTGGAATGGAATGTGATGTATGTGTGTGGATTTTGTCTGCCAATGATGCCGCCCTGGCCAAAAAGAGACAGGGTAGTTGTGACAGCGCGGCCTTTTAGAAAGAAGTAATAACAAACATCATTTTGATTTTTTGATTTTGGGGCCCTTGTATTGGACAAATGCATTGCAATGCAGCTCGGCTACCAAGCTACCAAGGCAACAAGCGCAAAAAACCGTAAACCTCTTCATGTTCGCTTGCAGAAATGGACAAATTTCGGCAAATTTCATTTGTTGATCTTAGATCATTGTACTTGCAAATGTTTGACCATGACAGGGTTAAACAAAGTAACTTAGGAATCAAACAAATGTTTTTTGCGTTCCTAGATCGTGCTTACAGATACGTCTTTAGGTTCTTTCGGAGATAGGCATACTTTTTGACAGAATTGATTTGCTGCGCTGAGATTGCTGATGGGGAGATGCAGAATTTAGGTTGGCTGTGTTTTTCTGTTGTGCCTAGATCATACTTCGGTTATCATAATCAGTTTGCAAGTTTCAGGGCTTTGCAAAGGTAGTCATAGATCAGGCGGGATCAATTCATCGTGGCCAGATCCTCTACGCTAAGCAGATTTGAGTGGTCGTATTTACATTACTACAACGAAATTCAAATTTGAACAACTTTTTTTGTTGTGCTTAGTTAGCGCTTAGCGTGGTAGACGTTGAGGTCTTCCAGGGAGAAACACGGTTTAGGCCATGTTACTTGACTAAACCTAGATTATCATATCAATTTTTTTGGACGGAACCAGAACAGACAGGGGTTAGGCAGATCTCATTTACTTTGCCTAGATCATTGCTATTTAGTCGGTCTTATTTGTTATGTCTAGATCATTGCGTTCATGGCGCGTGTTTGGAAAAACGAAAGGATTGGCATGGCTTGGGCAAAATCAATTTACTATACCTAGACTAATGCGTTAATGGTAAATATCGGACCCTGCTAGGAGTAGGATGGAATATGTAAAGTTTAGGCCCCCTCTTTGCATCATACTTATATTATGCCAAGATCATTGCGCTAATGGTAGGTCTTTGCTTGTTACAGGGATCAATATGTTGTAGGCAGACTTGGGTTACTGTCCCCAGAATGTTCTATGAATTACATACGCTGGACTAGCAGACTTCATTTGCCATGCCTAGATTGCTGCGTCTTGGGCAGGGTTTTTTGCTATGCCTAAATTCTTGGCATTAATGACAAATGTTGGACTCTTGCAGGGTTTGGGCATAACTTAAGCAGATTCATCTGTTGTACCTACGTTATTGCGTTAATACACCGTTTGCGCGCAAATGGCAAGGGTAGACAAGGAATAGGCAGACTATATTTGTTATGCCTAGATTGCTCTGTTTCAGGCAGACTTCATTTATTGCGACTAGATTTTGCATTACTGGCAAATAACGGACCATGACCAGGATTCACAAAGTATATGACAATATATGCAACCTTTACTTGTTACACTTAGACTGTACCTAGGTTACTAGAGGCAAACTCAAACGGGCCAATGCATAAAGGCAAAGGGATACAACAGTTCCATTCAACAAGTAAATAATTAACCCAGCAATCATAATTCCGGACTGTTAATTGGGATCCTTGCAAAGACTTCCCCCCAGAGCCCACAAATAGTTGTTTGCTTTTGGTTACTCTGTTTTTTTGCTCCGGGCACCCTCAGGGTCGGCTTCAGGGCCGAAAACCTAATAAACAGAAACTGGACAAGAAAACCAGGAAGAAAAATACAAAACGCAAACTCTGGGCCAGGACCTTCCCCCCAAAAACTTCTCCTTCCAGGGTCTAGACATATTGTTTTTTTTGGTTGCGTTGCTGTTTGGTTGTTTCCAAGAAGTCCCTGTTTTTTTCTCCCTGGAAAGTTTAGGAATTTTTGGGGTTGACATGGGAAGACCCTCGGGATTCGTATGGTGTAGTTCTAGCAGCACGATTTCCCGGAAAAACCAGTATGAAAATGATACATGTTTGTCAATTCAAAAAAAACACAGAAAACAGTTCCAATTCCAGGGCCATCCTTTTTGAAAAACAATGGGCGCGGTATTCCCCCAGCGGCGGCGGTGTCGCATTCGTACATAATGAATTTAAAAGATTGCGGGTAACTTGTTTGCGGATGTTTGGTCAAAAACGGGTGGACCATGGTACCTCATGCAACATTTGTTTTCACGCAAAGCCCTATATCAGGTGGGTTTGCATATGGGTTCTGGCTCAGAGAGAAAGCAACGCTTGTGGCATAGGTAGTGGAATATGTTTAGTGGGCAATGTTTGCATTGCATTTGTTTCACGTTGCTTTGGCAATGCTTGGGACAGCCTTGGGCCCCTGTAGTAGCACGGAACTGGCGCTATTGATACAGAGTCGTGGCAACAGGAAAAATATAAACTCTGAATTTTCTCAAAAAGCCAAACCCCTGGTTACTTAGCAAACCCCCAGAAAGGAGGAAAAAAGAATTAATATGTTTCTGTTCGGGACTGAACAGCTTTCTTTTCCAGAAGCGTCAGTCCTTGAGACTGGGCATCCATGACTTCGTCTAAGTACTGTCGCAGGCGGCGACGACTCCTCTTCATCAACTGCTTCTGCTTCGTCAAAGGCTTGGCTTCCTCCGACTCCGAGCTGGACTCGGAGCTTCGGCCCGGCTTCTGAGGGCAAACTTTTTCCAGTGGCTGCTCCATGGATGTGAGCTGACTGCTGGCTGAGTTGCTGACAAACCAGTCTGAGACGCTGTGGTTTTGGAGCCAGTCGCTCTTCTCTTCGGGAGAACGCAGGCGTGACCACAGGCGTCCCGGACGCTAGAGTCCTGACCCTCTTTGCCGTTGGTCGGCCCTGGCTCCTTTCTGACGGGGGGGCCAAGGTCCGCGTCCTCTTTGTCATGGCTATGCCGAGGAAGCAAGTCTAGCAGCGTTGAAGAAACAGTGTCATCATGGGTACGGCTTGGCTCATCTGCCGAATTCCATTCCGATGGAATCCACCGAAAATGGGGACAAACACCGCGACAGAGAGCCAAAGCTGCCGATCGCCGAATCTGAATCAAAATTCCAAGGCTCTTTGACCGACATCGTTCGAAGGCTAAAGCAATAGAAAGAGAATCTGTTAACAAAAGCTGATGCATATCATGCCCGTAGCGGCTGCAAACAACTCTTTGAAAACTCTTCACTAATGCCCGAGCTTCCAATTGCATAATGTGCGCTGGGTGCTTCCATGTACCAAACATTTTTGGCGTCCATAGCTCTTTGGACAAAAAGCGAGAAGGGACTTCAGGGAAAGTCTTGTCCAATTCCCAACCAGATTCCTGTAAAAACGACTCGCTGTCCAAATCACCTACAACCCACCGACCAGTGACAGAATCTTTGACAAACCCTGCAGAAGTCAAAGCAGCTTCCCGCGCAGAGTGTCCTCCAGAGCGTTGAAACCGCGAGCGCTCGCTGATTCTGCCCACTTCTGCCACCTGAGCAGAAGGCCAATGAGCAGCGCAAACACCAAATCCACTTTCACTGGCATCAGAAGCTGTGACCAAATCATTCCAGCCACGAGTCCAGCTGTGCTCAATAAAAATCATCAGCCCTGCAAAAGCTCTGAGTTCTTCAATGACCGTCGACCACAACGAGCTTGGAATTTCATAATGCTTACGAATAAACTTGTAAACAGAATTGAAAATTGACAGCAGCAACCGACAACCCAGTCCACAATACGTGGCATGCCCAACCAAAACTTCTAAAACTTTGCGTGAGCACCGGCCACGTTGAACCATACCACGAAGGGCTTGCCGCACCTTGTGGAAACGTTCAGGAGTGAGCCGGGTGCATTTCTTGCGTCCGTCCAACTGTACTCCCAACGCTTTGATTTTGTCACACTGTACTTCTCCTGGATGGAGTAACAATTGCTTCTTGTTGAAATGATTCTCCAAATGAGCCAAACCTTCTTGCACCTGATCTTGCCTCTGGCCAATAATACACAAATTATCCACATAAACGTAGTGCTGCAGATGAGAAGGGGAACCAGGATCGATGACCAAGGGATAAGACCTATCATGCACCAGAGTAGACGATTCCAGGCTAGGGGACGGCGAGAACTGGCGTTCGTTGATCTTCTGAGCGAAAAACAAGGACCAAGAGCACCCCATACACAAAGAACCGGGCAAGGTCATGCGAAGCCAAAACCTGGCCATCCACCACTTGCCCTGTCAAATTCATATGGCGGGCTTCGATCGGCATAAAACAGAAAAACTTGGCCAACCACCGGGGCTGTTTGATGCGATGAAAACAATCCTTCACATCTGGGAGCCCTGCGCACACCTGGATTTGTTCCATGTATTCTCTGCGTGCTCCGTGGTCGTGGACCAGTTCCTGTGGCATGGCAATTTCAGTTCGGCTGAAGGTCTCTGCAATACTGAGAGAAACTGACGGCGGCTCATGAAACTGGGCATTGGCCGCCCTGCCGTCCACAATCATGCGGATGCGCTTCTTATCTGATTTCCAAACGAAAAACACACCAGCAAACTCCTGAGGTTCTAAAATGAACTCTAGGTACCCAATGCTGTTCAATTTCTGGAGAAATCTCCTATAATTCCGGGGGTTATTCTTAAGGGCAGGGTCCCAAAAAGGAGTGATGTGCGAAGTATCTGGTTTCTCTGTGCGGACTATTCGCTCTTGCTCCTGCAGGTATCGAAGGTCATCTTGCCCAAGTAGGTCTTCAGCACGGGGTGCATCTACCAAGCTAGTAGGCAGAGAGATGAGCTCGAGGTTGTAGGGCGCGAGTGAGATCGGAGAAGACGGTTCAAAATAATCCGTCTTCCCGTGGAGCAAATCCCTTAGGGCTGCCTCCTGTGTAGGCGCTCTAGCCAGGTCACCAAGATCACTAGCAGCAGTCGCCAATTGTTTAATTCGTTCCAGACTTTCCATTTGTAGCGGGCTGAGTCGTCCCACTGGTGGAGCTGAAAAACCAAAGCCTTGCAACCAATTCAAAGATAAAACTGCTTCGTTCATCTCTTCATGCAACCGCCTGGCCCGGTCCTGCCTCTGAGACTGTTTGCGCCCATGGCAAAGAAGGGGAAAAACTGTGCTGAGCATGCAAGCCTGGTGGCAGTCTATGGCTGGGGACGCCCAGGCTAGCGCCCCCAGCACGGCCTGTTCTCATGTGGCAGCTGGCGCCTCCAAATTGCGGCCGCGGCCCTTGGCTGGTCGCTTCTTTGGGCTGGCGCCGGAAGGAACTGCACCTTCTGCAACTGCTAATGCGGCCTCATCAGTCACTGAGCTGGAGCCTCCCTTTCGCAACTCACGGATGCGAGCCCTGGCTTTTGAACTGATATCCTGAGAAAAGCTTGGAGTTGGACCAGTCAGGCTGGCCAGGCGGGCCAGCTGAGTAAGCTTCCACAATCGACTGCACACGCCTTGCCACAACTTCCATGCTAGCGAGCACTGGGAGATTCAACTGGTCATACGTGCCACCATAGTACAAAGAGTCTGTCAGGCACCGAAGCTCATGCATAACCCGATCTGTCTCGTAGATGCCTTTCTGTCTGGCCCAGAGCTGGAGCCATTGCCTGGGATCACCGCCGAACTTGTACATGTGCTTGACGGTGTGCAGTACAGTGCTGGGGCCCTCATGAGGCCAGTCCGTGCACGAGTAATCCCGGGACTCCTGCCCAAAGCGGCGCCAATCTTTGAAGCGGACGCCTTGCTCATCAAAGTCCACAAACAGAGTACGGGCATCAGAGTGTTCCTCCGCTTCTTCTCCCTTGTCCTTGGAGACGAGTGCACTGCTCGAGCCTCTCAACAAGTCTTCCTGAGAGTCATTGTCCAGAAGGCGGCAGAAGAGCCAATCGGAACTGAGCTTCACAAAAGCCATGCCTTAAACCATCACATCTTTTTCTGGGTCAACGGTCACAACTTCCCCTCGCTTAAACGGGGGCTTGTCCTCCATGCTTGTCTACTCTTTTCCAAGGGGCGAGGCGCTAATCTTTCGAACGCCATCCCTGAATTTCTGCTGCGACTCGCCTAACCCCTCTGTGCCTAAATCTTCACCTTCGAGTACTCCACCACCTCTGCGAGCGATTCTTCTAAAGTTCAATGCGCCGCCCAAAAACTGGGCTGTTGGGTGAGCAGCTCCTGTCATGTCCATGACTGTAGGCGGCCTCCAGCCCTGATCAAAGCCTGGGGTCTGCAAAAGCTCACGGTAAGCCTCCCTCACCAGCGCCTTGAACTCGTCATCCGATGGCTTTTCTCTGAAACGATATGCCGGGCCCCCTACTCGAGACCAGTACTGAAAGTCTACCTTGTACACCTTAGTCCTGGACGGCCCATCTCCACCGTTTTCTTCCAAACCTCTCAGGTCTTCTACATACCTATCATTGTCTGGGGTCAAAATCATCCACACTCCGTCTTCTTGTCTCCAGACGGCAAGCCGTTCGTGCCACACAGTGTCATCTTCGTAGTATACGGCCAATGTCTGGCCAGGCACTATCTGAAGTAAGGATTCCATGCCCCTTTCTTCGAGGACTTGGCTCTACCGAAGGTACCGAATGGAAACGATAGGATGAGATCCAGCCGAGACAGAAAACAAAGAAGAGCAATCCAGAGATGTTGGAAGGAGAGAAATTCCAGATAGGTTCCGAGTAATGGCAATGACACTCACAGATACAGCTAGTAGACGTAGAAGATGAAATCGATGATGGAGTGAAATCACTAGAGGCTCTAAAGCTGTCTTTCAAACCCACTTGGACTAGTTGACAAAGACAGGCAAGGATGAGCCCTCCATTTTCATGGCATCAGTCGGATCTACCTTTTGCCTTCGAGCCGTTTCGGCCACGTCAACCCGCTCTTCATTTCAATCTTTTCGTGCTGTCACTTTCATAGCCAATGCAAAAGTCAATTAGTTGTTCAGCATGAGGGCGCATCAGTTCATCAGGACCCAACAGCCAGCCAATCATTCTTCAAAATCAGCATGCAAATGGGCTAAGCAATTATCCCGAAGTTTCTAGCTAAGCCACTAAGTATAAAACATGTCAAAATCACCAACTGGCCATGGGTCGATACCCTGTACCCCTGGTGTACCATCATGAGTCATTGTAGTACGGCCCTAGTATTGTTGGTTATCATCCTCCATTATCAATGTTTAGTTGGTAAATTCCCTAGTATTGTTGGTGAAACATACCCTATTATTATTCACCATAGACATCCATCAACCAGCTAGTTATTTCCATGATATAGCCATTATTGACCATTTTGATGGTGAATTATTGTATCATTCCGCTTTTGCATTCCACTATGATTGTTGACCATCATGCACTATTGTATCCCTGTATTGTCCCCCATTGATTGGTTGGTTAAATGCTTGACCCAGCTCGCCATACACTTTTGCTTTTAACTGCTCCACGGTCCTGACTTGGCTGTTCAAAAAATCTTTTCCCAACGCTAACAACCCACAGTGCAGCTGCCTTGATCTGTCCTGTGGCAGCCTATGATGATGACTTCAACTGGTATATCAACAGGTATATCAACAATGGATAATAATGGTTTAAGGAAGAATCACCAGAGTTTCACCTATAGCTTGTTGGTTTCCCCATTTGTAATGGTCATTTGGGGAGGCTTCAGGGTACTACCATGGACATGGAGATACCCTAGTCTATCTGATCAGAAAAATCAAATCTTCAATTGAATTGGTAAGGTATGCAATCCACGTTGCTCCTGCTCAACTGATGAACTTGCTTAGTGGTTGCTATGGCAGGTCAAAAGTATGAACCAAGTTGTTTTGTTGATTATAGTTATAGCTCAACAGCAGTGATCAATAGCTGAATCGGTTATGATCAACACTAACTGCTCATGCTATTTCCAGCACGTGCTATTTATAGATGTTTAGTTAATACTCAGCCCCATTTCCAGCACCAATTAGCATCATATCATGTTCTGTCCAATTCATGATTCAACTGTGAGACAGTGCTCGAAATGGGGACTTGTCTCTACCTCGACCTCGAGCCAAAACTCGGAGCCCGCAGCAACAGCTCCAGCACTGGTGTTAAGAGTAGCAAAACGATCTCGGTGATTAGAAACCGCTTTGTGAAAAAATTGAGTTATGGAATCTTTTGGATTAAGTGGTTTCATGACTAGACTTGGAAATACATGGCAAAATGCAAATGTTTTGCCATGTGCAACTTGTGCCCGAACAAAATATGTTCAGGATTGGTCCGGGTTTACGTTGCCATATGTCCACGCCATTCCACGCCATGTATTAATGGAAAAGTTACATCGAGAGCCGCCAAGGGTAGCATGGATTGGATGAGCTCATGGACTGTTCTATCACCGACATGCAGCAACCTTTGCCCAGCCGTTTGCTCGGTTCAAGGCACAAGCCAAAGTGCAAAGAAAACACACACAGACCGAGCCGACAACCCAATGGCCTTCCTGAGATGCAAGTTCTGCAAATTCGGGCGGTCAAAAGGGTCATTCACACGAAGACAATCGCATGATTTTGGCATCGTACATGCAAGGTGCCTTCCTATGATCAGATTTCTTTGGATCACCTGGAGGATAACGCTCGACCGATATGTTGTATGGTTGTCTTTCCCGCAATTGGGTTGCTACGGGATTCATATATGTATATATGGTACCCCCCCCCCAAGATCAGTGGTCAAGTTGTTCTCAACAATAGGTTTGTCATGAATTATGTTTTTAATAGTATTTTGATTGTTGGTTGAAAGAATGTTTATCAAAGGGGGGGAGGATAAGAGACTGTAAATATGTTGAAATAAATGAGTATATAGAGCAAGCTCCAAACCTAAAGAAAAACCAAAAAACCAAAAAACCAAAACTTTTTGGAGAAGTTTTGGTTTGGAGCCAAAAGATGGTTTTTTTTGGTTTTCCTTGAATTTTTTTTGTTTTTTTTGGTTTTGGAGCTTGAAAAATCAAAAAACCCTAGGGTTTCTTTGGTTTTTTGAAAGGATGTATTACTTCGAAGCTCCAAAAAACCAAAAAAAAACTCAAGGTTTTTTTGGTTTTTGCATTTTTTCTTTAAGAAAAATTGATCTAGAATTACCAAAAAACCCGAAAAACTCCGAGTTTTTTTGGTTTTTTGGAGCTTCGAAGTAATACATTTTTTCAAAAAACCAAAAAAACTTAGGTTTTTTTCGTTTTTCAGGCTCCAAAACCAAAAAAAACAAAAAAACTCGAGGAAAACCAAAAAAAACCATCTTTTGGCTCCAAACCAAAACTTCTCCAACAAGTTTTGGTTTTTTGGTTTTTTGGTTTTCTTTGAATTTTTTACCTTTTAGTATTTTCGCTTTATTTAATTTAAGAGACTGTAAATATGTTTAAATAAATGAGTATATAGAGCAAGCTCCAAACCTAAAGAAAAACCAAAAAACCAAACTTTTTGGAGAAGTTTTGGTTGGGAGCCAAAAGATGGATTTTTTTGTTTTTTTGAAAAGATGTATTATTTCGAAACTCCAAAAAACCAGAAAAACTCAAGGTTTCTTTGGTTTTTGCATTTTTTCTTTAAGAAAAATTGATCTAGAATTACAAAAAAACCTGAAAAAACTTGAGTTTTTTTGGTTTTTTGGAGCTTCGAAATAATACATCTTTTCAAAAAACCAAAAAAACTTAGGTTTTTTTGGTTTTTCAAGCTCCAAAACCAAAAAAAACCAAAAAAACTCAAGGAAAACCAAAAAAAAACCATCTTTTGGCTCCAAACCAAAACTTCTCCAAAAAGTTTTGGTTTTTTGGCTTTTTGGTTTTTTGGTTTTTCTTTGATGTTTTTTTGGTTGTTTTTGTTTTTTTAATTTGTGTGGTGTTTTTGGATTTTTGGATTTGCCCCCCCCCCACTCCTTCCCACCAAAAAGTCTTTTTTTGGTTTCTTTGGTTTTTAACTTTTTTTGGTTTGTTTGGTGTTTTTGTTTCTTGGGTTTGCGCCCCCCCCCACCCCCACCCATTCCAATGAAGCAGCGTAACATTCAGCCGAGATCTCCAGGAAAGAAACATTCAGCCGAGATCTCCAGGATCATTTCGCTTCAAAATTTCATCTTTTTGAGTTGGACGTCCTAATATTCAGGGACCACAATTGCGCTCTATTCAATTGTACTCGTACCGATTTTAAACACGTTTTTTCTAATCATGGCCTATTTAATAATGTTCTATCTAATCGCAGCCTGTCGAATGTGGTTTGATTTTACCATGCTTGTTCAATTATGACTTTTATATGCTTTATTTGTTAATATGCATTATGTAACGATAACACATTTGACAATGCCTTATTGTTGGACGTTTTAATTATGCTCTATTATCATTGCCTGGTTGTCTTGTATTTAATCAAAATAACTTAATAATGCATAATTTCATTCTCCCCCATTTTTTGTACCGTACATATTTAGATTTGCGTTGTTTATTAATTTAATTGCGCTCTTTTAATATTTGACCTATTTGAAGACTTTTTATTCCATTACGACTCTATGTCGTCTATTAGTCATGCCTTATTTCTGCATTTTATTTTTTTCCTCAATCATGCCTTATTTGCATCTAATTATGGACGATTTAATCTTTCTAATTGTGGTCGGTTTCATTACGGCCTACACATTTTTGATAACGATGAGCATGTTGCTACAATTTGTTTTTTCCAATCTGTTCGATGAAGCCATCACCCAATTCTGTAGTTTCACTCTACTACAGAGTTAATGTACAATGACCAAATAGTACTGGCATTGCGACTTTTGTTTCCGTCCCTATTCTCATTCGATGTCCTATTGTGAGAATTCTTTTATTCAGTGCAGCGACCGATTAGAATTATTTTCGTTATCAGATTATGACCATCTTTGTTGACTGTGACTAGGAACTGATGTAATTGTTGTGCTTGTTGCAATGAATATTATCATACCTGTGTGCACTACTTATAGTATAAGGCTTACTAT
>VSDK01023990.1:202297-234926 GCA_009767595.1 Symbiodinium kawagutii
TTATCGGCGCTACAATCTTGGATGCAGCTAATCTTGGAATAAGCTTTGTAAAAAAGCAGTATCAGATCTGCAGCCCACAATCTTACAATGCAGGCAACGCAATGGAATCATATTTCTAGCAATAGTTACGTGGAGTCATGGAGGGTAAGTTAAAGAAAGATAACAAATACAGACATTTCAACTTCCATAGGTTGATTCGACGGGACCAGTAATAAGAGTAGTACTACTAATAGTGGTGATGACAACTGACGGAAAAAGACTCATATGCCAAATGATTGATTAAGCAAGATATGATAGATAAAAAAGAATCACTATCAGTGGGAAAGACTGGAATGTCAGTTGTTACTTTAGATCAAAAGCAATGACAGGACATTTTGTCCAAGTAAGACATAAAATTAATATTGAATGCAGTATGTGGAGTAATTCAAATGGAAACAAAATCACTTTTGAATAATCAATAGCACATCATCTCTAAATGACCTCACTTCAGCGCAGTTACCGTACCAGTTTCCAATCTTACTACCTCCACAAAGGTAGCTGGTGGAATGCTAGCAATCTTTATACTTAACCGCGGCAGCAGTAATTGTAGTAGTAGTAGGACTGCAAATGCTAATGTTATCTAGTATTGGTGCTTGTATAGAGTAGCAAACCGTTTGTTGTCATTGAGAAGGTTACACGCGTGCATTAAACACATAGGATGTTTTCTCTTCATTGTAATGATTGCAAGGGTTAACTACTAGTCAGGCAAAACATAATCATATGCATTGTATTAACCATAGATCATATCACGATATTCCTCCACTCACTTCCCTAGTTGTAGCTACAGAAAACATAGTCAAGATTTGATCATCATAATAGTTCTGTGTGATTTTGCATTAGGTATTTACATTGTACAATAGGACATCAAATAGTAGTAGGAGCAACAGATAAAGTAACGGTACTACTAATGGTGTTTCCTGTAGATGAAGTGAATGTAGTAGACTGAAATACTAGAATTTACCGATGGTTGAATGAAACTGCTTGAAGAAACCAAACTGAGAGACATTCAAATTCAGGAACAGAGAGATGGTAACCAGGAAAGAAACCAGGCATGATTAGACGACAAGTCAGGGATTAGTTGGGAGCATATGAGGGATCCCAAGAGAACAAGTTAGGGATCTCTGTCAAACAAGTTACGAATTATGAGAAAACAAGTGGGATGCAACCAAGGCATCAATGTATGTAAGCACTACAAACACCGATCTTGGAGGAGGGGGGTAGCGTATATATATATATATATATAAATATGTGTATATAAATATGCGTATATATATATATATGTGTGTGTGTGTTGCATGTGAAGTGTCGGCCCCCGGTTTCTCTTTGAAACCAACAGGTGCTCTGCTGTCCTTAAATCAAAAGTAATTACCCACCGTTTCTTTCCCGACCAATGATCACTGGGTTGGTTCATGGGAAAACCCAGCGGAACCTCATTGTTTTAACTACCAATCATAGGGATGTCCAATGTAGATTGCCACACAATTTCTCGGGAATAGCAGGTGATGCTCTTGATGGTTGCTTCTATGTCTCTATCCGTATTGACTATGGCCACCCACCAATGCGTTGCTGAGCAGCAATCAATACTGGTTGATAATCAAACCAGCGGCTTACCAGTGGAATGGGGCAAGGGGTGGAACTAGCGAAGCAGGGTGTGGATTCCCTTCAAAATGCAGCATACATCTTGAATGTCAGAGGAAAGTTACAACTTACTCTTGCAAGAATAATCAACACACACCTGCTCTACAGGATCTATTGACAAGCACCCCATCTTTGATGCTAAATCACCACCTATGACCTATGAAAAACAAATGCTTATGGGCTCTGCACAAATGGATCTACCACAATAGATGTTAGATAGTTAAATACAATCAGCAACCATCATTGCTGGTGATTATGTTCCCTCCTTGACAAAGAATTAAGGATCACAACCAATCCATAAACTCCAATCAACCATGCAGCTGTCATGACCAACACCTATGTTTGAACTACTTATGATTTATGAACAAATATGAAACAATGAATCTACCGATGTACCTTGTAACCCTCCTGAGAACAGGGAGTCGTGTTTATTCCGGCAACCATGCTTTCCCATCCATCAGCAACAAACATTTACTGTCCATGTGATCATCCTAACAAACAACAACGACACAACAACACCAACAACACCAACAACACCACCACCACCAACAACAACAACAACATCAACAAGAACAACGACAACAACAACAACAACAACAACAACAACAACAACAACAACCACTACAACAACGAGAGCAACAACAAGGTCAACAACGAGAGCAACAACAACACCAACACCAACACCAACAAAAACAGCAACAACAAGAACAACGACAACAAGAGCAACAGCAGAAACAACAAGGGCAACAACGATGACGACAACAACGACAACAACAACAATAACAACAAGAGAAACACAGGCACAGCAACAATGAGAGCAACAAAGAAAGCAACAGCAACAGCAGCAGCAACAACAACAACAACAGCAGCAACAACAACAACGACAACAGCAGCAACAACAACGACGACAACAACAACGACAGTACCCAGAATTAGAGCAAGAACAAGGCCAACAACAGCAACAACAAGAGCACCACCACCACCACCACCAACAACAACAACAACAGCAACAACAGCAACAACAAGAGCACCACCACCACCAACAACAACATCAGCAACAACAGCAAGGACAGCAAGGACAGCACCAGCAGCAACAACAAGACCAGCAGCAACAACAGCAACAACAACAAAAACAAAAACTACTACTAGCACTACTCCTACTACTACTACTACTACTACTACTACTACTACTACTACTACTACGACGACTACGAAGATGACTACGAAGATGACGACCACCACCACCACCACCATCACCACCTTCTTTCCAAGTTCTTGGGACTTCAACGATAGGTGTCCGGTCCAGGTGTCACAATGATGGCCAGCTCCGGAACCGAGCGCAGCAATCTCGAGATCCGCGTCAGCCGTGTGAGTTTCACGAGGCGCAACATGCCTCGGGCGGCGATTTCATCATTACTGATATTTCTGTAAGAATGATACAAACATGTTCAAATCATAGTCCTTCTCCACCTGTTCCTAGCGGAGTCTTGTCCCAATTGAGATTCACTAAAACCCAAGTGCCCACACTCTGAGATTTACAAAACATCTTTTGCCGGGTTATGGTCACGACGTATTGACGACTCCTCGTGACAATATCATCAACGTCAATTGCAACATGAATTCTGTGTTGGCAGCCAGCACTGACAAAAAATGTTGACAGTTGTGAGCGTTGGACCCTTAGTATGCTTTATAATATTCATCCAACATGTGGCGCTGGGAACACGATTGATTGTGGGGATTTGCATGGATTTGCTATTATAGCATGAACCCACCACTGTGCGTGTTCAGAAGGACCAGCATCAGTCCGCACGCCCAGTGCTTCCGCGGTCAAAATCGGCTGGGGTGTTGCTTGCTCAGACCGCGCTGTGGGTCATCACACTGTAGCCCCGGTGAACATATGCAACATTCCATTAGTGTCCTGCATTGCCCTGCCCATTTCTTCGATGTTTGCTTATAACTTATGACTTATGACCGATAAGAGCTTGGGTAAATTCTGGCTGCATAGCTCATAGCTTTAGGAATAGATCCAACTGCTCCTAAAGCGGTTCACTCTGGTAAACTAAATTGGAAGTGAGGGCCCAAATATTTGTAGTTTTAACCTTGGGTATGGCTATTTTTACATTGCCAAGTGCTTAGTTTTAACGATGCGTCAGCAAATGTTCCAGTGAATCCACCATGTGGTGTTCCATCCCACCGTTAGTAGCAGCTCTGACCAATTTTTTTGCTGAACAGGATGGCCTGGACTTTGGGCGACTGCAGAAGGCGCCCTGAGAATTACGACCAGTTCAGGTGTAGCAACCCTACAAGCGCATATCGGGGTTTCTCAAAATACGGTACCTCAAATAACGGTATTAATATATATATATATATACATACTAATAATGGTCAATATTGGATGATTTAAGGGTACCCCTATTTTGAGAAACCTCCATGTAGGATACAAAACTTGGAAACCAACAGCTTGCATTGCATTGAACCCTTCTGAACACCAGAAAACAGCACAATGTACGAAGCATCCTTAACTATTCAGGGGACATCTGCAAGGGCAAAACATGGGCTGGTACACAGCCCTGCAAGGCACACCTTTGAACTGGATTTAAAAAAGGGTGAAACAAAGCTGGGCTCAAGTCTCAGAGTCCCGGGACAAAAGGCATTGCCTCTGCGGCAGGAATGTAGCTATAGCACAGCGAAAATTGCAACTACATGACGTGGTGAAACACAGTCTAACGATGACTTTGTCCGAATTTTCATCGCAATTCGTCATCTTCGAGGAAGTGGAGGCGGTGACTCAGCAAAAGAATCACATTCACAAAAAAAGCAATAAGGAAGGGCACCAAGGGTAGCAAGCTCGTCTCATCAGAAAAACACACTGTGAGTTCCATGCTGGCAAAGATGCATCCGGCCCCAATGCTTTGGATTGGACTCAGGAGTACTGCCAGGAGGCTTCGCGGAAGTTTCGGGAGGACGCTCTTGAGTTTCCAAAGGCGAACAGAGAATTCCAAGGAGAACAACATGGCCAACAAAGGTTGAGACCAGTGCAAAATCAACCTCAGCAACCACACCGCATATTTGACACCTGCCACTGAGCCGCTTTGTGGACCCAAGCTGATTCTCCAAATGAGGTTGGGGAGCACCGGAAAGTTGCTGGACATGACCATACACAGCGTGTATTGCAACGGAAAGTAGGTACCAAGTGCCCCAAGTCTCCAAAGAACCTTGGGTCCAAAAGTCCCTGGACCAGTCGATTGAACCTCTCGAGCTCATCACCTTCGTCGTTTCCGTACATCTGTGCCATCGCGCGATACACCAATTCTCGGTCACACATGAGTTCCTCGCCTGTGCAGCGCGATTCATTGGATTCGCAATCATGGGGCAAGTAGAAAACGTCGATCAAAATGAGTCACCCCCATAATGAGTGATATGTCCAATCGCCAACCTCCAAAAGTATTGAAAGCCTTTTATAGTTGGAGGGTAATCACACACAGTGACAAGTATTTTCTGTTTTTGTTTTGCCTTTCTGTCTTTCATCACAGCCACTTTTTGTTGCGCAATACATTCCACCTACGGGGTTTGCACTATTTCTTTTCCTCTCATTCATAGCTAGGTTGTGAATGAGATTGGTCCGCCTTACCCAATGGGATCCGCTTATATCAGTAGCCATGGCCATATCAATTTTATAGCGTTCAGAGATTTTGCATGAATAAACCAGCGGCTCAACTCTAGTCTTTCACCCTAGGTGTTTGGTGAAGCCACTGCTTGAAGCCAGGTTTGTGGCTTGTGAGCCTGACGCGTTTTTCCATGGACAAGTACTGTCAAACTCTTTTTGTAACCATACCTGGACACTCCACATCCTGAACATCAAGTGGCTTGCCAACCAACAGCCTGATTTTGCAGCAAAAAAACAACACATATCAGAAAAGGCGATTTTGAGACTGAAGATCGGGTGTTGGAGAGAAACCTGTGTTTGCCAACCCATGCGAAACGGGTAAAATTCCCGTCAAATCCTGTAAAAATGCGCAGTAGGACCCATGATCGGATGTTACCCTCATGATTGACAACAACTCAACTATTTTTTCACCATTGTCAACCCCGCTATTTACAAGCTCTGCTTGAAGGGGTATCTGGTGACCTTGATTCCCTATCCACTACATGAGTTTATCAGCTAGCTGAGAAGCTCTACACTGCTTGGTGGTTTGATGACAAAGAGGTTTCATAGTTGACGAAGGTCTTGCTGATTTGTTGGGATACCCTCATCATGGTTGAAACATATCATAAGTTCATGCTCAGCTACCATCATCTCGTTATGCTTACTGTTTGTTTTCTTCAGGCTTACCTTGTTGGAGGTTTTAACCCCTATGAAAAATATTAGTCAACCAACCATTTGTTTGTAACTACTAGAAAAAATGTTTGAAACCACCGACCAGTTAACCATCATTAATCATTACCTACAGCCACAAAACAAGCCAGATACATCTGCAGCATTTCATGCCATGGGCCGCCGCCCCACCTGTTTGCGGGTGCTTGTGACCGTTGCTACAGCAGGCGCACTGAGAATCTTGCACCCGAAATCCTTTCACCTACCGGAGACCCCACAAAGGGCCGATGGAGTTCTGGATGCGGTTATGGTTGATGGATGGTTGATGGATGCTTGATAAATGGTTGATGAATTATTCATCAATGGTTCATGGATGGTTCATGAATGGTTCATGGATGGTTCATGGATTGTTCATGGATGGTTTATGGATGATTCATGGATGGTTTATGAATGATTCATGGGTGGTTGATGGATGGTTGATGCATGGTTCCTGGATGGTTGATGGATGGTTGATGAATGGTCGATGAATTATTCATCAATGGTTCATGGATGGTTCATGAATGGTTCATGGATGGTTCCTGGATGGTTGATGGATGGTTGATGGATGATGCATGGAAGGTTGATAAATGATTCATGGGTGGTTGATGGATGGTTGATGCATGGTTCCTGGATCGTTGATGGATGGTTGATGGATGATTAATGGACAGTTGATGGATGGTTCATGGATGGTTGATGGATGGTTGATGCATGGTTCCTGGATGGTTGATGGATGGTTGATGGATGATGAATGGAAGGTTGATGGATGGTGCATGGATGGTTGATGGATGGTTCATGTATGGTTGATGGATGGTGAATGGATGGTTGATGGATGGTTCATGTATGGTGGATGGATGGTTGATGGATGGTTCATGTATGGTTGATGGATGGTGAATGGATGGTTGATGGATGGTTGATGCATGGTTCCTGGATGGTTGATGGATGGTGAATGGAAGGTTGATGGATGGTTCATGGACAGTTGATTCATGGATGGTTGATGGATGATAAATGGACAGTTGATGGATGGTGCATGGATGGTTGATGGACGGTTCATGTATGGTGGATGGATGGTTGATGGATGGTTCATGTATGGTTGATGGATGTGAATGGATGGTTGATGGATGGTTGATGGATGGTAAATGGATGGTTAATGGCTGGTTAGTGATGTCTAGTTACTTTTGATTGCTGACGCTAAACAATGGCCCCATGATATTTGACAGTGGTGAATGACACTTCACGATGATTGGCTGTGGTGTAATTAAATCTGTGGCAGCTGTAAGTGGTGGTTCTCGATATTCCCACGCGAGCCCGCGCTCACCTGTCGCGGCAGCTCTTCCATATCATCCATGAGGCTCATACCAAGATAGTTCACGGCAGGCAAGAGTGCTGTAGCTACACCAATGGTGGCAGCAGCAATGACAACAAAATTCGCGACATTTCTGCGTTCGTTGGGGTCAACACCAAGGACAGAGGTGAGGATCATGTAATACGAAAACATCAGCATGTGCCTAGGCGGCGTCGTGCGTCGATCTTTGGGGGCCATCATACTCGGAATATTCCCTACCATGCGCGGAAAAAAAACAAATAAATGCCTCCAAGATAACAACCAACTTAATAATGAACAACAACAACAACAACAACAACAACAACAACAAAAACATCAACAAGAACAACAACAAAAACATCAACAAAAACAATAAGAAAAACAACAACAACAACAACAACAACAACAACAACAACAACAACAACAACAACAACAAAAACATCAACAAGAACAACCAATGGAAAAAAGGCAAGGCAACTCCATACGTAGATCCTGCTGTTCCATTATTCCATTGCCTTGCTGCAGATGTTAACCGAATCATGGAACACCAGCAACAAGCCCCGTGGCCCAGCGCGATCCATGGCACCACAGCAGGCCCACCAACAGGAGCATAGCGCAGGTCTTCGTAGGGAGCAGCTCTATAGGCACACGTTGGGCGCGGCTGAGAAAACAGGCGATCTCATACACGCACCACCTGCGTTGCACACCGACTGCGAGGATTTAACCTATCATACGTCAAGCATGTACCCTTGGCCCTAGACTACGTGGCTTTGGCGGGACAACTTCGGGATTCGGGGAGGCCCAACCTGTGGACAAACCTCTATGCATGTCCATTGCAACATCGGCGGAACTGGTAGGTTGGTGATTCAGGGTTAACCATCTATGAACCCATTATCATTGGAGGTTTTGATGTTATTGATTGGTTGATGAACATGTAGCCATTGTAACCCCATGCTGAAACTTACATTGGAAGCAAAAAAGGTTGAAATTGACCGCTTTTTGCCCAGTGGCAGGCGACTGAAGTATCGGCGAGACCAAAAAACGAGGAGCTTTTCAGATTCATTGATAAAAGCCCCAAGACCGTTGATCCCCTTCTCTTTCAAATCGATGTTTGTCTGATGGATGCACAGTTTGTCCAGGAAAACCATGCGGGGTGCGCAGCTCAAGCAACTCCGGATTCGCTGCCAGAAACAAAATTGGATGGCGAACACGATGTATCCTGTGAGGCTTCAATCAGCGGCATCAAACATCACAACGTTTCAGATCGAAACAACATGAAACAACCAAACTGCAGGCTCAAAGAAATGCGACAATACTTCACCCGAACAAACAGCAAACTCAAACATAAAGTAAACTTCAAAATGAATCTTAATAAAATTGGAAGAGCTGAAGCTTTGACCCAGTCTCCGCAGAGTATCCACCAGTTGAGGGGCAAAAGATTGATGCCCAATAACGCCTCTGTGAAGCCAATCAGCAAACTTAGCAGCATGGATGTGACAGCTGCGGCTCTGGAGTTGAATGCGACCAACAGTGTCACCAATTTCATCCAGCGAGAAGTCACCCAGTCATGACTCCTCAGCATGTCAAGCCGGGTGCATCAAAAATGAAAGGACTCGTCGTGCAGTGGCCGATTCTTTGGGTGGCTCGTACCCCTCAGAGGCACCACTACCTTTTTTTAGCCAGCTAAGTGTTTACGGATCTGTTTCAAAGGGCGTGAGGACAGTCATGCCGTGACGTCCACAAGTGACTTTCTTGTTCAACACATCTAGGACCATGTCACTATGTTGAATACCGGTATAGATCCATATCAACTTACAGTAAATATCAAGAAACTACCACTATACCAGAAATAGCTGGTGATTTTCTGAATGTCCCAGTATTTCCATGGTGCAAATACTTGCAGGGACACCAGGATCCTCATGAGTCTCCGAGGTTCAAGAACACACCGATGGACTCGACAGGGCGACTACAGTGGAAGGTGGCATCTCCGGTTGCACTGTTGGGGTCCCAATGTCTGCACCAGCCACTCAAAGCTTCGACCAAGGACGTGGCACGCAACAACTGGGGTTCCAGGGTCATGCTCAAGCTGCTTTGCTTGCTGACGCAGCTTTGCCTGGTGGGCTGGTTGGTGATCTCGCAATCCTCGCTTTCTTCCGACCAGCCGATTCCGATGCAACCCCATAGCTCGTGATCCGCTGCCATGTCACCAGCCATGGTGTCAAAGAGGGTGTTGGCGGAAGAAATTGTGAAGTTCTTGATGGTGGATGGTTCAGTCGGGGTTTATTCTCCATCATCAACCAATGCACGATTGAGTAGCCCACATTGAAGGGATCTGCAAAGTTGTTGAAAAATCAAACAGTGCTTCCTTGTTCCTGTCATGCAACATTGTCATGATGTCCAGCTCAGCTCAGCTGACTTCTGACGGCAAAAGCGACAAGGATTCAGCATGCAAAGATCGGCTCACACGACGGTATCACCGCTTGGTGCTTAACATAATGCATCAATCCGTGTCAAGATCAACCGCCAAATCATGGTCTGCCATGGAAGGCACTTTAGTGCGAGCTCATTGCATCAAATGATATTCATTTGTCATTCATAATCAGTTTTTGAAGCCATGGTGCTTGGACCGCCCATGTCCGCATGGGGGCTGTCGTGGGCATCAGAAGCAATGGGTATATTGGTCATAACCATGAAGCCATCATAAGCATTTGTGACATGGGTCATTAACATTGGTTGGTGATGACTTTTGGTGAGAATAGTATATATATACATAAGTGGTTCACTATTTATCACGACCATGTTGGTGATAGTAGTGAGTGGTTAAGGCAAGAATTCTGGTTCATAAGCGGTGATCCGTGATAGGCGTATAAATTGCTGATATCCCAGCAAGTGGGAGGTGTACAGTAAGCCTTACACCAGCAAGACCTACAGTGGCACAGTCGCCCAATGGCTGCACGGTTGATGCTATTTGGTTGACAATAACGTCAATAGCATGGTGGACGACAGCAGTGATAATGGTTGACCTCAAGGCTCCAAACATCTGCCACTAGCAATGGTTGATACTGGTGGCATGTTGTGACATGTTGTGCCGTTGCTTGATGGCTTACAGATCCATTACTCAAACATTAATTCTTGTAGTATGGTAGAGCAATCAAATCCTTAAAACACTGAAAAAAACTAAGTTCTTCACCATTACTTAGACAAAACCATACTAACCATAATTACAAACCATTGGATGTTAGAAACATCTGGAAGCCACCCCATTTTCTCGACCTCAACCGCTTCATCCCAGCAACGGAGCATTGACACGTCAATGGTGTTGCCGAAGTCTTCGCTACCCATGAGAATAAACCTCAACGATGGATGCGACGCTGCGTGTGGTCCGGCGTGCGGTTTTTACAACCCATCTGTTGATGTTTTAAATATGTTTTCAGAGATTGCAATGCAACAAACATACTAGCACAAATAATATTAGTTGTGTGTTTAGAGATGAACATGCAACAAGACTATCTTAGAAAATACTAGCACAACTACTGAGATCCTTGAGGGAACTATGGGGAAACATTGTGTCAATTCTTCCCAAACCATGAGAAAAAACATAGGATGA
The DNA here is from genome assembly GCA_009767595.1 of Symbiodinium kawagutii. Classification (NCBI taxonomy): domain Eukaryota; class Dinophyceae; order Suessiales; family Symbiodiniaceae; genus Symbiodinium; species Symbiodinium kawagutii. The sequence goes on from VSDK01023990.1 coordinate 213,257, forward strand.
TAATTGCTTTGATAGACATGGAAAAAAGGTCGCCCGACAATCATAGGTGCTTTCTGCTTGTAAAAACTACGTGGTAGTACAAGTGGCGGGGTTTAGTGCCAGCATCCGTTTTAAAGTCATTGCAAACATTAAAACAACGACTGCGCAAGGCACATGCTCATGAGGGACAGAAAAGAAAACATCAACTCAACCAGAATATCCTTAAACTATGGTTCAGAACATCCAATTCCGCATGGCACACGCACAAACGCTACGACTTCAGACTAGATGTTACGAGTTAACCCCAGTAGTAGTACCAGTCACAAACATCAAAAGTGGTACTGGTATTGATTCACTTTGATACTCATCTTCAGATGACAAGTCGAGGATCCCACCCATCACAAATCCCATTCAAACATGCGCCTGCCAGCAGGCTGAATCGACTGTCATTACAAAATATCTGAAGCATCCTTAGATATCAGGATATTTTGGTTCATGGCTATTTGCTGGTCACTGACACTGACATGTAAGGATTTGAAACAATAACATACAATAGTTGGCATTTGGTCAGAACCCTCCTGGCAGCTCCTTACTTTGCTCCCCTTTAAAGGCCCTTGAAAAGGCTATATGGGTACCCCTGGCTCCTTAGCTCCTTCCCAAGCACCAGCCAAATTGTCAACCAAAAATGCTGTCATCTGTGCGTATTCATAATGAAGGAGCTGCTTCTTTAATGGTTGGTCCTGGTATTGTCACAGTCGCTTGATTGGCTTCTCCCATTGCTTGGGTATTTGTCTATCCTGTTGGGTGAAGGGGATCTTGTCCACCGACTGTACCAAATATGGTGTTGAGATTTGCTGCACAAGTCTTTGGAATTCTTCTGATTTGATCCCTTATGATATTTCGATAGTAGATCCATTACAGCGACAACTGTAACGATAGATAATCATTTAGTAATATACTTATAAATCATAGTTGCATATGATTTCACTGGAATATTAATAATATTCCCTGGTTAAAACCGAACCCCCCACGCATGACCCCGCACTAGTCCAACTGTTGGGGTCTTCACCCGGCGCCATTTATTGGTTGGTGCAGCGCCGTCCCAGCAGTATCCAAGGGGCATCAGCGGCAGAATCCACGTTTCCACTACCATGTTCAGTACCAAGATGGAATCGAACATGAACCACCTGGGCCAGGCTGTATCACGTCATACAGGGTCGTAACCGCTGGCCGTGAGTAGCCTCCAAAAAGAAACAACACATGACATCAGTACAATGATGATACTTAGCCTCGGAACGGCCCTTGGTTGCTTTTTTGAAACGCAGCTGGATCATCACGACGTAGTCTTCTCGATAAGGGCTCTCATGGTTGTGGATTTGCAATACTCCGAACAAGCGTCACGTTGGGTTTTTACTCAGGTAACTGCAAGTAGTTATGGTAGATTTAACTATAGTGGAATGGCCCTCTTAACCAGGTTATCAATAGGGGCTGCCCACCTTGTAGAATTTAGAATCGGTCATAAGGACGCATGCTGAGCACCGCAAGGATTGCCACCGTGTGAGGAAGCAACCATCGACCCGGATGATCACACCGATGCAGGGGCTGGGCAACTGTTGCTGGTTCAGAGCAACACGTGTCGACAAATCATCTTGTCGATTGTCCATTGCTATAAAATACCTATCATCAACCAAAGATCAATGACGGTCGGAGTCCATCAACCAATCAATCATCAACCAAAGATCAATGACGGTCCGATTGAGACCCATCAAACAATCACAACACAAGGAAACCACCAACTGACGCCCAGTCACTTGTCCATGAATGCTCGACACTTGCTCTCAAAGGCGCCAAAACGAATGCACACTTCCTCGGTGCCGGAGCCCAGCCCAGTCGTTCTCGGCGAAACTCACCTTGTGAACCCGATGAGGTTTCTTGGGGTTTCTCAAGTCATAGGGGACCCCCCAAATCATCCAACATGAACTAATTATAGTGGAAAACCAGGGATTTTTGGGTACCCCTATTTTGAGAACCCGCCCAATTAAATCAAGTGAGTTGACACATGTTACTATCAGTTGCACATGATGATGCACTACCTGTTCAACATGCATCGCCATAGGCTGTCAAGAAGTGGATCTCGGAGTGTCATTCCTGTTGAAACCATCCAACAGGTAACGGGGTACTTGTCAAATCAAAGCTTCTTTAAATTTGATGTCTGGAAACGACCAACCCTTTTGGGGGTTCAAGTGGCTAAAATCGATTTCGATGTCACTGGTTTCATCTTGGATTTCCCAGCAGAAACACAAGGCTCACACATTCCTAAATTCTAAATAGGCCAACAAGCAATCATGCGACCTATGAAGATCTATGAAGATTACTTTTCCCTGTACATTGAGACATGATGATTGAGATCCGAATTCCTGATTTCGAGCAGATTCAATAGTAGCCAAGCAACAGCTCTGTTCACCAAGAAGATCTACCAACTTTTTTGCAATTTGTTCGACCAAACAAACTTCCGTAAAAAAGAGTGGATTTCCTACTTCCCAACGTGAACAAAAACCTTCTCCTAAGGACCATGAAGTACAACCTCCAGGGTCATCACAATATTCCGCCTAAGCCTGAGCACCCCTGTGGAAAGCTGTTTGAGAACAGGATCTATACTGGTTGGTGGTTGAACCATCCCTATGAAAAATATGAGTCAAACAAATCAATCAATCAGTCATTTGTAAATACTAGTGAAAATAAAGATTCCAATCACACCTCCAACCAGAATCTACACACATTTTAGGGAGAACCCGCTTCACATTGGACACAGGAATTCGATGAACGACAAGATCTCGGTGACCAATTGCCGCTAGCTCAGGTGTCCGCTTTAAGTGCGGTTCGCTGGTCATTATTCATAAGGGATAAGGCACATGGTCTCAAGTCATACGGGAGTCCCCAGTTGTCATCCTGTTTCAATCATTTACAGTAAAATTGATCAAGTCATCTTATTGTAATAATTGATAGTAACAAAGCAGCCATTTTTGGAGTACTCCTATTTTGAAAAACCTTCAAATGGCAAAAAGAAACAGCAGTTTTTAGTGACTGTTGCCTTAGCAAATGCAACTCTGCACACCATAACACACACACACACAATGGTCTCAAATGTGTTGACCGGGAACCTTAACAAAATACAAGGAATCAATTCCTGTCAAGCAGCCAGGAAGAAATATGTGCAAAACCTGCGGCGCTGAACGAGCAAACCAATAGGGTTTACGCGACAGTTCCTTCGTCCTGAGTTTGGTATTTGCCAGACAGGCACCTACATTGATCCAGGAATCCAGGAACCAAAGACCTGCCTTTATACAGGCTCAAAACTGCATGTTTTGTGTTGTTCTTGGCCATAAGAAAGCTAATATACACATACACCAGGTAGCGTCAGTGCCCAGTGCTTGAATCTTCGTGGGGAAGGATACAACTATGGGTGAGGGGGAACTTCAATCAGCAGGCTGCTGTCAACGCAAGCACTCAACTGTCGAGAGTAGCTCAACTTAGAGTCGGTGCGCATCTTACTCAACAGGAGCATCGAAATGTAAACAAAGACAGTTCTCAAAGTTTCTTTGACACCCCATCCAATCCAGCAAGGCATCACCATGAACATGGCAGTGGCAGTGATTTTTGTTCAAGATCTTTCCACAGGGCATAGCACCCATCACCATGGATAGTCCCAGGTTGAATGGCGTGGCGTCTCTGGGCGTCCGCACACGTTTTCCACCACTTGGAAGATGGAATCTGCCTGAGCGACGCCGCTGGAGATCCACAGGGTGCTCAGTGGTCAAAGTTAAGAGTGATTCCTAATCGCTGGTCAACAACCACTATACGAAAGGAAATGATATTGGGCCGTCGCTGTCTCGTCTAGGGTTTGTGACTTTGGTCTGGATATCCTTCCCCTCTCATATGTTTTTAACATAAGAAAGCTATCAGCCACTATGTTCATCATCCACTAACCATCAGAATCACCATTACTGTCAGGAGTTTACTGATGGATTGATAGATAATTTAAAGTTGTTGGCATCATCTTTTTCACATTGCACTTTTTGAAAACACTTTCCAACATCCTTTGCAGTCGTCAAAAGTAGGCAATTTCCGTCAGTCGAAGTTGTGGGTGTGGGTGTGGGTAGGAGGAAAGGGTTTAAGAAACAGTCCCCCTAGCAAACCAACCACAAATCAACAATCTTATTGTAATCTTTAATTGTTTGCTATTATCAATTCGATGTTGTCATGATTATTTGTTAATTCAAAGTTTTGAAAAGATAAGCAACGGAACAAATATTCTTCATAAGTCTCTCACTTTTTTCCCTTCCCATTGTTAGTGGCTATAGCCCTGATAAAACCCTCTATTATCTTCTAGTATTAGCCACTGTTAATGGTTAAAACATAGCCCCTTTAAGATCCCTATAAAATCCCATTATTCCCTATACAAGATAACCCTATAATCCCTATAAAATCCGTATGACCCCCTCAGAATCCCCAAAAAATCTCTGCACCTTGGACCTTGGTCCTCGGCACCTCGTACAAGAAGAGTGCTGTGTTGAGGTCTGTGTCGACGGCCTTGGCGGATCGCAAGGTGCCCCAGCAGCGGAGCAGACAGCACAATGATGTACAGATTGCTACATGTAATGCGATATGATATAAATATCATGTTATATGATCATATATCATGATGTAATGTTATAACATAATGCATGATATGATGTTATATCTTACTCAATGGGTTTCCTTGCAAAAAAAAGTTTGAACTTATTTGCTGGGTTGGGTTCGCGCGACCGTGGGGCCTCCATTTTCAGACCCCCGGCGGTCGCGCGAACCCAACCAAAAAAAGTTTAAAGTTTGGCCACTCGCTGGGTAAGATATATGTTATATGTGATATGTGATATATAATGTATGATATAAAGTCATATTATATTGATATAGTTCAATATAGTTCATACTCCTTACAACGACCTTTAGATGAACTCCCGTTGGTCGTGTTGAGACCTCAGCATCCTCAGTTCCACCTTCCACACCAAACCTTGGTCCTGCAGTTGGTATGCTGTCAAACATTGGCCACCCATCACCAAGCTTCAAGCGCCATTGAACGCTGGTCATCAACCATCAACGACTCTTCCTGGTTGGTGGTCGAGCCACCCATGGTGAACTGGTGGTTAGTTAATAATGGTTAATAGTGCTTCGTAATGCTTTTTAATGGTTAGATATGGGTTGTGATATGGTTCATGATGATCGTCTGGTTGGTGGTTGAGCCACCCCTCGAACAATATGCGCAAGTCAATCATCCAACCATCCCCAACTAGAGCGGAAAACAAAAAACATGTCAATGAAATCACCAACATCGACACCATCCACAAACCAGATTCAGCATCACGCACCACCCATGGACCACGACCCATGAGCAACACCCAGGGAACCTTTTTTGACACCCAGGGACGATCCACACAGCGTTGATGCAAACCACCGCCACAGTGACTTGGTCGAAGAGACTGGACCTGGCTGGGAGAGTTGGTGGTTGATGGACCTATGGTGACCGTCAAAATGGGCATCTAAGAGCTCTCAGATATCTATAGATATCTATTAGATATCTATATGGAGGTTTCTCAAAATAAGGGTACCCCCAAATCATCCAATTTTTCATTGTCTATAGTAGTCATAAACTCACCATTTTTTGGGTCCCCTATTTTGAGAAACCACCATATATATATATATATATATATCGGATAAATAGTGGCCATCTATGTGATATAGTCGATAGCGGTCACGATTCTCTGAAATCGAAATGGTTTATGGATACATGATATTGTATAGATTTCCCGTTGAAAGAACTTGAAATAGTAACTGCAACGATTTATGATGTAGATTATGATAGATCATCCCATCGAAATAGTATGAAATAGTAAAATTGTAACCCGGTGCTTTCTCATATGGCTCATATACAGTAGATGGATCTGCTGAACACCATCTTTTTGTGTCGCGCTCCTCTTTCTTTCATGCAACTTTAGTTTTGCCATTCATCACGTTGGTTTGTCCATGGTGATCATGGTGCCTACAAACTATCCAGCAAGTTCATCGCCATTACCACCAGTCTGGGGCGACACCATTTTTGTATGAATCCATTCATCACTTGGTAGCAACGTCCGAAGAGTCGCTGAGTTGTGCGTTTTTATGGCGTGCCAACACCGATCCTACGATCCACAGAATGTTGGAAGATCTCATAGTCCGAGAAGTCAGCGCCGCAGCCACCTCGCCATTGCCTGAAAGCAGCCTTCCTTCTTGTAGAAGTTGGTTACATCATATTGCCTCAGCTTGCTGGGTGAAATCACAACCCTGAAAAATCACTGGTTGGAGAACAATGATTAACAGCAGTTGTTTAAGCATCACTTAACGAGTTGCCTTGGTGGCTTTAGATCCCTTGCTAAAAGTCTAACTTTTAGTGGCCATATATGGTAAATCAATCATATCCCAAAAAGTCTAAAAAGATAAGGTAGTAGCTGTAATCCACCCAGTTGCGTATGGTTAACACCATAGACAACCACTGGTTGGTCTTAACCATCATGCCAATCAAGGTCAGCTGTTGGCGGTCGTACCATAGGTCAGCTGGTACCATAGGTCAGCTTGCCACGGTAGTTGGGATCCAAAGAAGTTCATGGTCAAGACTAAGAACCGATTTAAGGTTTGATGGTGATAACGGAAACTTGCGCTGATCTAGTTGGCTGTTACCAGCACAATTAAACAAAATCTATAAGGCATCCCAAAAATATGTTCGTTTTTTTCAAGAAGCCATCATCCTGAGGTCTCATTGTAACCTGGTAAACATTATGTATTGAACCAGAGTTTGATTCTGGTTGGTGGTTTCCACTCCTATGAAAAGTGTTGGTCAGCCAACCAACCAAATTTGTGAATACAAGGGAAATAGACTTAATGTTTGAAGCCACCAACCACTATTATTCACCTATAATTAACCACTATTAATGATTGTACCCCCGGTAAAGTATATATAATTACTATTAATAGCTAATAACCACCAACCAGAATTGCTTGAAATCACCAACCGGTTCTCCATCATCACCCTCTTAGCCATGTCATGACAAACACCATGGAATATAATTGAATATGATTAACCATGATTAACCAAGATAAACAATCATAAATGGTAGTTGGTAGTTAATGATACTGGTCGTTAATGATAGCTATAATCAAGCGCGTGGTAGATCGCGATTTTGCACGGGTGAGCCACTGCTGGTTAGAACAAACAAGGGAGTTTCTCAGTCAAGGTCTGGCTTGATGGATGGGAAAATCTATACACGACTGGACGTTGGGTCACCGACAAAAAGGCAGCGGGCCATTATGCTCAAGTGATAGCTACTGGCATGGAGCGCTTACTCCTTCCGCTTGCTCCCAAAAATGGAAGACTAGCTTCAGAAGCAGCTCAACCATGTGGATCCGAATCATATCCCATCATGACTTCTTTTTCTCAGTAGAACATGTAGAACCAGCACAACCCCACGCTTTTAACAGTGGAATGGCTCACAATGAACAAAATGACATGTTCACCACATCAATAATTACAATACAAGTCCATCTACGATTAAAGCAAATCGGTTCAAGCAACACCTCCACAAAAACAACAGTGCCTATGTAACGCCGAAACAAATCACCACCTACAACAAAAACACATCCAAACATATGAGGTCAGCAAAGGATCACATGAGAATGGCAAACCAGCAACAACCAAACATGATTTCATCACATGACATTAATGCGACCACATGCGACCACGGCAATCCATGCAATGTGTATAAATGTATAAATCGGTAACTAGCAATAGAATGCAAAAATGCACTACATCCATTTGGTAAAATGCAATGCGACCGCAAAAACGGTGATTTTCCATGGCAAAACTAGGTTTGGTACCCCAAATTTCCATGGCAAAACCAGGTTTTGTTCCATTCCTCACCTTTCTTTCTTTTCCATGGTACCCCTCTGTCGCCCAAACATGTTCGTATACGCCAAGCATCGGCCGCATCAAAGCTTTTCCTTGGCGTTTGGGGAAGGGGTTCTTTTTCAACCAGCGCTGGCTATGAGGGGTCCATCATGGCCGATGTGTAATCCAATCATAGGCTACTGGCTGAAGTCCAGTTAATATTCGTGAAAACTGTGACTATACATGGTTCACTGTCAAATCATGGTTACTTGATCTTGCTTGATGTTACATGATGTTACTTGATGTTACAACTTAATCATGGCCTAATGGTGACTCATAGCCATTGGATCATGAGCAGCCATCACGGCCCGTTTTGGTTTGCTGTTGCCTCCCCCAGCACCGGACATTGGTGGAACCAGAAACAATTTCACCATTGGATGGCGCTCATGCTGGTGGTAAATAATACGCAAAATCCTACTAAATGATAGTGGAAAGTGATGAATAGAATGTCTACTAGTGGTGAACAGTGGTTAATAGTCAACAGTGATCAATAGGGGGTGCTTAATGATGCTTAAAAAGGGTAGGGTGTGATTTGTTAATAAAGCTGCTTTACTTCTCAGCCACTATCATCACAGCATTGTAAAATTGAAATATCATGGCTTGTCAACCAATGGTGGTTTCTCAAAAAATAATGATTGAGAAATGATGATTAGGGGAAACCACCAAATGAACACTTTCCAAACCATCGAATAAACATCGGTTCAATACTCCTGTTTCGTTCCCATTCCATCGGTCCAACCTGCTGAGACGCAGCGCGCTTCGTTAACCCCACAAGCCACCCAAGTTGAACGGAGCTGCGCGCAAATTCCTGCTTAGTTGAGCTTGAAACACCTCTGTGGCTATGCAGATCCCAAAGCTATCATGAAACTGGCGACCTGTTAGGAGGTTCATCCATGGATGGTACTGAACTGCTGCCTTTGGACTATCCCACTGCCAAATGCAAATCTTTGGCCAACAAAACTGAATGAATACTACCGTCCTGGCTGGTGGTTGAAGCACCCCTGTAAAAAAAAGAACATGTCAAACAACCAACCATTTGGATCCATTGGTAAGACATCTGGGAAATAACAAATGCTTGAGGCCACCAGCCACTGTCAATGGAACAACAAGTCACGCGGCTCTCTGTATCCTCGGCTTGAAATCACCACCGCGATAGAAGTACCCCTCAATTATGCACGTGGCTATCCAATGTCCATACCACTATTTCTGGTGTTTTGATGTTATCAACACTGGTAGCGACATCAAAATAAACAAATGAACAACATGTCAGGAATACACTGCTGTTCCTCAAAATCCCGAGGAATCTGATAGAAGAATCAGTTCACCTAAGACTGTGCCTCCAACCCTGGCCGCTGGTTAAACAATCTCATCACTGGACATAACAGTTCTCCTTCTCGAGCGCAAACTTAGCAGTGGTCAAGTGTCGAGCACGAGCTTTCATGGAGTCCAAGTCGTTCATTGAAACGCCACGAACGTTTTGACTTTGAGTCTTGTCCTGTGTGCAAACAAATTGCCATCGCATTACCGCAAATGTGCAGACCAACAGCTATACATAACAACATGGCTGAAAAGGCAACAAACATGTGCCTCCATATGGCAAGATTCCAAAAAACTTACCCAGCAACTAAGCAGGAATTACAACCACTATGTTTCCGCAAGGCTCATACCATTATTACAGTACCACAGATTCGTTTGCATAGTGATGAACCATGAAACACATCAAATTTAACATAATTAACCTAATTAACTAACTAGTGATGAAACCGGACCATTATTACAGTACCACATGAAACATGAATCATCGACGGGGGCCCAATCAACGCCAGCTCCCGTCCTTCTTGCTCCCAAAGAAGCTCAAAGCAACACTTTTCCTTGGAAATCTTGGGTCAGACTTCGCCGCTCGGGGAAAAGATGGGAAATGGCATGGTTACTCCCAGTTGCATTCCTTGCCTGTAGATTGAACAACCAACGGGAAAGCCGAAATGGTCTATGCCGAAAATTCCTCAAACATGGGAAAGTGATGATTCCAACAAAAGTGTGTTCAGCCTGCTGGAAACATGGGGCCAGCACGTTTGGTCTGATTTGGTCCCTTGTCACAAATTTCTGCTCGCAAGACCTCATCGGTTCCGTTCATGATTCGTGGGAAGATTGACATGTTTTTGTAGATCCCAAGGCCTTGAGAACTGGCAACACCCCGCCGGTCCCGCTTGGAAGGGATCGAGAACTGTGGCAGCGCAGGGCTCCACCATTCCGATCTTTACTCTTCACATCGCACCATTTTCTGAGGTCAATCCACCATTTGGTGAATGGGCACTCCTGGTAGCGGTAGCTCCTGGGTAGCTCCTGGGTTCCCCCTGTAAGGAGCTCCCTGGCTCCTTTGCTCCCTCCCAACCAATACTGATCCTGTTTCCGAATATCCAGCTATTGGTCCTACGTTCCTACGTGCTCATTTTCTGTTGCGAGACCGTTGCTCAACAACTAATAATTCAGCAAAAACAGTACGCCCAGGAATGCTCTATTCAATCAGGAACCACTAATGAATTACCTGGTAGGAACGATTCATCAACAATCAACAAACGTGTCAGCAACAATAACTCCCCAAAATTGCTGATCAGTTGATAGCAAATGACAGCATAATACTGGTATAATTCACATTTTGATAATGGTTGTCTGATTGATGATTTAGAAACACACAACCGCAAGCATCAAGCCACCAATAAAATGAAAAGATGGGGGACGATTTAGACCTTTCATGCCGACGTACCAATCCTGTGATCAACAGCGGCACATGCCAAGGGACTGAGTCTGTTGCTTTGCTGGCCTGCAACTTCGATCGCCACTTGGCCAAACATAAACCGTTCGCAACACAACAACTGGGTCGCTATCACTGAGTCAACATGTCAAAGAGCCTGAGCATATCCAGTGATCAAGCGCTTAGCAAAACAGCCATTACTGCCACATCCACAGCATTAATGGCCTTTCCCTAAAAACATGTGGCAATGACTTGCACCTCTTTGCCCTCAACGGTGGCTCCCCTACACCAAGGGGTGGAATGCCCCGAATCCTTGACCCTTCGTCTTCACTGCTGCCAGTTCGCCATGCCATTTTTTCGCAAGTCTTGTTGGATTGAATCAGACGACAACAACAGCAAACCATGGCTATTGATGCTTAGCAATGGGGGTAAATGATGGTGAATGATGGTTGAACCTATGAACAGTGCGTGTTAATGACATCACCAGTTTCACCTTTGGAAACTGTTGTTGCAATGTAGCATCAAAAAACTGAAGCGGGTTAAACTGAAAAACTGAATTTGTGTGTCATTGATACTTTTGTTTGCTATTGGTTACCAAACTTCAAGAACCCTGGTTACTACAGTAACTTCCGAAAACAAGAACCAACACACTATACTAATCAATTACCATCAAACATACTCACAATACTCCTCTATTAGCCGTACTTCTAGATGATTAACTAAACATCATTGACCACAATTGAAACCATTATTGCTAATCATCACGCACCAATAGATCCATCGTTCTATGTCTAACATTCCTTGGCCATTCCGTAGCCACTACCGCATGGCTATCATTGGCTAACCACATCACCTGCACACCACTGGGACGGCTGGCTACGCGCTGGGCTCCGCCTATGGGGATCGGTTTGAGCACCGCGTTCTTCCAGGTCGATGTGTGTTTGGCTCCAGAACTCGCGAACGCGCTTGAAGCGCTTCGCAGGCACCGGAATCATCGTCTCGCCCGGTGGATCCGCCGCATCTGACGCCGACATCATGGGACGATACAGTCGGATCAAGCATGGTGGGAAGGGGAAACAAACTTTTTAAAAAATGATGAAATTTAGATTTTCGATTCCATCCAGGAATGGCGCGTGGGCGGTAACATCCAGGAATCATGTTGGCTGGGAGATAGCAAGCCAATGGTGGTGCATAAAACAAGAATAAGAAATGGAGGTGGATGATGAGGCACCCTGCCAAGAGCACTGGAACAGAAAAGATGTCAGGGCATCACCACCACAAATTTTGCCAACAGCAATAAACGGTCGTCAGAATGGTACTGGTAATGAACTACAATAGCTGAAACAAACAGCAACGACGCTGCGCAGGCACATCAATGACCATCAAATGGACACATGCAAAAGGGAACCCTTGGCCCATGGAAAGCCATGAGTGTCAAATGACTTTCATGTGTGGTTGCAAACCAACATGTTTGTGCAAAAGTTATACCTTTGCCTGAGCAATGGTTCATTGTAATGCATGAACAAATGAAGAAACTGCCATTGTTTGGCAATGTGCGCTTGGGGTCCGGCGATGTCCTTCCAGGAACATACAGAGAGGACCCTAGTCACTTGGGCAATGGGACTGGCGTGTTTATTGCTAGCATGTGTTTTCTTCACTTTCCATCTTAGCAAACCGCACCCGGATAGGCACCTCGTCATTTCTCATCAAAAAACGAATTTTGTTGCAGATCCCAGTGCGCTTAAAGACATCTATGCTTGGAATGTTGATTCTTGCCAAAGTACTGGTAAGAGATTTCCTTCAACCGTTGTCTTGCACAAAATCTTTTTCTTGAATGCTGTGACAGATTCGTTTGGCCATACACATGCAATGCTCCAAACCATTGCGTTTTGCCGTCACTAACCATCACCAACTATATCACTAACCATGAACTGTTTTTGATGAATGATCACTAACCATCACTAACCATCACCACTCACCACTGACCTGTTCTCCAAACCATGATCTGCCACTCCAACCTTGCTCCTTGCCCTGCGATGGGGACCGTGATGGGGACCGTGATGGGGACCGCTCGCGGCCACGGTCGGACAGCGGTTTCGAGCTGCTGCGACCCTTGGAATCCTGCGAGCGGGGGAGCACCGGTCCAAAGTCTGGGGTTGTAATGGTAGATCCTGGCAATGATAACACATATGGTGGTTGATGAATGGTTATGAATCGTAATAACGGTTGATGAATGATAAATAATAGTTGATATAGTAGTGAATACTGCTTGATGAATAGTGAACAATGGTTGATTGATGGGCTTTTCTATGGTTCACTCTAGTATACTATGATTAAATAGGATTAACAATAAGAAAGGGCAATCGCCAACAATAGTGGTTAAACAACAGTATACTACATGGTAACAATGGCTGATGAATGGCTGTAATGGCCGCGCACATTCGGTCTGCGGTCTCTGTTCTTGCAGGGAGAAAACAAAGGCTATGGGTAAGGCACAAGGCAACAAGAACCATACAAAAGCAACATCACACTGTGACCAATAACATCAATGCAAACTTTTGTAAAACAAAACGATCACTGATGATAGAACTACACACTCAACTTGCTCTGTGCTATCCCAGCCGCTATTATTTGTTGTGCTGGATGATGCCGATGGTTCATAATGGTGAATTCATGATCAATGATAAATAATTCCTGGTTCATAGTAATTATGGTTAATTCATGGCTTATAATAATAATGTTTAAGAAAGGTTTTGATGGAGGATAAAAACTAAGAATCATGATCATGGATTATTGTAAATCCTGATCATAACGGTGAGGCAATATTGTTTCAGAATGGTTGATAATGGTTACAATCATGCAAACATCATCAACAAATTGTTCATAAGGGTTGATAATGATATCATTGATAGGGTTTTTGGGCGATGACCCGACTCTTTGTTGGCACGTTGGATCAGCCCGAAACACCTCGGGCACCCAACAACCCCACGGATGTGTAAGAAAATGCTGGCCAAAAGAAGTACAACTAAATCGTCATCACACACCGCCATAGTGGGACTATAACCCCTGGGCCTCCAACACCTGAAAAAGAAGGTTTTTACCCTCCAAGATATAGACTATAATTTATAAGCTATAATTACAAATGATGTCTTTTGGGGGCCAAGGGACCTTTGTAATTGACCATTCTACACCTCTTTCAAGTGAATTAACGATCGAGAAATTCATATGCAGCCTATGGCCACTAACCATGAACCATGAATGGCCCCTACCCATTCATAATCAGTGCACTGTTGTATAACAGTCTGGTGCTTAGTTGCCCCCACCTAAAACAGTATGGCTGGCAAGAAACACTCATCTTGAAACCACCCACATAACCATCCTCATCATTCAACCATATATCATTCAACAATGTATACCCTCCAAATGGCCATTCTCCCCTATGAAAAATCATCGAAACCACCCAGCAAATAGCCTCTGGTAAACAAACCTGGAAGCCCAACATCCCCATTTTGCATACGCGAATCAGCTATACATGATAAATTTTCCATGATTTTCCATGCAACCAAGCTACCCAAGAGTCACCTCCCTGCTGCTTCCCCTCCTCTCGACTCAACTCAAGGGTCGGCGTCAAACGCCGGGCAGATCTGGAGCCGGTGCAGCCCGGAACATGTGTTCATCATTGATGCATCGTGGTTGGTACTGGCGGATGATGGTTCGTTATGGATTCGCTAATGGCTACCTGGCTGATGGTTGAGCCACCCCTACGAAAAATATGCGCAAGTCAACCAACCATTTGTGAATACCAAGGAAAACTGTTTTTGAATCTACCAACCAACCAGCTGCTGATTAATGGTCAATACTATTAGTTCACAATGTTTACAGTAGGGATGGTGATTATGATAGTGCCGTAACTATGATGAATAGCTCATGCATGGTATTGATGGTGCTTGATGGTGCTTGATGGTGCTTGATGGTGCTTGATGGTGCTTGATGGTGGTTGATGGTGGTTGATGGTGTCGAGACATGGAAAAAATTAATCAACAGTTACCCTTAGTAGGTAATCTTAAGTACCTGGCTGTGTAGGTCACTGGTGGTTTCTTGAAATAGTGATACCCCCAGACATCATCCTTCCAATCATACACCAAGCATAACTTTGCGGGGTCCCGATCTTAGGAAACCACCAAACATGGGATCCTATGATTTTCCAGCCTCTGTAGCAACGGAGGTTCCTTGAGTTTACCTCCTTGCCAAGTCACAGCGGGTTCATGGTTACCCAGTCAAGCCTTATCAATCCTGGATGTTCGTCTTGATTGGTAGTGGCTACCCATGGTGGGGAACGATCCCCTGGATTCCAAAAATCAACAGTTTTAATAGGCGGATTTGCCCAGCAATTTCTGCTGCGCGACCAGGTTGCTCGATCGGAGAGTAACGTGCAAAAAAAATCCAACACGAATCAGCAACGTGGCTTATGTCAGGAACGCAGGGGGCACCTAACCAAGACGGCACGGCTTCATCGTTCCCAAAAAAGGGCCCCTCAAGTTTCCAAGTTGGGGGAATCAAATTACCCAGCGAAATATAAACATCAAATATGGGTGTTTCTCAAACTAAGGACCCCTACAAATGGTTGGATTGTCATTATTGATGGTTGATCAACTGGATGATACGGGGATCCCTATTTTGAAGAACAACCATCATCAATCAAAAATCCGAAAAATAGCTTCCCCAAGAAGAAGCAATAAAACAGCCGATTTTGGATTTGTTTTGTTTTTTTTTAGCTGGTGTACCAAGAGTTGCCACGTGCAATGTTAGTCACTATGCATGGACCAAAAACAAGTTCGATCCCAGCGTCATGATGTTCACCATCAGTGACTCGTTATTGATCAATCTTGATCATTCAACTATGGGTAGTTGGATCATTGGTTGCTCAGATAAATCATGGGTGATTCAATGGTTCACCCACCCAATATAACCCATATGATTGACAAATCACTGCTGGGACCCTACTAATCATGGAGTGGTTAAATGCTGAAGAGCCATTCACGGCGGACCCAGGGACCACCCCCGCCCATTGTGGGTCACCCGCCTCGACTCCTGCGTCTCAAGCTCAGCCATGACGACCTCCTTAACGACGGCCGCAGGGGTCGTGGGTGCAGCGTCGCCCGAGACAGGCACCGGCAACGCGGGAGGTAGACTCGGAGCCTGGGAGGGGAGCTCATGGAGTTGAGTGGTGGGGATGGTGGGGATGGTGGCAATGCTTGAGGGAAGTTAAAGAGGAGAAGTGGGGATTGTTTAGGAGAGTGATGGATGATGGATAGTTGAAATAGTTCATGATGATGAGGATAGTCTGGGATAGTGATGGATAGTGATGGATAGTGAATATGGCGAGCTAGGTCAGGGCTTTAATCAACCAAGGTTCATGGAGGAAAATTAGCAACAATCATAGGGAAAATAATGGTTAATGATGGGGAACAAGGGATACAAGGTTTTGACCCACAACCATGTAGTTCATGGATGGTGCATGGATAGTCAATATCATGGTTTCTCAATAACTGGGGGTACCCAAAGTTATGGTTGGAGTTCATAACTATGAATGGTTAACAAGCTGGATGATTTATGGGTACTCCCATTTTGAGACACCTCCAGAAAGTCGATGATGGTTCATGTAGGGTTGAGAGGGGTAGTGATGGTTAACCGTAATGATTTAGCTGATAGTTTGGGGTCAAGTGATAGCTAGTGGTTGATTGATGGTTAAGATTAATTGCTGATTCATGGTTCATAATTAATGGCTTAGGACGGTCGGATAATTATGCATGGTAGTTGTTAATTGTTGATTATGGCTTGACCATAGTCAAATATGGGGAGAGCAAGTACGACATAAGCCACCAATAGTGATTGAGGGGTAGGACATCATGGGGGGCGTATCAAAATGAAAACCACAGTTTTGTCGAAAGCTCTCCGGTATCACATATTCATTGATATATATATATATATATATACAAATTGTATTGTATTTTGTTTGTTGCCTATATGTGTCAAACATTCAAAACCATTTCTTAATGCATTTGGGAAAATAAAATATGTCAATCAAACGAAATCAAACCACCAACCAAATGATCTACAGTAGATCATCATAGATCATAGATGATCATCATTGGATCATTGGTGCAATCATCATAGATCGTCCACAAAGACTCCCACGGAGGGCTGACTGTTGGGAACTGCTCTGGAGCACAACCATCTGCCGGTGGAAAAAAGGCTCCTGGGGGCACTCCTGGCCTGGCTCCCCCAAATGAAACCGGGCCAGCGCCCGGGAACAGATCCTGGCCTCAGTAGGGTGTTTCTCAAGCCATAGAAGACCCTGAAATCATCCTTCATATCAGTCATTTACAGTAATAAACCGACCGTTTTGAGGGCTTCAGGTTGCTTGGCTTATTACTATATGTGAATGTGTGCCTATCGACCATTCAGTTGTGTCACGTCATGTGATGCATGTGCAATTCCATATGCGAACGGCATTCCGCCGTTGGGCTCGAAGGGCCCTTGAGCTGCCATCTACTGGCACGACACCTAGAAAAACCCCCGCGTGCGCTTGCCGCTGTGCTGTGTGTGGACTTCGGGAACCACCACCACGTTTGCATTGGTAGCGGAGCTCTTCACGATCCTGTTGGCCCGCGACCTGTACCACTGCCTACATCATTGTCCCCGTGGACGCATTGATCTCTGTGGCCGAGGGTGTGAACTTCTCGGAGCCGGAGGACTACCATGGGAGGACCAAACACACCCAGTGGCAGTGAAGCCGCCAATGGAAATGGCGGAGGAAAAGGATCGAATGGACCTCGTCCTGGCTTGGATAGTGGATTGGCCAAGGCGTGCCCGAAAGCTGAAGGTCTTACCCAGAAGACGTACCGCAGCTATCGGAGACGCCTGACCCTGTTTTCCAAGCAATGCCATCGACGAGGCCGAGACACAGCAGTGGAAGGAGCGTTCCTGGCCATCAGTCTTCTCAGCGACGCTGCTTGGGAAGCAACCGAACAGCTCGATCTGGATGGCATTGAGAACGCCGCCGAACCATTTAAGCCTGTGTTCAGCCTCCTTGACCAGCTCTACCAGTACGAGGACTTGGTCGAGGTGCCCAATCGCTGTGAAGAGTTCTTTCAAGAGTTTGGGAGACAAAAGAATGAGGAGATGCAGGGATACCTCATCAGACATGCCACCATGATGAAGAAGATGACCGAGGTGAAGGTGGAGATCCCTCCACTCCTTGCTGGGTGGCACCTCTTGACAAGGTCTGGAGTTCCGAAGTGGACTCATGTCCAAGTCAAGGCCCTATGCGGTGGAGATCTGAAGTACGAGGACGTCGCCAAGGCGCTCACCCAGAGCTTCCAAAAGACCCTTGTTCCTCCAAGGGTCTTTTCATGAAGAGTCTTTTCGTTCTTGAAATAAGAGTCTTTTTCTGTCTGAAATTAAGAGTCTTTTCGTTTCAAGATTTGATGATATAAAATGTTTGCAGGAAAATTGTATGTGAAATTTGATTTTGAAGATATTGTTTGTTTGTGAAATTGATTTTCTTTACAAATTTTTTTTGCTACAAGAAAACAATTGAAGATGGAAGGCTGGATGGATTTTCTAAAAATCAATAATCATTTCTCACAACAATTTGAAATGTATACTTTTATTTTAGAAGTTTGAGATGGATATTGTGGAAATCTATATGGAGGGAGGTGTGAGGGTATGGAAGGATGGATGGCAAATTAAATCAATTATTGCAAAAAAAAAATCTATACAAATTGATATATCTGAAAAATATGAAATCAAAAGGACAAGAGCAAAAAAAATAATTAGAATTGGTGGCAAAGTCTGCATGAACTTGTTCAGAGGGGAGGATGGGAGGAATATATATATATAAATATAAATAAGCTCAGAGTGGAGGATGGGAAAAAATATAAAAATATATATATATATATATAAATTCTAAAATGAAACCAACTCTCATAATATATAATTCAAGATTTTGTATGATTAATTTTTCACCTAAAACAGCACCAACTCAACAAATCAACAAATCAACGAATGAGTATATATAGATTTATTGATATTTATGCACATGTACATGGATATTTGTGTAAATATATATTTAAATAAATATGTAAATATTGATATTTACATATATATGTTTTATTTTGTATATACATGTACACAAATACACACACAGATATTTATATATATATATATATATGCATGTAGGCAATAGACATATGAAGGATATCTTGTAAATGGCATGTACTGATTGGCTGAACAAATATTGAATATGATGACATGGATGAATGATGCAAACATGGTGCAATTCCTTTTTTTATTTTTTATTCTAATAGTATCAAGTATTATAAACTACAATGATATGAAAAAACCAAAAAATATTTTTTTTGAAAAAAATACATTTTTTGAAATAGATTTTTCAAAAATTATTTTGAATTAAAAATGAATATGTTTTAATTTAAATATTTTAAATTCATCAAATCTAAATTGAATCTAATTATATATATTTTTTGTAAATGAAAAAAATCAATTTAATACTTTATTTTAAATATTTTTTTCATGACAAAAATTCAATAAAATAAATAACAATAAATATTTTGTTTTCATTGAACAATATTCATTTATTCATATACATTTCTTTTTGAATTTAAAATATGTTTTAATATATTGATAACTTTAAATTTAAATTTATCATAGATATTATTTTATGGAAAAGATATTTCATATTTATTTAATCAATATATTTTTTTATTCAAAAAAAAATAGATATTTAAAATATAATTCCACAATTTTTTGATCATTATATTCATTAATTCAACAGTTAATAAAACTAAGAAATAAATCCAATCCAAACAATATGAAAAGCACAATATATAAATACAAATGTATAATTCGTTTTTTTACATATTTTTTTTATTAATTATGTTGTTTTAAATTAATGATTAGTTTTGAAAAATATATTACTAAATCAAAAAAAATTAAATGTTAGATTTTTGAATATTAATGATTAAGATTTTGAAATGGATATAGCTTCAGATTTTGAAATGGATATGCATTAAGATTTGAAAAAGGAAATAACTTAAAATTTGAAAAATGAAAATAATTTAAAATTTTAAAATGGAAATAACTTAAAATTTTAAGATGGAAATAACTGAAAATTTTGAAATGGAAATAACTTAAGATTTTGAAATGGGAAAAACTTAAGATTCTGGAATGGATATGCATTAAGATTTTCAAATGTGAATAGCTTAAGATTTTGACATGGATACCGCTTAAGATTTCAATATGGATATAGCCTAAGATTTTAAAATGGAAATAGCCTAAAATTTGAAAAATGGATATAGCTTAAGATTTTAAAGTGGAAATAACCCAAGATTTTAAAATGGAAATGGCTCAAAATTTGAAAATGGATATAGCTTAAGATTTTGAAATGGATATAGCTTAAGATTTTAAAATCGATATAGCTTAAAATTTTGAGAAATGGATATAGCTTAAAATTTTAAATGGAAATAACTTAAGATTTTGAAATGGATATAGCTTAAGATTGGAAAATGGATATAGCTTAAGATTTCGAAATGGATATATATTACGATTTTAAAATGTGAATGGCTTAAAATTTTGAAATGAATATAGCTTAAAATTTTTAAAAAGGTATAGCTTAAGATTTTAAAATGGATATAGCTTAAGATTAAAATGGAAATGACTGGCAATTTTGAAAAAAGGATATAGCTTAAGATTTTCAAATGGATATAGCTTAAGATTTAAAATGGATATAGCTTAAGATTTTAAAATGGAAATAGCTTAAGATTTTAAAATGGATATAAATTTAAATTTTCAAAAAATGAAAAGGTTAAAAGTTTGCAAATGGATATAGCTTAAGATTTTAAAATGTGAATAGCTTAAGATTTTTAAAATGGATATAGCTTAAGATTTAAAATGGATATAGCTTAAGATTTTCAAATGGATATAGCTTAAGATTTTAAAATGGATATGAATTTCAATTTTCAAAAAATGAAAAGCTTAAAAATTTGCAAATGGATATAGCTTAAGATTTTAAAATGGATATGAATTTCAATTTTCAAAAAATGAAAAGCTTAAAAATTTGCAAATGGATATAGCTTAAGATTTTAAAATGTGAATAGCTTAAGATTTTTAAAATGGAAATAGCTTAAGATTTAAAATGGAAATAGCTTAAGATTTTAAAATGGAGATGTATTAAGATTTTCAAATGTGAATAGCTTAAGAGTTTGAAATTGATATAGCTTAAGATTTTTAAAAAGGTATAGCTTAAGATTTTAAAATGGAAATCGCCTAAGATTTTTCAAAAAATGGATATAGCTTAAGACTTTAAAATGGAAATAACCTAAGATTTTAAAATGGAAATGGCTTCAAATATGGAAATTTGATATAGCTTAAGATTTTGGAATGGATATGCATTAAGATTTTAAAATGGAAATGGCTTAAAATTTTGAAATATGGATATAGCTTAAAATTTTAAATGGAAATAACTTAAGATTTTGAAATGGATATAGCTTAAGATTTTAAAATGGAAATAACTTAAGATTTTTCAAATGGAAAGAACTTAAGATTTTAAAATGTGAATAGCTTAAGATTTTGAAATGGATATAGCTTAAGACTTTTAAATCGGTTTAGCTTAAGATTTTGAAAAATGGATTTAGCTTAAGATTAAAATGGAAATGACTGACAATTTTGAAAAAAGGATATAGCTTAAGATTTTAAAATGGATATAGCTTAAGATTTAAAATGGATATAGCTTAAGATTTTAAAATGGATATAGCTTAAGATTTTAAAATGGATATGAATTTCAATTTTCAAAAAATGAAAAGCTTAAAAATTTGCAAATGGATATAGCTTAAGATTTTAAAATG
>VSDK01023990.1:235047-246927 GCA_009767595.1 Symbiodinium kawagutii
TGATAACAACTGATAACAACTGATAACAACAAATGATAACAACTGATAACAACTCAAAAAACCATGGTTTTTACATGATAACAACTGATAACAACAAATGATAACAACTGATAACAACTGATAACAACCAATGATAACAACTGATAACAATTAGGTGAAAATAATCATAGAAAATCTTGAATTATATACTATGTGAGTTGGTTTGATTTTAGAATATTTATATCTTAAGCTATTCACATTTGAAAATCTTAATGCATATCCATTCCAAAATCTTAAGCTATTCACAGTTTAAAATCTTAAGCTATTTCCATTTCAAAATCTTAAGTTATTTCCATTTTGAAATCTTAAGTTATTTACATTTTAAAATCTTAAGCTATATCCATTTTTCAAATTTTAAGCTATTTCCATTTTAAAATCTTAATGCATATTCATTCAAAAATCCAAAGCTATATCCATTTCAAAATCTGAAGCTATATCCATTTTAAAAATCTTAAGCTATTCACCTTTTAAATCTTAAGCTATATCCATTTCAAAATTTTAAGCTATTCATTTTTTGAAATCTTAATTTATACTTTATCCATTTTAAAATCTTAAGCTATATCCATTTTAAAATCTTAAGCTATATCCATATTGAAATCTTAACTTTTGTCCATTTTAAAAATCTTAAGCTATTTCCATTTTAAAATCTTAAGCTATATCCATTTTAAAATCTTAAGCTATTTCCATTTTAAAATCTTAAGCTATATCCATTTCGAAATCTTAAGCTTTTCACATTTTAAAATTTGAAGCTATTTCCATTTCAAAATCTTAAGTTATTTCCAGTTCAAAATCTTAAGCTATTTCCATTTTAAAATCTTAAGTTATTTCCATTTTAAAATCTTAAGTTATTTTCATTTTTCAAATTTTAAGCTATTTCCATTTTAAAATCTTAAGCTATATCCATTTCAAAATCTTAAGCTATATCCATTTCGAAATCTTAAGCTATTTCCATGTTAAAATCTTAAGCTATATCCATTTCAAAATCTTAAGTTATTTCCATTTTAAAATCTTAAGCTATTTCCATTTTAAAATCTTAAGTTATTTCCATTTTAAAATTTTAAACTATTTCCATTTTAAAATCTTAAGTTATTTTCATTTTTCAAATTTTAAGCTATTTCCATTTTAAAATCTTAAGCTATATCCATTCCAAAATCTTAAGCTATATCCATTTTAAAATTTTAAGCCATTTCCATTTTAAAATCTTAGGTTATTTCCATTTTTAAATCTTAAGCTATATCCATTTTCATAATCTTAGGCTATTTCCATTTTAAAATCTTAGGCTATATCCATTTTGAAAAAATTAGGCTATTTCCATTTTAAAATCTTAGGCTATATCCATATTGAAATCTTAAGCGGTATCCATGTCAAATTCTTAAGCTATTCACATTTGAAAATCTTAATGCATATCCAGTCCAAAATCTTAAGCTATTCCCATTTTAAAATTTTAAGCTATTTCCATTTTAAAATCTTAAGTTATTTTTATTTTTCAAATTTTAAGCTATTTCCATTTTAAAATTTTAATGCGTATTCATTCCAAAATCTTAATGAAGCTATATCCATTTCAAAATCTGAAGCTATATCCATTTAAAAATTCTTCAGCTATTCACATTTTAAAATCTTAAGCTATATCCATTTCAAAATTTATAGCTATTCATATTTTAAAATCTTAATTTATATCCATTTTAAAATCTTAAGCTATTTCCATTTTAAAATCTTAAGCTATATCCATTTCAAAATTTTAAGTTATTTCCATTGTAAAATCTTAAGCTATTTCCATTTTAAAATCTTAAGTTATTTCCATTTTAAAATTTTAAACTATTTCCATTTTAAAATCTTAAGCTATACCCATTTAAAAATCTTAAGCTACATCCATTTCAAAATCTAAAGCTATTCACATTTTAAAATCTTAATTTATTTCCATTTCGAAATCTTAAGCTATATCCATTTTAAAATCTTAAGCTATATCCATTTCAAAATCTTAAGCTATATCCATTTCAAAATCTTAAGTTATTTCCATTTAACATTTCATGCTATATCCATTTCTCCAAATTTTAACTTATATCCATGTTAAAATCTTAAGTTATATCCATTTTAAAATCTTAAGCTATATCCATTTTCAAATTTTGAGCCATTTCCATTTTAAAATCTTAAGTTATTTCCATTTTAAAATTTTTAGCTATATCCATTTTTAAAATTTTAGGCTATATCCATATTGAAATCTTAAGCGGTATCCATGTCAAAATCTTAAGCTATTCAAATTTGAAAATCTTAATGCATATCCATTCCAAAATCTTAAGCTATTCCCATTTCAAAATTTGAAGCTATTTCCATTTCAAAATCTCAAGTTATTTCTATTTCAAAATCTTAAGCTATTTCCATTTTAAAATCTTAAGTTATATCCATTTTAAAATTTTAAACTATTTCCATTTTAAAATCTTAAGTTATTTCCATTTTTCAAATTTTAAGTTATTTCCATTTTAAAATCTTAATGCATATCCATTCCAAAATCTTAAGCTCTATCCATTTCAAAGTCTTAATCATTAATATTCAAAAATCTAACATTTAATTTTTTTTTGATTTAGTAATGTATTTTTCAAAACTAATAATTAATTTAAAACACCATAATTAATAAGAAAAAAATATGTAAAAAAAAATCATTTCAATATTTTTGCTGAAGACAAAAATTCAAATATTGGTGATTAAAAACTATTTGTTATGTTTAAATTAAAAAAATTATTAAAAAAATATATTTAGATAATGTTTAAATTTAATAATCTAATATAATACAAATATTCACAAAAAATCATTTCTTTACATTTTTTAGTTTATTCAAAATGAATTTTACATTTGTATTTATATATTGTGCTTTTCATATTGTTTGGATTAGATTTATTTCTTAATTTTATTAACTATTGAATTAATGAATATAATGATCAAAAAAATGTGGAATTATATTTTAAATATCTAATATTTTTTGAATAAAAAAATATATTGATTAAATAAATATGAAATATCTATTCCATAAAATAATATCTATGATAAATTTAAATTGAAAATTACCAATATATTAACACATATTTTATATTCAAAAAGAAATATATATAAATAAATAAATATTGTTCAATGAAAACAAGATATTTATTGTTATTTTATTTATCGAATTTTTGTCTTAAAAAAATATTTAAAATAAGTTAATTCAATTAGAATTTCATTTCTATTCATTAAAAAAATATAAATAATTATATTTAGTTTATATTTGATGAATTTAAAATATCTAAACTAAATCATTGTCATTTTTTATTCAAAATATTTTTTGAAAAACTCTATTTAAAAAAATGTATTTTTTTAAAAAAAATGATTTTTTTATCATTGTAGTTTATAATATTTGATACTATTAGAATAAATATTTAAAATACATTTTTAAAATGAACAAACATTAATGGAAGGAAGGATGCTTTTATATATATGTATGTAAAAATATAAATGCAATATTGTATATATATGTTCTGAGTTTTAACAATCAAAAAACTAAAATGTAAAGTACAGAGTGGAGGATGGGAGGCAAGATTTTGAAAGTTTGCCAATTAAAATCTAAAATGTAAAGTACAGAGTGGAGGATGGGAGGCAAGATTTTGAAAGTTTGCCAATTTAAAACTAAAATGTAAAGTACAGAGTGGAGGATGGGAGGCAAGATTTTGAAAGTTTGCCAATTAAAAACTAAAATCCAAAGTTCAGTGTGGAGGATGGGAGGCAAGATAATGAAAAAAAGAAAAATCATCGCAAATAATTCATGTTTTTATCGCAAAAATTAAGAGTCTTTTTCTCTCTCAAAATAAGAGTCTTTTCGTTCTCAAATTAAGAGTCTTTTTAGTAGTCTTTTTTTGTTGATTTTCTCTTGTAAGGGTATAATGCTCTTACAGTAGTCTTTTGGAAGCTCTGGGCACTCGGATGTTCGGCGCGGACCACAAGCCGAATGTCAAGGACTTGGTGCGCAGCAACCGAGACGACAACTTCTTCGAGGAGCCGCTTGACGATGAAGAGGCGTTCTTCTATGATGACGACTATGGCTACGGTGACTGGGAAGAACCGCAGCCTTGGGTCTTTGACGAGGAGACCTTCTACGAAGATGAGGAGTACCTGGACGACTCCGTTCCCTCGGATCTCGAACAAGCAGCAGACCACACTGAGGAAGCCTTCGTGAATTACATGGAGAGCAGACGCCGCATGAAGGAGCTGGCGCTGAGTCGAGGCTTCTATCCTGTGGTTGCGCTGGGGCCTGAGTTGACCGGAGGAGGAAAGTCCGGAGGCAAAGGAAAGGGATCCGGAAAAGGAAAAGGGAAAGGAAAATCCCGTGGAAAGAGCAAAGGAAAAGGCCAGATGCGGAGGACTCAGGAGAACCGAAGACCCATGTCCGGACTTCGAAGATATCCTGGGCCTAGCAGTGCGACTTCATCGGCAAGTGGAGGAACCAGTGGATCCGAGACTCGATCAACATTGAGCGGATCCACAGCATCGCATGGACCTCGTTTCAAGCGCTACCGAGGCAATGGCGGTGGCATCAAGGAAGTGCCCGAGGAGAACATCGCCATGGTGGAGGAGACAGTCGTGATGCACGACATGGTCGAAGAGTGCCACTATGCTGCGACGGATGTTGGAAAGGCCATCATCGACTCGGGTGCGACAAGGACCATCGTCGGAGAGAATGTCTGGAAGAACTGGGTGGAGTATGCCGCGCAAAGTGGCATGGATCTTCAGTGCACCACTCAGTCGGAGACTCGAGACTTCCGATTTGGCGATGGAGGAGTGGCTAGGTCCAACTACCAAGTGGAGTTCATGGCTGGAGTCAAAGGTCACCGAATTTTGATTCAGGCATCGGTGATCGCTGGAAACACTCCCTTCTTGTTGGCGAGGCCTGCATTGGAACTTCTGGAGATGAAGCAGAACTACGCCACACATCAGGTGAGTGTGCTGGGATCCGCATTCTTTGAACCGGAACGCGGTCACAAAGGACACTACTTGCTGGACCTCTTGGAGTACAAGGTCGAACGCGAGGATCCGATATTCTATGCCGTCAACGAGGAGGATGGGAACATCCATGTAGAAGAGAACCCTGAGTTTCCCATCGTCGACGAGGAAAGGCATTTGGAGTGGAAGATCGAACCCGTCTTGGATGATGCTGCCAAGTTGGATGACAGCGATCTCGTGGACTATGTCGACATCGAGGACGCCCAAGCGCTGGTGGAAGATGCTCTGGAAGGTGCGCTTGCAGGACGAACCCTGATGTTTTGGGAGGTGTACGTCGACAGGGGCAACCTGAGTGACTACCTCAGTGGGTATCCAGATGTCGAAGTTCGTACCTTCGGTTTGCCTGAGTGGGACTTCGAGATCAAGGCACACCGAGATGAGTTTCTTCGACAACTTCGACAAGAGAGACCCCACTTCGTTTGGTACGCACCCCCTTGCACCAAATGGAGTCCCATCCAGCGCATCAATATGATCAATCCTGATCGACGAGCTCGCATCCTCGCTGCCAGAGAACGAGAAGAAGCCAGCCATCTGACTCTTGTGAAGGATGGTTTCTGGGAAGGAAAAGAAGTCGACTGTGGATCGGGATTCGAACATCCACATGGTGCAGATTCATGGGTGACGGACACCATCGACCTCATGGGTGGCTACTTTGAATCCGTCACCGATCGATGCAGGACTGGACTGGTTCTGAAGCATCGTGGCCGAGTCCTGGGAAAAGTCAAGAAGCAGACCAGGATCCGAACTACATCATATGACGTTGCCAAGGCCATGGATCTCCCGTGCATGTGTGGAGCTGAAGGGCACGTCCAGATGATTGGAAAATCACAGGAGCTGAAGGAGATGCAGAATTATGAGGAAGGATTTGTGAAAGTTGCTGCCGAGGCCATCTACAACGACATGGAAGACCGTTGGAGACGTCGAGAGATGGCCAGCATCATGATGACAGAAGAGGTCGAGATGGAGAGAAGCAATCCCAAGAAAGATGAAGAGGATTTGCAGATTGCCCGAGTGAACACTTCAGCAGCAAAGAGGATAGTGGCAAAGCTGCATCGACAACTTGGGCATCCGAGCAATCAGAAGCTGATCATGGCTATGAAGGATGCCAAGCTGGCTCAGAACATCATCGACGTGGCCAAAGACTTTACTTGTGCTGCCTGCGAATCCCAGAGAGCACGTTCTTTGCCAAAGCCTGCTGCTTTGCAGAAGGCCACCTACTTCAATGAGATGATCGAGATGGACACTTTCCACCTCAAATGGGACGACAGCCGCAAGAAAGTCTTCGCCATCATCGATGCCTACAGCCACTTTGAGACCAATGCGGTGATTGCAAGTGAGTCTTTGGAAGAAGAGCTGGACGTCTTGGAAAAGCAGTGGATTTCCTGGGCTGGCTTTCCCAAGATCCTCAAGACCGACTCTTCTGGTGCCCACATGTCTGAGTATTTGCAGGAGTGGTGCGATGAGCGCCGGATTAGGCTGATTCTGGTCCCCAAGGAGGCGCACTATCGCATGGGCACTGTGGAACGTCTGCACTCGGTTCGAAGACAGCAACTCCTGAAGATGAAGTTGGATCTCCCCGAGCTTTCTTTGGATCAGGCAGTTCTACATGCTTGTGCCCAACGGAACCGACTTCGGACAGTGTATGGTGCATCCCCGGCTGCGATGGTGTTTGGACACACACCCACCTTTGAAGGTATCAGTGATGTTCCTCATGGCGTGCGCCCTGACGGCCCAGCTCAACACCTTGCCGATCAGGCCATTCGCCATTCCGCTGCGATGTCCTTCTATGAGGCCAACCACAGCTACACCATTCGCCGAGCTCTGTTGGCTCGCAGCCGCAAAGACGCCCCTGCTATCACTGTTGGAGACCATGCTTTCTACTGGCGATGGGGCAACGACAAACTGGATGAGTCCCGTTGGCGCGGACCTGCCATTGTATGTGCCGTGGAACCCCGCAATTCCTCTGAAGGCGTGGTTCGCCCTGATGTCTACTGGCTGGCACATGGCAGTTCCTTGGTGCGAGCAGCCCCTGAACATGTCAGGTTGGAACTTCCTGCCGAGCGTGAAGCCCGTTTGGAGCAGATGCCCTACACGGCCACCCGCCTTCCTTTGCAGGAGCAGCTGCTGTCCGCCCTCAAGCCTGTCCGTGGACCCATTCGATTTTTGGACCTTGCCCCCCGTGGCGCCCGTTCTGACGCACGTGCCAAGCGATCAAAAAGTCCACCTCCTGATGAACCTCCTGAGCCGATTGGACTTGGCCCACCTGATGACGATCACCCTGGGGATGATCACTCGTCCGGTCCTGGAATTGACCCGGCCACTGGACTTGGTCCGTCGAGGCGAGCAGAACCCCCATCCATGGCAGAACCATCAGGTCATGGAGGAGATGATGATAGCAAGAGGAGGAAGACCGAACGGGATCAGCAGATCGCCCGACTCAAAGCGGACTTCGAGAAGGCCAAGGCAAAGATCCGACAGAAGAAGACTCAAGAGAACCAAAAAGCTCTGAATGATCTGGTTGAACAGAAAGTGTCAGAGGCGAAGAAGGAAGTGAAGATCATCGAAGAGCCGCAGTCGGAGGCAGTGGTCGACAATGACGATGCCCAGATGACAAAGACCGAGGACATGACGGAGAAGGAAACCAGGGAGCGATCAAGAAGCCCACCTCCTATGGACGAGATCCGCCGATCCCATGAAGATGCGCGACAACTTGATGGATTGCCGAGAATGAGTAGGGCAACAGGTGCGCAGATGCTTCGTGGGAACGCCTGGGCTGAAGGAATGAACATGTCTGATGATGAGCTGCTAGCCGAAGAGTTCAATGAGAAGAAGCTCACCATCGAAGAGAAGAAGATGTTCGACGAGGCCAAGGATAAAGCCCTGATGGTCTGGATCGAGAATTCGGCATGGAGGGCTGTGGATGAAAGCGAGGCCGGCAATGGTGAAGTGGTCCCAGCTCGATTTCTACAAAGATGGAAGAAAGTGGATGGTGGAGTCAAGGCCAATGCTCGAGTCATCATTCAAGGATTCAAACACAAAGATGTCTTGGAGCAGCACCTGGAGACGGACTCTCCAACTTTGTCCAGAACTTGCCGGATGCTCATCTATGTGATGGCTGTGCAGAAGAGATGGAAGCTCTTCAGCGCTGATGTGAAGAGCGCCTTCATGCAAGCCGACAGCATCGACGAGGAGACCCGGATCTATGTCAAGCCCACCGCGGACATGCGTCGCAGACTCGAACGGCTCATGGGTTTGAAGCCCTATGAGATCCTCAAAGCCACGAAGCCTGCATTCGGAGATGTGCGTGCGCCCCGTCAATGGTTCACCACCGCAGATGGAGTGTTAGTGGATGGCCTGAAGTTCTACCGACACGCACTCGACAGATGTCTCTTTGTGAGTGCAAGGTTGGCCACCACGGAGGATGACGAGTACGAGGTTTTCGCCGATGGGAACCAGATGTTCGTCGTCGACGGCGTTCTGGGATTGCACGTGGATGACTTCGTGGGCGCTGGCGAAGGGATCTTCAATGAGAAGGACTTGGAAGGGGACTATGATGCCAACTTCCTGACCTTCCGGGACAAGTTGTGTGGATTGTCGCGGCGGTTTCGTTTTGGATCATGGGCCTTCGGAAGCAACATGAGCTTCTGCGGCAACGAGGTGGAGCAGAGTTTGGACTTTGAGACCGTCCACATCTCGATGGCCGACTACGCGAAGAGGGTGAAGCCCATCTCCGTGGACAAGAACCGGAAGACTATGAGCCAAGATCCATGCAGCGCTGTGGAACAGAAGCAGCTGCGCGCACTGGTTGGTGCGATGGCTTGGCCGGCAAATCAATGCCTTCCTCAGATTGCGGCAACGTGCAGTTTGCTCCAGGCCGCAGTGTCAAGCCCTACGGTTCAGGATTTGAATGAGGCAAACAAGGGCTTGAGATTCATGAAGGAGATCGCCAAGGACTACAAGCTTTCCATTCATCGACATGGAGATCTTCGTGATGTTCGGTTCGGTGCTTATGCCGATGCTGCGTGGGCCGTGCGGCCCGATGGAACGAGCCAGGGTGGATGCCTGATTTTCTTTTGCAGCAAGGACGAGATGGACGAAGGCAAGGTGATGAAACTTTCCCTGGTCGACTGGAGTTCGAAGAAGTTGGCCAGGGTGTGCCGTTCGTCTTTGTCGGCTGAAGCTCAAGCAGCCGCTGCAGCAGTTGACAACTTGGAGTGGACCCGTGTTTGCTGGGCTGTGATGATTTGGCCCAACATCGCCATCAACGAGCAGGAGACCCTCGATCGGACTGGAGAGTCCCCGCTGCTGTCTGACGCCAAGGCATTGTATGACTCTGTGAACAGCCTGACGCAGAGCAAGGTGTCGGACAAGAGGACGGGCATCGAGGTGGCCATCATCAAAGAGAGATTGAAGGCCATGAAAGGAAAGATGAAGTGGGTCAATTCGGGACAGCAACTCGCCGATGGTTTGACGAAGAAACAAGCCAGGGAGAACTTCGCCTACTTGTTGCAAAGGGGCGTGCACCGTCTGGTGTACGATGAGACGTTCACCGCCCACAAGAAGGTCGGCCACGATGAGAAGGAGAAGCAACGGCTCGAGATGGAGGAGCTGGCGAAAGACATGTATGAACAGCAGATCTACATGGTCGAAGATGATCGTGAAAAGAAGAAGAAAAATATGTGCCAGATGGCAGGATGTCAGAATCCAGTGGAAGGTGGAAATGAGAAGAACCGTTTCTGCTCGCGACGTCACTTCTACCTGGACCGCCACCGACGGGCACAAGGTGTGGAACCTTGGAAGAAAGCCGCAATGCAAGCAGTGGCACTACTGGCTGCTGAAGTCATGCCCGTCGATGGAGCCGCGGTGGACCAGGATGAGGAGCGCGATGAGGGAAAGTGGTTCGACAAGGTGATGCTTGTGGTGTTTGTGCTGGCAGTGATCGGTCTGATCGCTGTCCTCCATGGCATCTACAAGTGTGTGTCCTGGACGATCATCGGCTACCGCAAGAAGTATGACCTCGTGCCTGTGTATGACGAGATCCCTGCGGAGGCCTACTCATCCCGCAGCCATGGCGTGCGCCGCTTCGATGATGAGTGGGAGAAGGAAGATGACGAGGTGAAAAAGAATGCCGAGAGGGAGGCCCGGAGAATTGCCTTCCACCAGGACAACAAGGACTACCATGATGCGAGGCATGAAGTGATCGCTCATGCCAAAGCCCGCCGACTCAAACCACGTCCAGTGGAGTTCGACGAGAATGGCGACATCAAGATACCCGATGAAGAATGGCGCATCATGCAAGCTTACAAGACTGGCCGAGCCAAAGACAAAGTGACTCAGACCAAGTACACCTACGATCACAAAGCTGCGAAGCCACGCACCAAGGAGACTCACTGGTCGCAGCACGGAGCTTGGTACAGTTGCAGCGGGTATGAAACCCCATAGGTCCTTGGGTCGTGAATTTTTCCAACACCACACCACCGGTGTGAATGTGTGCCTATCGACCATTCAGTTGTGTCACGTCATGTGATGCATGTGCAATTCCATATGCGAACGGCATTCCGCCGTTGGGCTCGAAGGGCCCTTGAGCTGCCATCTACTGGCACGACACCTAGAAAAACCCCCGCGTGCGCTTGCCGCTGTGCTGTGTGTGGACTTCGGGAACCACCACCACGTTTGCACTATATAAATGACTGATGTGAAGGATGATTTAGGGGTCCCCTAGTTGAAGAAACCCTTACCATTTGTTACATGTAAAACCCATCCCGCATCACACGGCTGTTTTACAGTCTGGAAGCTGATGGGCGTTCCATCGCCTGGTGAAGAAACATCCACAACGCAAAGTTTCGACAGTGATGCGTTGTAGCACTTCATCATTTTCAATAATTGTTGTTTGGTTTCATCATCTTCAATAATCATTGGCTCGTTTCAAGAAAAATGATTGGCGGTTGCAACCCTTCTCGAACAAATTGGATAGATAATAATAGATCCTCCCAAGGCATGAAAAGAAACCAATCAGAACACCAACCAAAGTAGGTAAGCAACAGCTGGTAAGAATAAACATGTTACTCTACTCACCCAGGTCGCTAATTAATATTCAACTACTGATGTTGAATATAGCTTGGAATCACCTGTGGTCTCTATGTTTGTGGGCTTCAAACCCATCTTGAAAGCTACTATGAAAATCTTGGATGCTGTTATGGAAATCCTGGATGCCATTCTGGAAATCCTGGAGGCCATTCTGGAAATCTTGGATGCGACTATGAAAAGCCTGGATGTCATTCTAGAAATCTTGGACGCTATGATGGAAATGTTGGATGCAGTTATGGAACTCTTGGATGTTATTCTGGGAAGCCTGGGCAATTTTAGAATCTGCTCTGGGGAATCATTAAGACAATCATGTTACAACACCTCTGGCAACACACGCGGTGATCACCGGAGAATTTGCATGGCAAGTGTTGGTTGGCAATCCAACTGCTTGAATCTAATCATTTGATGTTGGAGCGCGCCAATTTGAACAAATAATGCTACCAAGTAGGTCCTGGCGTACCCAACCTGTTGGTGTTTTTTCTGCAGCAAAAGCAAGAAATATCCACCACATTACATAGGACCCCAGAAATACTTCCTTGCAGCGCTTGAGTTTTCACTACAGCGGGAAGTGTTCGAGGAGGTGAAGCACGGTTCTTCAAAAATGTGGCACGACGACAAACCGTAACGAACCTGAAATGTAGGCAGTATAGGACCAAATATGACCACATATACCTTGGAAACCGTTCGGAACCGTTCGGAACCGTTCGGAACCGTTCGGAACCGTTCGGA
>VSDK01023990.1:247109-265232 GCA_009767595.1 Symbiodinium kawagutii
CAGCAGCCAACCAGCACAACAAGCCACAGCAACCCAAAAGCAAGGCGAGCCAGTAACAAGGCCTTCAAAACGCCACTATGAATAAAAACGCCAAGAACTTTTGGAACCACTATGAATGACCACGTCAACAACTTTTGGAGGCGCACGCGAAGCATAACATACAACCATCCTGCAATAGCTTCCAATAATTGTAAAATAGCTTCTAAGATTTTTAGAATAGGTTCCAAGACCAATTTCAGTCTAGCAGCCTCCGACAGAAACCATGGTTTATAGAACCCATGGGTGGTTCCAAAATATAGCTATTATTCACCTAATAGTTATTACCTAATCATCAACCGCTATCAATTGGTCCACGGTTAAAATAGCTATAACCAACAGGCACAGCTCCTTCCCGGCGGCTGACCAGCAACTGCTCTGACAGTCAGCGACACAGAAGGTCGACGCGACATTTCTGGCGGCGCAGGGCATCGGCTAGCGAAGGGCTTCGGTTCAGGAGAGTGGGTACTCGACCGATGCACTGCATGTTATATCTACCTACATATTATCTTATAGCCAAATGTGGGTGTTTCTCAAAATAGGGGACCCCCTCAATCATCCCCAAGTAGTTATTTTATAGTAAAAAACCACCCATTTATTGGGTTCCCTATTTTGAGAAACCTCCAAATGTAGGTAAACATAAATCAACCCTACATGGAGTCTCTGGGCAGCGCCTGTGGGAGTCCAGCGATCCCAACACTGTCGGGATGATGACCCATTTTTGGGATACTGACCCACGCCCAACTAGTCGAACTGTTGGGATGTTCTGGGAGCCATTCACCAGCATAAATCATTCATAGCTATACTCCTGTTGGCAAGCCCAGGGACAATGGGGTTGCCATGCTAATAACCCAACAATGAATAGCGTCACGACCAGCTACCTGCTGGTTTTGACCATGACTACTCACAACAAGAGTGCTGGACGCAGTCGGGTCCCCCTTGTTTTCACTGTTTTTAGCTGTTTTTCATTAAAATTACAATGTTGTAGATGGCAAAAAAAACAAACACGTCAAAGAACATCTGATCTGGTTTTTAAAAACAAAAAACGAAAAGAAAAAGCATTTTAAAACAATATTTATGATTACTTTTTGGATTTTTTTTGTTGCCCAGGATTCGTTTGGTTCAAGGTATACTAGGTGAAGTTATTATGACAGAAGGTTGTTTGGAAGAGGTGTGTGTAGATTACATTTTTAGAAGGTAACTTTTCATGCACAAGGATGGGATGGGGAGAACGTACATAGACTTTCTTGAGGTTGGGGGGGGCTCTAAAAAAAAACTGAATCGTATCTTAATTTCAGCCAGTACCTTAGTTCTGAGTCCCGGTCCTCTGCAGCTGGAGGGAAGGCAATGGGCGCTGACTACTGGGTTAGTGACAAGTATGGGGATAAACCCTATTGGAATATTCCAGACTAAACATATTACTGGCACCATGCATCATGTATAACAGGAGGTGTCGAAATGGGGGGACCGAGAGCGTCCCTTTCTGGACAACAAACCAGTACCAAGCGCAAGAAAACCATGGCTAGCCGCTAGCCATGCTATTACCATGTTTCACAAGTAGGATCCACCATGATCTACCACTAAGCCATGGATCCACCGATCAATGGGCAGAAATCAACAGAAACAAGACGCAAATTCAGCACTTTGCGTCCTATGCCAGACTCGTCCGACTCGGACTCCGTATCGGAAGCCACGACGAAGTCCAAGTTCAAGGCTTGTTGAATGCGACTGATCTCCTGCACCCGACACGCAGAGCTGGGGAAGGACTTTAGTATACACAATTGACGGCCAAGTTGGGCACTTCAGGGTTACTTGTACTATCCTATGTTGACTGAATATTACTTGTAGATATCAAAATAAACATCTTCAGCTTTTGACTCATCACTGAACCACCTTTCATTGGAAGGTATTGGAAGTCTGAGCAGGTGCGTTTCAAAAGTCGGATCCTTGCAAGGTGGCAGCACTTTGGCAGGTGGTGACGGATCACTTCTGATATCCAAAACTTCTCACAATTAAAATACCACCTTGGACGGAAAAAAAAACACATGCAACTTTCTGTTTCAAAACCTTAGCATACCCAAGGAAAAGAGTTTGACTGCAAGTTTGTGAAATGACCTCCGTAAAAAGGTCACACAAATTACAACTTGAATTGCAAGAGAAGCTACAGTAACCGAATAACTAAACTTAACATAACTTCAACTGGTAACTTGGGTAACTCACTTGTGACCCTACAACTCTGGATGATATGATGATAATTTAAGAGGGTCATCTTGCAAGAACTCGCACTACGAGCTGGACACACAGATGGTACTGGACCCAGCTGCAGCGCCCTGTTGATGTAACCAGCGTGCGAATGGTGATGGACTACTGTGGCTGTTCTTGGGAAAACAGGTGGGTTGATAAATGTTGCTGTTGTTTCTTGCTGTTTATGCCCAGGAATTTTGAAGATCAGCTGAGGGAGTGCCAGCGCGGCATGTGATCAAAGGCTTGGAGTCGACTGAAGCTGTTCTGGTCCGGGATTTGGATTGGTTCATCCAGTCACGATATTTTTTGGAAACAAACAAAACAGGAAAAAAACAATAGGAACATGATCATGTAAATATGATAGGAACACTAATCTGATCACGTGATTACGAAGAAAAATATAGATAAAACAACAGACATATTAGTAATGCTCAAAAGCCATGGTGAACAAGTCTGTGCTACCATTCCCTCTCTCGAAGCCGTTGGAATGGACTGAAATGCTGCAGCTTTCCAGCTATTTCAGTTCTGTTCATGATCCCCAATAAAATGGTGGTAGGTATATCTCATTAATGTTTGACTGTCGTGCAATCTGTGCCTGACTGTGTCAACCATGAATAGGAGCTAGACCAAACAACTGTTCGTGCGCTCAATGACTCTTGATGGAAAGTATCATTGCTGAAGTGTTTTCTAAGTCAATTGGGCATCATTGTATCAACAAATATCATCATCAGTTCATTCATGCATGCTGGTCACGCAGAATAATGACAGCCCATAAACCATTACATAAAGCATTGCCTCGTCCTCCAAATCATTATCTGTTTCTTCAACCATTATTTTGTTCCTGAAGCACCACCGCGTTCCCCAACCATCCTTGAACCATTGCTGTGTTGAGTATATTTTCACATCCTTTTTGACTGTTTTGATTCCTCATTGATTCCTTGTGGATTCTTTATGGATTATCTGTATTTCCTTATCAGCCACCACTGCTTAATTACATAAATATCCAAATCCATATTGTTCGATCTTGACCAACAAACATATCTTCTTATTCACCATTCTATTGAGCTGACTGCTTACTTGGATGTGCCATGTCCAGGGCCACTGGTAAAAGTCACCAAGCTTATCGGCTGAGTTCAGCTAAATTGTCGAGTGCAACGAACCATGATTATATCCCAGTTAACCTGTATCACTCATTATCAAGCATTGTTCAATGGTGGTTTCTCAAAATATGGATGCACACAAATCGTCCTCTTCGAACCATCTATAATACGAAACCAACCATTTTTGGGGTTCCCTATTTTGAGAAATCACCACATAGTAGTTGTTTAACCACTCCCCTAATTGTTTCCTACGATTCACCATGATTAACCACTATTCTCCGTAGCAAATCTATCATTCCCCAATCCAACTAGCACCATATAGTGGGTACATCATCTAGGTGTTTCCTCAAAATAGGGGACCCCCCAAAATGGATGATGACGATAAAGGGTTAACTTAAGGATGATAACTGGGGGGTCCCCTATGGCTTGAGAAACGCCCTAATATATGGCAAACCTATCAGCCTATGATTTCACGAAGCGGCTTCTCCCCTGGGCGGAAACATCCAACTGGGCGCCCAAAAAACATGCGCGCCTTGATCATGGCTCGGAAGTTGTTCCCGGCCAACTTGCGAGAGGACCTCAACTCCTGGCGGCCAGGGCCAGGGGGTCAAGCTGGTGGTCAAATCGTGTTGGGTGCCCCCAGCGAATAAATTTTGTTAATGGATGTTAATAGTTAATGAATAAATAAGGTCAATAAATCAATAGACTTCATAAAAGTGTTTATTGCTGATAATGGTTGTAATGGCTAGTCATGATCATCAAATTAGCGGTAGCCCCCAATTATCATGCAGTGCATTGGACCTCTATACTAATCAACCAACCGTTTTAGTATAGAGGGTCCCCAATGGCTTGACAAACCACCAAACAGGAAAGGATGGCTACCTGGTTGGTGGTTGTTCACCACCCCGTCATGAAACATCTGCGCAAGTCAACTAACCACTTGTTAATACATTTGGGAAAATAACAAGCATGCAAAACCAGCAGCCAGTTTTACATGATGCCAGCCAAATCACCCAACTTTGATTTCAGAGCGCTCGATTTGGGTTGGCCCTGTTTTTGTCCATTATCAGCGACTCGATTTGGAGTCATGCCTTCCCCACAATCGGAATGATGCACCCGGAGAGCCTTGAACCATGAGGGACACAGCAATCGCCAAGGGGTTAGTTAGACCATTCTGAACTTATCCCATTTGACAGGTATGGTTTACATACGACCAATTCCCGCCCTTTGCCCGGAAAGTTACAAGTGCACAATCGCTTGTCATACTGGATCCTCAAATCGTTTGGCTGGGCAAATCCCAGACCCGTACCACAAAACAACAAAATGTCTCAATAGCTGTGACCTATTGCTTAGCCATGACATATCCATGAGCTTGAGCACTAGATCAGAATACTTTAATCAAAAGGTGCGGGTTCTTAGGACTCACCTGTCGTCCTAATCGGCGGACCTCGGGCTGGGAAGGCCGAGGAGGACAATTTAGGAGCTTCTGAACTTCTTCAAATGTCAGGAAGCTGCCAAACTTGTGGGCCAGCTGATGGCGCTGCTTGGAGCACCAATCAGGAGACCATCGAGCATTGTCGAGGGCTCTAAGAGCGGCTAGAAATTGCTCGAGCCTCTCCGGGCGAGCAGCATTCAAATCGGCCGCACGCCAGCTGGTGATCTTGAATCGCGGGTTTTTTGGAGGAGTCAGCAGGTACGGACCTGAAAGACTCGATCTCCATAGCATCCATAACCTCGCTATGGGCCCTTAGGAACCTGTCCTTTTTAGACTTGGTCCACTTAAGGTCCCCATTCCGAAATTTAACAAACTGATTAACGACCGCGCTCGGAAGAAACG
This sequence comes from Symbiodinium kawagutii, assembly GCA_009767595.1. Taxonomy (NCBI): domain Eukaryota; class Dinophyceae; order Suessiales; family Symbiodiniaceae; genus Symbiodinium; species Symbiodinium kawagutii. The sequence continues at coordinate 252,327 of VSDK01023990.1, forward strand.
GCTTCCGAGCGCGGTCAAAAAGGTCCGCGCTTCGCCGCGCCGAATCAAGGAGCTTGTCCCGACTTGTGCGGACAGCCCGTGACCGGCGGTTTCGATTGTAGTGTGCCCGGGCCTCAGGAGTCATGCGTTCCCAGGCCCGGCCCACTTGCCTGTCCTCGTCCCATTCCGCTGTCCGGGTTGCGAGTCCCACAGGCGGGACAGCTGTCCCCAAAGCCTCGGACTATCACAGGGCATCCTGGCTTTACGCATTGCCACTCAGGGACATGGGGCATGGTTTCGAGATTTGGAGGCAGGCAGTGGGCACTCTTGCTTGAGCAACACTGCGGAAATGACCCTTCCAGGTTCTTACACCCTACCAGGCTCTAAACCAGGGGCTAGGCCAAATCTCACACAACCCAGCTATGATTTAGAGATTCCTATGTCTATGCTCTGGGAGGCCGAGGCCCCCCTTACAGATAATTTCCCCGAATTTTCACATTTCAGGTACTGTTCGGTGGGGTGTCTTCAACGGGCTGTTCCCAAACCCCAGCTCTGATCCAGAGGGTCCTACTCCTATAGTCTACCACTGGGAGGCCGAGGCCCCCCCTTACAGATAGTTTCCCCAAAAATTCACATTTCAGGGTTGGTCGATGGGGTGTGTCCAACCGGCGGCTCTCAGGCCGACCGGTTCTGGCTGCTCTCTGGCCAGCCGCTTCACCCCATAATAGCTATTTGCACAGATAGGCTTGAAGGCTGTTGTTTAATATGTTTAAGGAACGGTCCGGGAGAGGATTTGGCCAAAAAACCTATGTTCACACTTTGGCTGAATAAAGATTTAATAAGGAGAATCGAGGGTTCAAAAATTATTTTTTTTTTTCGTGGTTTTCGCGGTATGACATAGAAGCCTGGCTTTCAAGTCCACAAATGCCAGTAGCACAACTTCAATTCAGGGGTTCTGTTGGCTGTGTGTTAAGTGGCTATAGTCGATTGTCAGGCAATGCAAGGCAATAAATGCCAGTAGCGCAACGTCAATGGAGGGGTTATGAGGGCCATGGGCTAGGTGGGTAGTGGATTGGAAGACCACAAATGCCAGTAGTAGATGCTTAGAGCTTTTTAACGGTAAGGGGTTAGGTGGTGGGGGGGGGCGTATGGGTTAGGTGGTTTATGGATTACAAAACCACAAATGCCAGTAGCATATGTTTAGAGCTTTTTAACGGTAGGGGGTTAGGTGATGGGGGGGGCGTATGGGTTAGGTGGTTTGTGGATTGCAAGACCACAAATGCCAGTAGCATATGTTTAGAGCTTTTTAACGGTAGGGGGTTAGGTGGTGGGGGGGTTCGCAAGACAACGAATGCCAGTAGCACAACATTAATTCAGGGGTTTTGGGGGCTATGGATTCAGGGGTTATGGGGCCATGGGCTAACGGGTCAGGTGGTCAGGGGACTAAGGTTAAGGGGTTAGGGTATTTCAGGTCAGGCGGTCAGGGGGTTAATGCTAGACGGTTAGCGGGTGAGGGGGTTGGCGATAAGGGTTAAGAGGTTAGAGGGTTATGGATAAGGGGTTAGGGGGTGATGAGTTGGGGTAACGGGTTTCAAGGGTTAGGGATGATCTGGTTAGCAGGTTATGGTTCAGGGGTGACCTTCTATACTTTGTTAAATAATGTTTACTCCCTTGGTTTTCCTTTGGGCATCGTTTGGCTTTTTCTCTTTGCCTCCCCTGGCTATCCCCTGGCTATTCCCTGGCTATCCTCTGGCTATCCCCTGGCTATCCCCTGGGTAATCCCAAAACCTTGTGATCAAAATACACTGGACCTCCGATAAAGACATGAGCCAAAACCATCCGTTCAACCTAGAAATCCGCAATTGCACCATACGACCTGCTCAAAACACACCGCAGGATCGTTAAAGCCATGAGCCAAAACCAATCACATCAATGAACATTTAAAGATCAACCATTTAACCTGGAAATCCGCAATTGAAACACAACACCATTTAAAGTTATCTCCTGGCTATCCCCTGGCTATCCCCTGGCTATCCCCTGGCTATCCCCTTCCCCTGGCTATCCCCTGGCTATCCCCTGGATATCCCCTGGCTATCCCGTCTGGCTATCTCCTGGCTATCCCCTGGCTATCCCCTGGCTATCCCCTGGCTATTCCCTGCCCGCTGTTTTTTTGTTTCTCAACCGAAAAACTGTAGACCCTAAACCTCAAACCCTAAAACCCTAAACCCTAAAACCCTAAACCCTAAACCCTAAAACCATAAACTGTAAACCACAAAGTCCTAAAGCACGAATCGCTGCGTATAGCCAACGTTTTCGTAATTTCTCCAAGTTGCTGAGTGTTATACTGTGGTACAATGTTCAAGTTTCCGGGCAAAGGGTGGGAATTGCGCGTTTACATACAACGGTTGAGCTAAGCCCAGTGTTGATAGTTGATTCTGATTTTGCTTGTTCGGGCTACCGCCATGGACAAAGCCAAAGACACATCGAAGCTAGTCGGATAATGGTACCGTGTGTCGCCAGAGCCTTGCACGAACATTGTTCTGAATCATGCAGTAGACATTCAATGTCAACAGTGACGTCGCAGGAACTTGATGGATTTGCTGCTGACACACATTCATGGACACATGGGTATGATCAACGATGGCACCCTTATATGGTTTGTGTCCTTTTTCGCTTCCCTGGGTCCTACATAGGAAAGGAACATGCAACAGTTCTTTTTGTTACATTTTCTGAATACATTTCTATGAAACTGTGAGAAACTGTGACCACCAGTCCTGGGGCAAGCCGATAGCTTGTCCTGGGGGTTTCATGGGGTGCCTTCGTTTCGGACAGCCGGATCACCCAGACCCCAGCGGCACCTTGTACACGTCATCCACATCGTACTGCGTTTCATGCGCCAATTGCCTTGGGTATGAAAAGCCATTTGAACCTGGTCTGAATCGTTAAGTGGTTCGTAATTTCAACCCCCGATGAAAGATGTGTTTGTCAACCGACCATTTCTGAATAAGTACATTATGGGAAAATACATCTGTGAATCAAATCACCAACCAAGTACTAGTAAACCAAGAATTGAACTACAAAGAGCTTCATAGCCATTTCAAATTCAGCCATGGTTTTCGTCGGTTCAAGTTCTCGCTGTTCTTGGTCAAGAAGTAATCCGAGGATTGACCATCATTGGTCCCACACAAAACCATCATGAACGGGCAAGCAATGTGTCCCAGTGCAGGCTGAAGGTGATCGTCCAACATCTTTCAGGGTCCGAGCCGACACGGTTCCAAAGTCACCAGTGGCTTCCCCTTCGCGAACGTGTTGACAGCTGGATGGTGATTGTAGGTAACCACAGCGAACTGGACAAGCCCACAGAGTGGTTGAACCATTATTGTTAGTTTGTATCACCTATTCGAACGATTTAGTGGTTATTGATTTCAACCGACCCTTATGAAAAATATGCTTGTCAACCAACCATTTGTTAACAAGGTACATTTGAGAAAACAAAAATGATTGAAACCAACAACCAGTTAACCATTGTTAAACACCATAAGCATCCAAGATCTTCCACCAGGCTTGTTCCCAACGTGCCCCTCCTCACGCCGAAGCCAAGCGTCTCCTGTAGCGCCATGATGTCGGCCTTGCGCACGAATTGGTGGGACCTTATGTCGCCGAGATCGGGAGAATCCCATGGTGACGCCTGGGATCTTGGTCGAAGAACGGTGATCTTGGTATCATGGCATGGTGGTTTCTCAGGGGGACCCACAAATGATCCAAAAAATAAACAATTTTTAAGAAAACAAACGAACCATTTTTGGGGTACCCCTGTTTTAAGAAAACACCATATGATTATTGTTGTGTAAGCTGTGGAGATTTGATGAGTATCATTGTACAATGTGGGACAATGATGGTATTTACCGTAAAAAAAATGTAAAAAAAATCATGGTATCATATGCAGTTTATCTGATATTTCGATATGATTCCTCTGCCGTTGGGGATATACCCCGCGTCAGCCATATATGGTGGTTTCTCAAGTCATAAGGTTACCCAAAAATTTCATGCAGTTTCTTGGTCATTCAGTCATTCATAGTAATAAACCAACAATCACTTGCGGGGCTCCTTTTGAGAAACATACATCGGGTATCGTGGTAGGTTGATGGTATCAGAAGTGGATCATGATGACTGACAATGGGATAGTGATGATAGATAGGCCCAGGCTGTGACATGTGTGGTTGACCTCATTAGTTCAGCTACCACTTGGAGTTATAGCTTCCCCTTTAAAAGGCCAACTCGCGATACCCACGGCTCCTGGCCTCGCTCCCTCCCAAACCAGCCAAATAGACACCCACATATGGGAAACAAACTGCTTTCAAGTTGGTAGACCACCCACTCAAAGCACCACTGGCTACCACCAGTATTGTGGCTTTTTCCATTGACTTTCCATTTTCCAGCTTGGTAGCAAGGTAACCCACAAAACTAAATCCTTTTATGGATTGATTTACCCTACGTTGTGTATTTGGCATAAAGATAAGACGTTTGGAGTTGCTTTTTGTTTAAGGAGCATACCCAAATAAATAGCAACAAACAATTCCAAGTTGCAGATGGAGATTTCTCTTCATAAAATTGTTCATAGATGGATAAAACCCCCCAATGGCAGTACCATTTCGAACGAACAGTTGCCAACACCCCTGGTCGAATAGTGTCAATAGGAGTTCTAGTGACTTGCCTAATGGGATTCTCATACCCCATTATGGCAATTCCAATCACGCAACCAGTTGAAGTAATTGCCAACATGTACGATCCTATCATGGGGACACGGGAAACAGAACTATATATTTTGCACCTCGTCTTACCCCTGATTCCGATACTCATGGCTACATAGTCATGGCTAATGATAGCAATATGTATTTATCAGTCAGTAGTCATCATTGCATTCGTAAACCATCATCAATCACTCCCTTTCAACACCAAATATCATCAATTCACCATCACTAACAACCTGTACTCTATGACTGTTACCAACCATTCACTCATCATCCATCGACCATTCCTTAACCACCAATCAGCCATCACTAACATGACAGTTATATACTCGTTGCTGTTGGTCTAGTTGCATCATAAACCACCATTCGAACCATCATCAAATATCAAACACCACCAGCAAGACCATCATTAATAACGATTAAACATCGCCATAATAACCATCATGACAACAATCATGACAACCATCATTCATAAACACCATTGTCATGACAACCATCATTAATCACTTAATCACCATTAAACAACAACCATAATAACCACTGTAGTCACCTTCATGATAACCATCATGACAACCATCATGACAACAATCATGACAACCATCATTAATCACTTAATCACTGTTAAAACAACCATCATAATAATCAGCAACATAACAATCATGACAACCAGCATGAAAACCATCATTAATCACTTGATCACCATTAAAACAACATTTTTGTCTTAATCACATCATTTAAAAAAAAACACACCATAAGAATTGACTATCATGATGACCGTCATAATAACCCTCATAAAAAAACATAAGATCCCATGTCTGCTCCCATACCTGCTTAGTGTTGTCTGATCCCATGCCCCGGGTGCCGTTCCGCCCAGCGTCTCCGATCTCTCGAGGTGCTTGGGATTTCGCCCCGGCGTTCGAGGACTCACCGACGCACTGTCCTCATCTTTGGGTCCCATGCTCGTCCTCACATAGGAATCCTCAGCTGGAGCTTCAACATCAAACAACCATCTCATGTATGGAAAAACTATGATAAACTTATCTGATAAACTTTCTAAATATGCATCTGTATTTTTTTGTATATTCTATGATTATGTGTCTGTGGCTCTCTTGTGAAATGTAAATCGTTGCCTGCATAGCCGAGGGGCTAAAATATGAGTCTTATTAACATGCTAGATCCAGCTGTGAATAAACCACAAATTTACCAGTACCGGCATCAGCATCTGATAGCAGTTGGTGATGAGCTGTTGAGAATCAATAGTCGGTCATGTATTTGGCTATGTAGTTGAGTATGAACTATTTGTGGTCAGTTATTTGGCAGCCATTTGTGAGTATGGTTTGGCTATCTGGTTGTTGATAAACCATTGGCGGTTATTTATCTGAATAATTGGTTGCTAATGAACCGTTTGTGGTGATCTATTTGGCTGTTGACTTGCTGATTAACCATGTGTGGCTATCTATTTGGCTATTGAGTTTCTGATTGACCATTTGTGGTTATTTAGTTGCTGATCAACAATTCTTCACCACTAGTTGGCTACTTACTTGCTTCTGAATCATTGAAAAAGACACTAATAAGTTGGCTAATTATTCAGCTGGTTTTTATGGAAGCACTTCCCTGTTGCAACCGTTTGCTTAGTGGAAACCATGGGTTTAGTTTTTGTTCTCTTGGCCCAGCGGCAGTCTTGCACTAGAGCGTGTGGCGTGCCCAGGAGAAGGAAGACTGTTCCGGTAATCACACCCACGTGCAGGCCAAATCAGAAATCACACAAAGAAACGAAACAAGCAAATTATCGAAATGATAAAGAACAATTATGGGAAAACGGACGCAAAGGGAAATAACTACAGAATCCCGGCATGTTCCTGTGACATTCCAACTGCTCAGCCACCCCCGCATCAGAAGAGCTCCGGCTTCTCAGGCCCATTTCGTAGAACCGCTTCCGTCTCATGTTCAGGATGATTTTTTTGATTGTTTCCATGCCGGCTGACTGTCCAAACTGTGACATCCAGACCTCTGATATAAAGCAAGGACGGAAAAGCATACATTACATGCTGGTTAGTCGTTTAACCACCCCTTAAAAAAATTGTCAGCCAACAAACCATTTGGCAATACTAGGGCAAAAAAAACATGTTTGAAACCACCGGCCACAATATGATTCGATAAATGGCATTCGAAAAGAAACTGGTGCCAGGACTCCACAACTTCAGTACTATAGGAGACACAATACGCACATATGGTAAGTCCAGAAGGAGAAAACGAGAAAGATGGATGACCGTGATGACCTATACCTAGCCCCTGACCACCACAAAGCAAATAACTGAGAGATGAGGCGATCGCACGCCAATGAATGTAAAAAGGGTGTTCAAGATTCATTGCAATTGATGGAGAAGTAGAAAATCAACCCAGGAAACAAACTAACCACAAGCTAACAAGTTGTCAAGCATTAGTTGACCAGTTTAAATATTATACTACGCAAGGGGAAACTATTTTTTTCATTCGAATGGTTTTCCCATTGAAAATGGTGTTCTGACTTCCGTGGGGATTGTTTACAAAAAGGGCAACCACTGCCATGATAAATCATGAGTAAACATCATGAACTAGCTGTTATCAACCACTATTAACCTTCACTGTGTGCAATCAGTGCTCAGCTCACTTGACCCACCACACAGCCTTCAATGAAAAGCTTGGCAGCTTCACTGCCATTGAAGCGGGACCATCATTATCAATCATCAGCCACTCTGGTTGGCGGTTGGAACCCCAATGAAAGCTATTAGTCCACCAACCATTTGTTGACAATTACTAGGAAAAATAAACAATGTTTATGTAAAACCACCAACCCGCATGGCCCGCATTCATCATAAATCTCAGCTATGACCTTTGTGGAGCCTTTTTTTCCCGTCGACTTGTGTAGGATGCCTTTGTTGCATTTTTTTTTGCTTCCTTCACTATGTATTCAACGCCTTGCAACAATAGCCAGCCGGGGAATGCTTTCAGACTTGCTGTCAGCTGTGCGCGGCCATCATTCACCATCATCAGCCATCATTGACCATTAGCCCGTTAGCCATCATTGACCATTAGCCCGTTAGCCATCATTGACCATCATTAGCCTGTTAGCCATCATTGACCATCATTAGCCTGTTAGCCATCATTGACCATCATTAGCCTGTTAGCCATCATTGACCATCATTAGCCATCGTTATCATTAGTCCATTCGCCACCAAAGAAACACCTGCCTGCCATCAAGTCACCAACATCTGAACCTGCTCCTCAGTGGGCTGTCCAGCAGGTCAACCAGTGATCAGTGATGACCATTGGGATCTTGGTGGCGCCACTAGATCCCTTGCTAAAAGTCTAACGGCTTTAGTGCCGAAAAATGGTAAATAGATCATATCCCTTGCAAGGCCGAACAAAAATTAAGGTAGTAGCTGTAATCCACCCAGGTATGGGCTTTGGAATCGCCAGTGTCAATGAACGGTTGACCAGCAGTGATGGTAGTTAAATGCCCTAAATACCCTCTAATCATTGCGATGAACTAATCGTAAATTACTGGTTCCTCAGCAATAATAAATGGCAATAATGCTCAAATATCATTGGTAGGCTTAGTCAATTATGTGTTAATTAGTGGATAAGCAACTCACTGATAGTGGTTGATAACGTAGTGGCTCTGGTAGTCCTGGCGATGGTTGATTGATGGTTAGCTGAAGGTTAGTCGATGGTTAATGGTTCGTTTATGGTTGCTGCAATCGATGGCAAGTGGATGGTTGATTACATCCTCTAATAAGTTACCATCAATCAACCATAACTATTGAATCTATTGATGGTTGATGGTTACCATAACTAGCCACTCACTATTGATGGTCACCAATTTTTGTGTGATACTTAAGTGGTACTCCTCATCAATGGCTAGTTATGTCTACTAGATTTGTCACCGGCGGAGTTCACAGGCCTGTTGTTGCAACATGGATAGCTACGACTCGTTCAGCAAAGACTTGGAGGACCACAGCACAACTAAGTGACAAAAGCAATCATGCGCCAAGAAGAGCCGCAGAAAGTTGTGAACATCAGTGGGAGAGTGATATGGCGAGCTGGGTCAAAACTCTGTACTCCTGGTTCCCCTATCATTATCTATCATTAACCATTGTTTTCCCTATAGTTTTGTTGGGCATTCTCCACCATTGTTGGTTAATGGCTTGACGATATAGCCATATGCCTAGAGAAGCTTCGATGCTTCGATCTCCGGAATGAAAAAGGCATAACGAATCTGGTAGTGAAACTTCACCCGGGTGAGACGAGGTCCAAGGCAATGGCCTGGAGAGCCTGTAGAGTGTGACTGTGCGGTTCAGGTCCTTTCACTCAGCAAGCTGATAAAATCCGAAAAAAAAAAAAAGAAAAAAAAAAACACACACACAAGTGTTGAAACCACTTTTCCCAAGGATATCCCTAACTTTAGCCAAAACAAATTTAGCAAAGCAGAAACAATTGAAACAATGACCGCGTTGATGTCTACCTCAAATATGCTGATGCTGCAAAAGTGGCATCATCAAGTTTCGAAAGCACTTGGAAAGGACATCAAAATAAAAAGAACTAGAGCAAAAGGATTGCAAGGAACAATCCAAACACGGTCCTAGGCCCTAAGTTGCATACTACATGAAGTTTCTTTGATACGCAACAGAAACCTTTCTGTCAAATCCTTTGATTTTTCTTGTTGGCGAATCGTTAAATCCGGATGCATTGGTCCTGATTGTTCCAGTTAGCAATGGCATCCGAACTGGCCCAACTCAACTCCTCCTTGACTGGCCTCCTCATCTTTCCGCCAGTACTTGTTGATCAATTTCATGATTTCATTAGTTCTCCAAACTTTTGCGCAACTAGAGAATCTGTGAACGGAAAACACTATCTTGCCAAAATTAATATGAGACGCAACTAAGTGCACGGAATTGTGGCCACTGTGTAGCTTGAGGAAAAAAAACAGTTGATGCTTAAGGGGGTCAGGTTGGTTTCCGTATTCAAACAAACCAGTCAACTGGAATATCTTGGATATCTTGTTTTAACTCATAATTGTGCTTCCAATCATGTGTCTATAAATGATGGTTTCTCCAACTTCCTGACTATCCTTGCAAATGATGACAGTAAGTGCTGCAGCCATTTCTTGGGGGTGACACCAATTTACGGGACCCCGGTCATCCAATACCATGCTACAATCTATATCGCTCAGTGTGACCTTCAGTGATGACAAAATATAAAGTTCCACCCTCATGTGAATCCCTCCAAAAACCACCCGCCATAAAGCAACAGCCGGGATTGCTAACATTACTCAAGTTCAACCCTGTTAAGTAGCTGCTCTGATGACATCAACTACCCAGGAGCGAATTTACCTGTGCTCCTCGTAACGATACTTCAAATGACCTCGAAAAAGATATGCTGCTAATCGCAAGTAGCTGCTGATCATATCAGGTTGTGGGTCAATGGTTTCTCTACCCTTCTGTTCACATTGAAGGGATGAAAGGATGAAACAAATAGCCCCAGACTTGTGGTGTTCTCTGCTCACCCTGCTTGGTACTCAGCTCGCAATCTTCCCGTTGCCACACCATCTTGGCATCACCAAGCATCAGAGGTGCGTTCCAGATTCTCGTCCAGCGCCCGGGCATGCTTTTCGACCGCAGTGCTACTTCGGTCCTCGTCAGAGATTTGTTGAGAAGCGGTGGCCAAACTGATGAACGTACTGCTGAATGGTAAAATACAATGGTTTGGGTCAATATTAATAATCGATCAAAAGTGATCATGGATCCTAACCAACAATAATCGGGGAACCCGTGGTCAATGATGATACATCAGGAGTACAGAGTGAACTGACCCATAGCCATAAAAATAGTGTTTATCCTGGTCGGTCATGATTGAGAATGATGAGCAATGCCGCATGTTTAGAATGAAAACGATCATTGTTTGTGGTGGGATGTTAAGACTGACCCTGCACCATACCCCAACTGAAGCTAGTCAGACTTGGTGTGTGACAACAGAAAATAGATGATCATTGTGCTGCCAATATCATTGATCATGAGCAAGGTGGGGCCATTTGGGTGTTTCTGAAAATGGGGACCCCCAAATCATCCATGAATCATAATTTTTAAATAGTAAACCAATCATAATTTGGGCTACCCCAAACTGGCTTGAGAAACCACCATTTAACATATTTCACCTGGTAGTTATGTACATGGATCATTTGCCTGGTCAGTAGTCCTTGTCACATTGATGGTGACTATATGAATTGTCTTGCGAATCGTTCAAATTGATGGTGTTGATAATCCATGATTCTGAGTAGCATCATGTTAGTATCTAATACTATTTGTAGCATCATGTCAATATCTAATGCTGGAAAACCATAGAACCCATATGAACGATCAATAAGTTTTGACTACCCACCAATCATACAAATCATAATGACTATGACTATGTGAACATATGTGAACCATTACTGTAAACCCAAAATACTGTTCACCAATCATAGCTGGTTGGTGGTTGAACCACCCCTATGAAAAAAAAACGCAAGTGAACCAACCAACCTGTTAATATATTATATATAACTACAGGTGGAAAAATAAGCAAAATGTCAATCAAACCACCAACCAGATGGTTGTTTAACCATTATTGATACTTATTATTAGCCATGATTTGGATGCTAAAACATGGCATCCCCTAACATTATCAGTTATTATTGTTACTATTATCCATCGTTAAAACCACCAACCAGACATAGTCATGCCTCCGCTTCCCTCCGCTTCCCTGCGGCTTCCAAGGCACAAGGCGCTCCAAGACCTCCAAGATGTGAGCGATCTGCTCCTCCCTCCGTTTCACCAGCTTCCGGTTCGCCTCTCCCCGGACTTCCCAACGGCTTCCCAACGGGTTCCCCAAGGATCTCGGGGGGGTGGCCCCAGAGTTCACCATGAGTCAGCCAGGCACGATACAAACATCACTGGAGACTCAACATCTTGCTGCGAGCTGTGGTCACAATGGCCTAGTTGCTGATGTTGAAACGCATGCTTAACGCTCACCAGAATGCTCTTAGATCGAACATCTGGTTGGTGGTTTCGACCCCTATGAAAAATACTAGTCAGGCAACTATGTGTTTAATGATTGCGAGGGAAGAGAAAGAACGTCAATCAAACCACCAGTGCTTCCAGTTTCAGGAAGCTGAATGGCTGTTTCGGAAGGATGCAGGTTTTTTTGGGGGCCTCCACTCTTGGCCCATCTCATGCGGAACGAAACTATCATCCGCTGAAACCACCTCGCAGTTGACCTAACTGGCTACTAACCCCCCTGAACCTTCAAGGAAGGATGGTTCATCAGCAATTGCTTGTGAACCTTGCCACATACACCTTGACCATTAATCAATCATAAGCGAGAACCGTTTGGAGGGCTCCACACAACTCCAAGGTTGGGTACCTCTTTGCAAATCATCCAACAAACCGGGAGAAATACAGGGGGCATAAGCTATATAGGGGTAAAGAAATGGTAGAAGCAATGTGTGTTATCAATCTGGATGGACAAGTCGTCACCTGGGTACACATCCAAACTTGTTGTGAATTCTTTTCGGAACTCCCTCTGGGGTCAAGTATTCTCTTCATGAAAATCCTGACTGGTTCTCGGTGTGTTCCTACTTCCTTTTACACAGGAAATCGGGCTTGTCTGGAAAACGCAGATCGTTTGTTTCAATTCCATAACTCACTGGAGACAAAATGATCCCCAGATATCTGCTCGATTGACGAAGCACCACAAAAAATGTGAAGATTCCATCGGCGCCAAAGTCATGCAGGGGCACAACCTGTGCACAGTGGGTGTCGGGCCTCAATCTGCCCGCAGTCGTATGCCAGACCTGCTCGTGGCTTCACAGGGAGGGGGTCAGTAGAACCGTGAGTGGCCAGGTCCATCGCTGAGACAACCGTTTTGCATGACTACAAGGCGGCTAAGCCTGGATGATAACCAGCGAACATCACCAGAAAAACAAACATGGTCAGCAAAATAATCAGTGACAATGCCAGCAGCAACAAATGAATGATCTTCATCGTTGACATCCAACATTGGCATCCATCATCATCACCATCACCATCACCATCACCATCACCACCATCATCATCATCACCATCATCACCATCATCATCATCATCATCATCATCATCATCAT
>VSDK01023990.1:265517-282304 GCA_009767595.1 Symbiodinium kawagutii
CTTCATCATCATCATCATCATCACCATCATAATCATCATCATCACCATCACCATCATCATCACCATCATCACCCCCATCACCATCATCATCAACATCACCATCGGCATCATCACCATCATCACCATCATCACCATCATCATCATCATCACCATGCTCATCATCATCATCATCATCATCATCATCATCATCATCATCATCACCATCACCATCACCATGAACATCATCATCATCATCATCATCATCATCATCATCATCATCATCATCATAATCATCATCATCATCATCATCAGGATCATCATCAGGATCATCACCATCACCATCACCATGAACATCATCATCATCACCATCACCATGAACATCATCATCATCACCATTACCATGATCATCATCATCATCATCATCATCATCATCATCATCATCATCATGGGTAGCACAATTTTGACAATAACATGTCAATAATTAAGGGATGGCCCAAATGTTCAAGGTTTCAAATCATTCAATGGTTCCAAACATGAAAAGCTTCACTCTCAAAAACGGACACTTCAATGCCCGCTGCGTACAAACCACTTCGAAAGCAACTGCCAGCACATCTCAGCACCAAGCACTATCACCTGCACCGGAGGTATGGTGGGTCACAACCGCACGCTTCCGTGGGTTCGATCGATTCCCTGTCGAAACCAAACCACAACCGGCTGTCGAAACCAAAGTGGCTAAGCCCGGCGCCCATGTTGGATATGAATCGCTACATGGATTGCTAGGGGCCCACCTTGTAGAATTCCTTTCGGCTTCAATGGGTCCGCCGCATGTCCACCGTTGTCATGCCCATGTCCAAATTTCTTCGCGGATGATCCTTGAAGACAAATCATAGGTAGTTAGGTAGTTGGATAAGATATCGTATCCTTCACATATATCAATAGTTTTGCGTGAACATTATCTCCAAAGCGGGAAGCAAAACAATCATAAGGCCATAACTCAAAACAGGAAAAACCGTTTCACGCAACTATTCGTCTTTGCTTGGTTTCAACATGTTTCAACCAATCTGTTTACACCACATATCCGCTCCCTTCAAAACAGATCCGCGTAGCGGAAAGACTCGACCTCTGGCGAAGCCCATTCGAACTCATAACTGGACCCTGAGCGCCATGGTTGACCCCCACCGTCGTGGGGTCCTGTGGGGCCCACCGGGGCGCCTGCGAAGTAGCTTTGCTTCGGGCTCTCGCTGCGACCACGCACTGGAGCAGCTCGGGTCACAGCCTGCAGGATGTACTCCAGCTGCTCATCCGACTTCCTGATCCAGGGATGGGATCCTTTCAATCGTTTTTTTTTTCAAAAATGTGCTGCTTTTTTCACATGTTAAGCTTCAATATGGTGCTTTTCAAATCTTTTCTATATATGATTGGCTTTCAATCTGCGAAATTTCTTCGATCCGTTTGATTGTATACATGTTTTTGCAACCTTTAGTCGTTGATGACAAATGACATTTGTGTTTTTTGAATGATATGTTGCACATGTGTGTTTTGGATAGTCGAACATGGATGCTTGATAATTGATGTGATAAATCATTGTTATTGATCAACTATCAGAATGGCCGACAGTTGATAGAAATCCATATCACCCTCTGTTGGCCATCAACTGACAATAACTGGTTGTTTATGAGTATCCAATGCTTTTTTGAACTCATACCTGATGATGGCGAACTTCATGGTGGTGGGTGATCATTGCTAGTGGCGATCTCAGGGTTGACCATGGCCAATATGAATCAATTCATTTACAGTAATCATCACATGATAGCCTTTCGATATTCCATGTATGGTGTACTGTACCCTACAAACCGTGTCATATAGGGGCAAATGCTGGCAACTCTGCCATAGAATTAAGAACAAATTCAAAACTAGTCAAAAGCACAAAAACTTCACATTGATTGAATTCAAGAAAACGACTATTGCTTCTCATTGATCTCTTTTTGAATTCGATCAACATACCCCCAGTTGGCACCATATCAAATTCACCTAGACCCATGATCTACATGGATCCATCAATGGTGCTATCCAAGCACATCATTTGCAAATAGGGAAATGGATCATGGCCAGGTCATGAAAAAACCATCCCAAGGGATGAAACAACTTGTAACAGTTTATTCATTGGCATGGTAGATTTATCGTGTAATATTGATTAAGCGGAGGAATCAATGATGATTGAAAAAAGGGGGTTGCTAACCATCAGTACTGGTTGGTTGTGGTTGAACACATAGAAATAACCAACAAAAATAGTTGATGATGTTTGATGGTAAATTCAGCCATCAAAAAGCCACTCCTAAGTTTATCATTAAGCTGGTGGTTTAAGATTCGATATAATCCAATGCGGGCTGAAATTTCATTGACAGTTCGCTCTAACTGCAGCCGAAGTTGCTTGGCCATATTAATGCTACAGTGAAATCTATGCTTCAATATGATTTTTCAGTCAAATCACCAATATATATTAAGTATATCAGAACAAAATGATTTGAGTTAAGTACATAGTGACATAATGGACAAATCGGTACATAGTTCAACAATACATTATACATGTCAGTTCAGTAGTTGTCATGATTAACTATCTACCCATGGTTTCAACACCTTCCACCAGCGGAAACGACGCTTCCGATGATGGCACTGCCACATGACACCACGGCTCAACCTTCCAACCCTCTTTGGTTGGTTCAACCCATGCTAGCAGTCTTGGTTGACGCACCTGTTGGAAACAAACTATGCTGATTGGGATATAGGTGCTTAATCTACTTACTTGAGGATGATAAACTGATAGATTGACATCCCCAACTTCGCTTCGCTTTATTGATGACAACCTGAGTTCCCATGATTGCTACCTGTAGTTCTGTGAAGAACTGGTCGAGGATCGCTCACTGATCACCTTCGCTGTTGCCATGTACACACATATACTGCCTATCACCTAGCAATCCCCAATATGAATCATTTTCAACCACGCTTTACCATGAATTCACCAACACTCAAATCACTTACTCAAATATACCTGGTTGATCCTGGTTGGTGGTTTCTACCCCTTCAGCAAACAAATGGTAAAATAGAACATGCTCAAATCCACTTGCTAATAGTTGTTGTTTAACCATTCTTGTTAATTGCTATTCACTATTATTGACCATTTTTAATGGGTTATAATCTGTACTATTCCCCAATGGTCAACCACTAATACTATCAACCACAACAACAATAGATTTAAAACCATCATTAATGGTCTATTATGGCTAAACCTCTATTATTCATTATTGACAGCTATCATTCCAAACCATCATCAATAGCCATAACCTCCTACTATTAACCACAACAATGAGCTCATGGTCCAGCACTGTCTGTTGCGCCAAGCATCTGCTGTTGCGTCTCAACGGCATGTTGCACCTGGCGGGCCGAAGCTCAGCGTCTGCGGCACAGCAGCCATGGAACTACCAAGCATCAAATGACTGGAGAATCGATTTATGTAGTAGATCAATTTGCTGCAATGGAGCTACCATCTACCAGCAGATGTTATTGGAGCTACAAGTGGATCATTAGATGCGGGAAGTTATTGTACCAACTACCACGTTGTTGGAACTACTATTGGATCATTAGATGGAACATTGGTTCAATCCGTAGAGGAGTTGTGGATGTTTAGGTGGATGAACTAACCCGATAAACGGTTGGTGGTTGGTCACCACCCTGTCACGAAAAACATGCGAGTTTGTCAGCCAACCAATCATAATTGGTTTCATACATTGGGGAAAATAGAACATCGTCAAAGTCACCAATACGTTCATCAAAACAATTATTGTACAAAACCAAACAATTTACGGGTTCCCAGTTTTAATAAACCACAAACAACTCAAGAATTGCAGCGATTTGTCAAGAGTCTACAGGTGGCTGTCAAGATCCCCAAAAAGAATCCTGGTTGCGGTTCTGATCTATACGGTGCTTTCTCAAAATAGGGGGACCCCCAAAAATGCTTGGTTTGTTAATATAAATAACAATGGATGATTTAGGAGTACTCCTATGGCTTGAGAAACCCCCTAATACTGCGAATGCCAGGGATTCAACTCGCGGAATCCCACGGTGTGTTCATCCTCGAAGCCATCGATGGGTAGGTCTTGACCCAAATGCTACCAACGAAAGTGCCAGCACCAAGAAATCACTACTGCCACGAAAGCAAACAAGGATAGCACTGATGTTCTCATTGGTGATGGGTAGTTTTTGAATGTTCTTGATGTGGATTTGACCCGCATTCAAGCCGAACAAAAATTACAACAACTCAATATATGTGAAGTTTTTGGTGGGCCTAGGGGTGGAATGGTGACACAAAAAAGTTGGCTGCCTCTTTTGTTCAATGCTGTAGTGTGGAACTTTGGGGGAATATTTTTGGTGGCATTTCCATGCATTTCGACTGGGGCTTTGCAGGTGTGAACACCATTCCCCGCAAATTTCCAGGGAAAACATCGTTGAAGTTTCCAGTCAAACAGCCAGTCACTCGCCAGAGTCAGGGGAAGTGGTGCCAGGATTGGTAGCTCGTACGCCAACAATGTCTGGCTGCAGCTCACCTGATCATAGATCAAATCCTAAGATGGAGATGTAGTGCATCCAAATGTCCCGCCTTAACTGCTCCATATGTTCCACGACTATAAAAAACATTCTTGAATCATGAGTAATTCATAACTGTGGATCAATGATGATAAAAAACAACATCCTCAGCTCATTTTTTCTCTAGGATTGTTGAGCTCATGGTTCCTAACGGTATCGACATTGCTGAGCATCAATTAACCATCTATATCTATTGATCATCATGGAACATTACCAACCAGTAACCATCCATTCAACATGAGTAACCATTGGAATCATAAAACCAAAGAAAGTGTTCGCGCATCATGACTTCAACCAGCTTCCACGACTATGATGCCACAGGTTTGGTTCACCACTGAAGAATTCCTTGGTCCAGGGATGACCAGGTCCCACGGGGCGCACCTGCTGTTCCAAGGCCGCACCAAGCTTGTGCAGTTCGCTTTGGAAATTCGACAGCAGCTGAGCACTGACCTTTCCCAGCGAGGAATTCGCTGGATCCCAGATCCTGGTGAAGGAACAATGGTCACGTTAATGGTGAAGCATGATTAGTGGTGGTTGAACTATGGTGATTATGGTGGTTTATGGTTGATTGATTCTGGTGAACTATGGTTAATGGCGGTTAAACTATGCTTCACTGAGGCTTAGTGATGGTGAGTAGTGATGCCGTAAAAAAGATGATGTCACTCACGGTGGATCCATTTCAAGTAACCAAACCCAGTTTGCCTGCTCAATAGCGCGTGATTTATTGTATATAAACATAAGAGATTGATTGATGTGGATACTCATGATGGTCAAGACTGGTAAGGGATGTTAGTGAATTATGGTCAGTGATACTGGCAAGTGATGGTGGATGATGGTATATTTGTGGTTGATGATTTTGGTTCATAGCTAATCCTACACACATAACATGACATTGTGTTATTACTTTATTGAACATGCAAACACTTGTGTTGCTTTCAATCTTCATATGTTTCACCAGAACTGGCCACAACCCTCTGGTTGCTTGATGAAGCCTCGTCATCTGCATACATGGCTGTGGCTTGCCAAAGCTCAGCGCCGATCTTCAAACATTGTATCCAAACCAATTCATTCATAATATGTATTCATAGGAATAAGCATTGATCCGCATGAGGGTAATGTACAAAACATTGCATACTGCTTCCCTATATAAATCCATCGATCTATCCCCTCCAAAAAATCTCAATGTTGAAACCATCAACCCCAACAGGTTACCCAAGGCCATACCTGAGGCCCGAGGTCAGCGAAACGGTTGTGCCTGGGTCAGACCTGATCGGCATAGCTCGAGGGCGTCCAGTTGCGCTGCATCCTTCCCACGTTGGAAGGCCTGCGCAGCACCGGACGCATTATAGTGCCAGTCATCGTAGGCAGCAACCAGTTTGCAACCAGTCTTCATAGTTGATTATTCTGACATGCTTGTTGCAGCGTTCATGCTGCTAGTTTCGAACTACGGTGATTGTTTATCACAATGGTGCACTACAAGTTACCCTCATCTAGTTGACTACTGGTTCCTCTCACTGTTGTTCACTACTAGTCACCCTCTGGTAAACTAATCTGGTTGCGTGGAAAATCCAGCATTGATTCAGCGGGTTCATGTCTGACTACGGATTTCCAACTTCCGGGGGATGGTTTCCCAAAGGGGACCTCTAAGGAATTCAACAACCAAACCATTCATCATCAACCATCATCAGTAACCATCAGTCAACAAAATCATACAACCCTCATCACTACTAATCACTATAGATGCGCCAAAAAATCAACCTTCATCACCAACCATTCTCACCGACCTGAATCATTACCAGCTGCTCGCAATCATCAGTCACCAGCTTCACTTTGCCATGAGTCATGCATCCTGTTGATTTCTTCTGGCTTGTCATCATAAAACAATCATCACGAATTCACCATAAGTCATCACCAACCAGGTACCAACCATCATCAATCACTCATTCGCCATGAGTTCACCAACCAGTCAACCAGTCGAAATTCCTGGTAGCACGACGCCACTGCGCCTGCACGTTGGCGCTCCGGGGCCGACTGCCAGCCGTCTGCGGTCGGCCGTTTCGGTTGCCGCTCAGTGGGCGCATGGCGCTCGCCACAATGCGTCTGGAAACATTTGAAGACTCGTGGTTCATCTCCGGTGCTGAAAAATGTCATCATAGATGGGCCATTTATGGGCCATAAAAATGGGCATGTTTTTGCTCACGCAGACATGTTCAGATTTGTGCCTGTCAATTTGCAAAATTTGGAAGAAACATTTGATTGCAGTAACCATTCGTGAATGATTACTAGGGGGCATGAACATGTTCCCTCCAGCCTTAACGTTCGCCCCACCACATAAAGTGCCACTGCAATGGAGCATGTTGTACAAGGTCGAGATGGCTTGGACAAGTTGCGAAAACACCGGCTATACGCAGTGATTTATGGTTTTGGTTTTAGGGTTTTAGGGTTTTGATTTTAGGGTTTTAGGGTTTTGGTTTTTTGGTTTTAGGGTTTTAGGGTTTTGATTTTAGGGTTTTAGGGTTTTGATTTTAGGGTTTTAGGGTTTTGGTTTTTTGGTTTTAGGGTTTTAGGGTTTGAGGTTTAGGGTTTGATAACTCAGAAGTCAAAAAACAATGGCCCTGTGCAGGAATTTGAGCGTTGGGAAATGTTCTCAGACCCATGCGGGGCAAACCCTAAGGCTCGGGCGAACATGTTTAAAGCAGGATGACCGCAACAAAAAGCATCACAACCAACCACTACACCTCGTGGTACTTCATCACTGGGTGATGCTCGTCCATCCGGACCCACCATTCCAATCCTTTCTTGAGCCAAATCAAACCTGCTGGGTAGTTTCAACCCCAACCAAAAAATAATCCTTTCTTGAGCCAAATCAAACCTGCTTGGTAGTTTCAACCCCAACAATAGTCAACCAACCAATCATCTGTAAATAAACTGGAAAAGTAAAGATGTTTAAAGCATTTTAAAACCATCAACCAGAGACATCTTACTGCTTCAGATCTCCAAAAAACGTCCCATGATCTGGGCAGCTAAACAATCTGGGGAGCACTGTCCCAAACTGTGAGTCTTGCCGCCTACTTTGACAGAACGCAATGCCGCCAGCAGCAAAACACGATTAACTATATTTAACTCTCACGTTTTTGTCAGCTTTTTTTCATCATTTCAATGAAACACGGTTACCACATGGTGGTTTCTCAAAATACTGGTCCCTAAAAATGGTTGATTCATTGCTATAAATGACTAGTAATGGATGATTTGGGGGTAACCCTATGACTTGAGAAACACCCACATTCAGTTCCGTACATGCCTTGCTCCGTTGATTTCTGTACACCCGCGCCAACCACGAGGCAGGTCTCCGCCACGGCGCAACTTTAGTCATATCGGATAGTCATGGATAGTCAACACTATGAAACCAATGTAGAATTCAAACACAATATGGTTTCATAGGGTTCAGTGTTCAATTTTTGTGATTTCCATATAGAATTCAAACACAGACAGCTTTTCTTAGCTGAGGTTAAAATAACGGCGAAAGCGGAAAATGTTATCATTCTTGCGAATGTAGATTCAAACATCCTTTGCAAAGTGGTCGCGGAACATTTTTCCATCCCCAAAACTGGGAGAAGATCCCAACAGCTCGACTAATCTGTTCGGAGGAAACAAAGGGGGAAAAAGGTCCTTTCACCCAACCCACTTTGAATGGCGACTCACAGCCTCCAAGCGGGCGAAGACGTTCCTGTGACTATTATTGTTGCTCATTCTCCTATGAACACCACTGTTGACCCGTGTGCCAAGAATGGATATTGCTGCAGCCGGCAATAGCCATGAGTAACACTTGCATAGCAACTAGTATGAACCATTCCTTACTATTGTTACCAGCCATCTTTCAACATGATTATTCAACGGTATGCACAAGCACTAAGTATTCAATGCTTTCAACCAGTCCCCATTTCCAATCCATTAACCATCCATGAGCCATAAACTATCCATAAAGTAGAGATCTTTAAGCACAAACCATCCGTGGACCATGCCGTAACCACCCATTCACCATGCATCAACCACGTTCAAACCATTCATGAATGATTGATTCAATCGGTTCGATGATCAACAAATGACGACAAATCTCCAGGAAAGTCTTGCTTTAAACACTAATTGTAGGGTTGCTTTAGGTTCACCAAAAAGATAAAACATGGCTCTGGGATCTTTTCAACCATTATGGTATATGATTGTTGGTTAACATTCTCTAGTACAAATGAACCATTATCAACCACTATAATCCCATATAAAACTATGTGAAACTTCCATAATTCCCTAAAAAACAATAAACAATATATCGATATATATATATATATAAAAAAAAACAATGATACTCTTTAAAACCATATAAAACCATGACTATAATCCCCTACACTGGCTGATTCCACCATTACTTCAAGCCATCTTGTGGCGCGCTAGTGATGAAGCCACAAACGCGCGCTAGCCCACCTGTCCCAGCCCCCAGCGGAAGTTGACGAACTGAGCGCGACTGCTCTTACTCAGCTCCTTCGCGGTGTTGGGAATTCGTGGGCCTGGGTTGATTCGTGGTGGTTTCTTTGGTATTTGTGGTAGTAGATGGCTAATTGTTAACAATAGTGAACCATCAAATGGTTGACTAACGGTTGGTTGATTTGTGGTTAAAGTAGAACGCTAACTAATAGATGGCTAACATATTATTCAACCACCCATTTGTTCATGATACGAGTAACTAGGGAAACTATCCAACAATAGTGGGGGATATACCAACAATTTGACTAACAGCGACGGCTAGTTGGTGGTTTCTTAGAATAGGGGACCCCAATTGCTTTACCGCTATTTTTTTTTCCTTAGAAAAGGATGATTCAGGGGTACCCCTATTTCGAGAAACCACCAATTGGCTAAAGTAGATGGTAAAGTAGATGGTTCATAGGGGTTTAATTCTAAGAATGGTTGATTTCTATGGTTAATTTCCGACTGACCGTAAATCAACCAGAATTCATGTCTTCTTTGGTGCTTGATTTTCGGTTGATTTCTATGGTTCATAGATGGTTGAAGGCTGATGATTCGATGGTTAAACTGATGGCGAATAGATGGTTGATATAGATGGTCAATAGATGGTTGTGGTTATTGTATTGGTGGTTGTTTGGTGATTGCTAGGTGGTTGCGAGGTGGTTGATCTATGGTTAATAGATGTTTTATAGTTTATAGATAGTTTGTGGTTGAATTGGTGACTTTTTCGTGGTGGATAGATAATTACAGGTGACATCTGTGACCATCAATGAATCATTAGTCGACCATGAAAAAACAATTAGTTAAGAGTCATTGCTAGGCATCCATGCTATCAGTTGACCATGAATTGGTTTAGTAACCATCAGAGAACCAGGAGCTATACAACTACTCTATACAAACATCTATTTATTCACCTTCATTTTACCATGGCTTAGCCATCCAATAACCAGCACTATTTGCCGTTCAACCATACATGAACCATCTATGAAACATCTACCAACCATTGACTAAGCATCACTTCAGCGATCAACCATCAATTGCCATCTAGTAACCAGCCTTTGACCATTAATTCACCTATACATTGACCATCTACTCACCATCGAATTATATACCGCACTGGTGGTTTGGAATGTAATTACTGTACTGCTCAAATAGTGAATACTTTAAGGTCAAATAATGATTAGTTGATGCGTAGTCGCTGGTTGGCGAGTCGTCGTTCATTTTGAATCATGATGCTTAAGCAATGCCTATAGTAGTGAATCATGATGGTATTCTGATGGGTAAGTGGTGGTCAATGATGGTACATGACTGTTCATCATGGTGCACGATCGATAATATTTGGCAATGGTCAGTGGTTGATAAAGCTACATAGAAATCAATGGTTAGTAAGTAGTAATTAATTAGTAGTGGTAAGTTTTGGCTGATGATGCTTGATGAAAGTTGACAATGGAGGGTGAAAATGGTCAGCAAAGGCCGACCAAGGAAGCATGATCGTATGCGAAAAAAGTGGTTGATCACAGAACGGATTTGTCATGTTCGCTTCTGTTGACATGTCAAATATACCAAATCAAGTAAATTCAAAGCACCCACAGTCATCCTAAATTTGTCACGCTCAATGACTGCAGCCGTGAAACACGGACTCCTATGGGGTGGAGGTGACCACCAGATTCTCACTGACCCCGTCCTGCACGACTTGCTCCCGAAGTTCCAAGAGCAGGTTGAAGAGCTGATGCCGACAGTAGGCCGTCGAATGCAGGTTCTGACGCTGCAAGCGATGCTGCCGGGCGAGCCACGGAAGGGAGGTTTCCAGCAAGAGGTCTTGGTGTGACTGTTTTTTGGATCATGATTTGTTACACAACTAGTTGACATATCATGGTTTCTGTAATCTTTGGATCCACCTGGGTATAATTTGGAGTGAACCAAAGAAAAGAACCGTTGAAACAAGGCCGGTGGGAGAGGACATGCACATCCGAGGGTGATTCAGGAGGCGACGATTTTGGAACTGCAGCGAAGCCAGTCCTGAATCTGGTGGCCTGAAAGTGCCAGGACTTCGACATCTGACAGGCTTTGTCTTGTTTTTCTTTTACTGTTCTGTTGGGGGATTCTTTTGGGATATTGTTCATCTATCAGGGGTTGTCCATTGATGACGTCTATAGTTGGTTGGTTTCCTGAGTACCAATGGTCATTGGAGATTACTGGGGGAACCACCCTTCATGAACAGACACATCAAACTCCAGGGTGTCTTCTCGGGTTGTATGCATCATTTCGTGTCGTGAAGAGATTCCTCCTGGACCTGTCCTACGTCGAACTGCTTAGTCGTGCCAAGTGTTCATATCCAGTCGTATTGGGACCATCAATTGAGTACCCGTCAAAAACCAACCCCCAAACGTTTCTTTTTCAGAAAGGAAACGGCCAATAGCTTCGGGGTGGCCATTCACGGACACCTACAACGAGTATGAACAAGCCAAATATTGGGTGTTTGGAATTGGGTTGACCCACTCATTATAAAGGTAACTGGAAGGGTAGGATGCTCTTAGTAAATGACACTCAACACCTTGGATGCATAGTGGGACATCCATGGAGGATGGACCTACGACTCCATGATGGCTACTTAGAATTTATGCGCTGCGTGATCGGCGCGCCTCGTCTTGAACAGGAACCTCCTGCCGAGCAAAGACGCTGAAAGATGTGGAAATGGTGGCGTGGTGATGTTTAAGAATGGTTTATTGTGTTCACTGGCTAAACATTGGTTCACATTCTTTCATTGATAATCTGGTAGCTCACTGATGACC
Organism: Symbiodinium kawagutii; assembly: GCA_009767595.1. NCBI lineage: Eukaryota > Dinophyceae > Suessiales > Symbiodiniaceae > Symbiodinium > Symbiodinium kawagutii. The sequence continues at coordinate 277,445 of VSDK01023990.1, forward strand.
AAAAGTATCCAAAACTGGGTAGTCCCAGCCACAGGCAGCCCGCAACAGCTGGCCATGAAGCAAGCAAAGGAGAGATTCGAGCGAATCTGGGTGCTTCTCAAGCCATATGGAACCCCAAAGCTATGGTTTGTTTAGGTTTGTTCATTACTAGAAATAGTTGATAAATTGATAAACTGGATAACTCGGGGTATCCTATGACTTGAGAAACACCCATATGTTCCACGATGATTGAGCTACTAGTTCCCTCGCTCAAATGACTTGTACATCTGTACATCGATCAAGCAGTCAACTCTAATGGCTGGTGGAGCGGCCATGGGAGGCTCCCCTTTTTTCGCCGTCGCATTGCAGCGTCGCGACACGTCAACTCAACACCTCAGTTGCAGGGCTGGGCAAGTCCGTCAACGGCACCAAACATGCTTGGCAACGGCGGAACAAGAGTCATCAACAACAACAACACCAACAACCAACAACCAACAACCAACAACCAACAACAACAACAACAACAACAACAACAACAACAACAACAACAACAACAACAACAACAACAACCAACAACCAACAACCAACAACCAACAACCAACAACCAACAACCAACAACCAACAAAACACATATACAAACAACCAACCAACGAAAAAACTAAGCAACTAACCGAACAAAAACAAACAAAAACTGGAAAAAGAAGCCTGTCTCCAAAGCCATTTCTGATAGCACCCTATGCCACAACTGCGGTCCCCACAACCGTTCAACCCGACGAGAAGCCGAGTTTTTGAAAAGGGATCGAAGGGCGAACAATAAGGCATCGGCATAGGGATGTAAGGTCCTTAGGCTGGAGAACCAACCGACCAACACACGAACCCATTACGGCAAAAATCAGCAAAAGTCATACTGAGTACATAATTGACAGAAGTATATAGGTGTAAATAAACAAATAAATAAATATATATATATATATTTAAATAAAAAATACATATATGTATATATATCTGATGAACGAAAAAATGTATATGACTACAACTTGACCATGGCTTACTATAAGCAACGCCAATAGGCATCGATATGAAAGTAACCATGGTGGGCCATGGCAGGATATGGCATGCATAGTTGACCTGATGAAATTGAAGTACTGCTATGACAAATGAAGAGCAGTGCTATAGGTATGGTTGATGGATAGTTGATGAACATCACCCTCTAGGGGGTTTGCTTTGTTCTATTGTCATTCTTTAACCCACAATCTAGACAATAAAATAGAGTCAAACACAATTTCATGCATCATGAATTACACAACGATGGTGCTTGATCCAAGCTATCATGTGAAAAGTCGTTTACAATTGATAGCCAATCCAATCGCCAGAAATCAGTCAACTGCTAGGTTGAAATGAGCACGGCTCAGATCAGTCACAACCTGATGGACAGAAACTCTGGACCCTGAACAAAAACAACACAGGGTCGTCACTACAAAGAAGCACCATTAATCAACCAGCAGTTGTCTGGCATTGTTTGGACACCCCAGTTTAAAGCCATCAGACTTTTTGGGTTGATGCTCCAAATCTTCCCTCCTTTTGGAAAGTCATTTGGCACTTGGATATACTTGGATAAGCATCAAATGAACGAAATAGTTCAGCTTTGAGTACAAGCACAAACAACAACAAGAACAACAACAACCACTAACAACATGAGTTCAGCAATAACCGCCGTCGACAGCCCTCAACAAGGCAGAAGACAGCCATGAGGCCTTGATTTGTTTCTGCGAGTTTCAAGCAGTAACCAGCAACAAGCAGCAACAAGCAGCAACAAGCAGCAACAACATGAACTCTTCGTTATCTTTTCAACGTTGCCTTTTTTTCTCCCAGTGTCTGATCCTGGAAAGTCGGGAGCAATCGAACCGCTTCCAGCGTCAGCAGCGGTTCGCTGGCCAGGTGTAGGGTCCTTACAGGTGTGTCGGCGTAGGGTGCCTGGTGGTAACAACTTGGAAGCAACGACTTGGAAGCAGCTGCTACTGCTCGTGATATATGACTCATATGACCGTTGTTCATTGGTGATAGAGCTGTCATTGTTACAAGCAGTGACTGTTGTGATATTACCATTGTTCGTTGGTTAAACACACTATTGTCAGCTGTCATTGTTAGCCGGTATTTCACCAACACTGACTCATACCAATAGTAAATGATTGACTCGTATTGATCATTCTCAATTGGTTATTTGTTCATCATGGATGGAATGAATCGTATAATAATCACTATTAGTTTTAAAAGGGTGAGAGAAATGGTTTGCATTAATTAATTATTATTGATCAGTACGATTCACCAACATGGACTAATATGCACATCATTCAAACTTGGAGAGGATAGCTGTCGAATATGAATGACATGACAGCTATGGCTATGCGTGATCGACATAGCCACAGTATTCTCCTGAACATGCCATGTCAGCACATGTACTTCCACATGCAAAATATTAGCGATACTTACACACGTACAAAATCGTGCAAACATGCTGTGTACCGTAAAGTATCATGAAGGGTAGCCAACCACGCAGCCCCAATGGGTTTCGCCCCGGAAAACAAACCTTGGCCCAAAACATTCGACCATTATACTTTTGCCACTTGTCTGAACTAGCCTCCGAAATCTGCAAAGCACATTTCAAGCCACCATACAATTTGATAAACTAGCATTACAAGTTGGTTTACCCAACAAATTAACCAGTTCATGATTGCAGGTCCACCCCATCAGTTTATGATTGATTAGTGTGCATTGCCAAAAATCTCCATCTACAAATCAACTCACCAATCAGTGATAGATAGCCCCTCATCTATGTGATGTTGGACCGCCCATGATACCCCAATGAAAAATGTTGAGCTGATCGACTAGATTGGTCATTCAGGGTAAGTGAACAGCCAGGAGTGCGGGGCCACCTACAGCCATCTCAAAACAGTGGTTGAGTCGGACGACAGGCAACAATGGTTGCTAGCTGCACTCCTGGCGCTGATGTCTACATAGTTGATGGATGTAAGCAACATGGTGACTTTTCAGATCCAAAAGTCAGTGGTTGATAGATGCTATTTGTGACTACTCTTCCCTGCTTGGCATTGTTGTTTCTGCTATGATCTCAACTGTTCCCTGCCATGAAACATTGCTTTTATGGGGCTCTTCAGCACAGTTTACATGGTTTTGTTGACAACGACGACATGATCACCAGTTAAAACGCAGCTGCAGCAGTGGTGATTGATGCCTCCAGCCCAACATGGATAAAACCACCCTTGCGACTTTCTAAACTCTGGTTCGAAATCAATGCCATGCACAAATTCGGGAAGGTCCCATCGCTTACCAAAGTTTTGGCACCTTTGCACATTATGACTTTCTGGGGGGTATCGCTTGCGTGTAAAACAAAAATTACTTTACTTCGAGTGATCCCCACCACGTCATTTCAACACTGCTTGTTGACTCCACTTTTGTCTGACGTTCTCTCCGGCATTTGGAATGACATTCTTTCTGACATTCTCTCCGGCATATCTTCTGACATTCTTTCTGACATATCTTCTGACATTCTCTCTGGCATACCTTTTGACATTCTTTCTGACATCCTTTCTGGCACATCTTCTGACGTTCTTTCTGACAACTTTCTAGTCGGACATTCTTTCTGGCAAATCTTCTGACGTTCTTTTTGTCATCTCTCTTGACATTCTTTCTGGCATTCTCTCTGACATTCTTCCTGGCATATCTTTTGACATTCTCTCTGACACATCTTCTGACATTCTTTCTGACATGTCTTCTGACATGTTTTCTGACATTCTCTCTGACATTCTTCCTGGCGTATCTTTTGGCATTCTCTCTGACATATCTTCTGACATTCTTTCTGACATGTCTGACATATTTTCTGACATTCTCTCTGGCATACCTTTTGACATTCTTTCTGACATGCTTTCTGGCACATCTTCTGACGTTCTTTCTGACAACTTTCTAGTCGGGCATTCTTTCTGGCATATCTTTTGACATTCTCTCTGACATCTCTTCTGACATTCTTTCTGACATATCTTCTGACATTCTCTCTGACATTCTTCCTGGCATATCTTTTGACATTCTCTCTGACATATCTTCTGACATTCTTTCTGACATGTCTTCTGACATTCTCTCTGACATTGTTTCTGGCATATCTTTTGAAATTCTTTCTGACATCTCTTCTGACATTCTTTCTGACATTCTCTCTGACATTTCTTCTGACATTCTTTCTGACTTTCTTTCTGGCATATGCTTTGACATTCTTTCTGACATATCTTCTGACATTTCTTCTGACATTCTATCCTGGAATTTCTTTTGACATTCTCGCTGACATATCTTCTGACGTTCTTTTTGGCATCTCTCTTGACATTCTTTCTGGCATTCTTTCTGACATTTCTTCTGACATTCTTTCTGACATGTCTGACATATTTTCTGACATTCTTTCTGATGTTCTTTCTGACAACTTTCTAGTCGGACATTCTTTCTTGCATATCTTTTGACATTCTCTCTGACATCTCTTCTGGCATTCTTTCTGACATATCTTCTGACATTCTCTCTGACATTCTTTCTGACATCTCTTCTGACATTCTTTCTGACATCTCTTCTGACATTCTTTCTGACATCTCTTCTGACATTCTTTCTGACATCTCTTCTGACATTCTTTCTGACATATCTTCTGACATTCTCTCTGACATTCTTTCTGGCATATCTTTTGACATTCTCTCTGACATATCTTCTGACGTTCTTTCTGACATATCTTCTGGCATTCTCTCAGACGTTGTTTCTGGCATATCTTTTGAAATTCTTTCTGACATCTCTTCTGACATTCTTTCTGACATATCTTCTGACATTCTCTCTGACATT
>VSDK01023990.1:295519-319213 GCA_009767595.1 Symbiodinium kawagutii
GGTGACCGCTTCATCATAAACCATAGTGATGCCATAGTGGCTTATATTTCTAAACTGTAAGGTTGACAGAAATAACACAAATCACAGAATTACAACGAGTTCTAATGGATCGTAATCCACAATCAAACCAGTTGCAATGGGTAGAAATAGATAACCAATTACGGCTGATTATAAACAACTGATACAGTAACTGATGATATGGTTTCGTCTCAAAAATAGGGGAACCCCCAAAGGCTTGGTTTGTGACTATCAATGCTTACTAAACTGGATGATTTAGTGGTCCCTTTTTTGAGAAAGACCCATATTAGTGTTGTTGATGGTTCTAAGCAATGGTCAAGTTGTCGTTAACAGTGATTATACTGGATAGTAGTGATCATCACTCGTTTGTCGTTCTAACCAACACCACAAAAATATAGGTTGGTCGAGGAACCATCCCAAAATATTCCAAATATTGAGAAAAAACTGTTTAAAACCACCAGCAAAAAAATGATTGCTGAACAACTGATTGTGAATAAACAGCTAATGGAACAACCAACTAATGAAAAATCCAGCAATAATCATCAAGGGGAAAACCTTGTTCATAATTTCCTGATGTTTGACGGTAATTCCACAGCTAGTTGGTGGTTTCTTACAATGGGGGGTATATACACCCAAATCTTAAACCTGGGGTCCTATATTTTGAGAAAACCTATTTGCATGATGGTGGTTTGACAATATGGATCTATCAGTAGTTGAATGGGTGAACAACAACTGATAGTGGTTGATGAAAGGTGCATAGCCAACCAATAACGCTTAATGCAAAATTGATTTATGAAAGGACGTTGAACTGTTAAGAATGGTAAGTGGCCAATGACGGTCAATGATGGTTGACACCCACTATGTACTCACACTCTGGGCGAGTAACCTGAAAGTGCAGGCTCCACGATTTACAGCTGGTTTACCCAGAAGGGATGGCGCTTTTTGGCTTCCTCGTTGGTTTAACTTTTAGGGTCAGTTGCTAACGGCGAAGCTTGCTAGACAACCAGCATTGTGATCCATGATTCGATTGGGAAGGTCTATCTTTGACAATTAAGCACCCGTCATGGTATTCAACCAAGCCTGACGTTTGGAGTGGTTGGTCACTGCTGAGACACCAAAATGGAAAATCACCAGCGCTAGTCATATCAAGAACAGGCTGGGGTTTTCATACAAATGACGCGCCGACAGGGGTAAATATGTGCATGTGATTGGTTCATATCAAAAGTAACTGACATCATAACTTTTCAGCTTAAATACCAACTGCTATTTATGCTAATATTGAAATTCAATTACTGTACTATTGCCGACAATTGTATGTATATATGTATGTAGTTTTGTCCTGATTATAAATATAATATATACGTGTTGTTTTCCATTATACATATAATATTGCCTTTCTATTTTCAATAGTGTCATCTAATATCAAATGCTTTAAAACGAAACACATATTAACCAATATCTTATTTTCGGAGAAAATTAAACACAATATCTTTAACGACTGAATAGGTTTCTAATACTTATTTCTTACCTCTTTACCTTTTTCATACAAATTATACAAATTTCAATTAAATATTTTCTACATATAACCTTATTTTATTCATATACTGTTTTTCTTGCGTTCGCTTGTCCAACAAGTTAGGGTACATACTAATCAAGGGGAACTACACCAGTAAGTTGGGGTGCCTAGGAAACTACTTCAGTAGGCACCCAACTTATGGCAATAGCCATCGTCAATAGGGAAGCTACTTGTAAAAGGGTTTGTAAAGGGGTTTGCTGTAAAGGGGGTAGTTTTTTCTTCTGACTGGTTGTGGGGTGCCAGAATTTATGGACAAACCCATACTGTTGGTTATGTGCCTACATACTGTTGCTACACCATATAGGCTATACAGTACCTGTTATATAAGTGAAACAACCAAAACATATACCTGTCAGTTCAATACTACCTGTCAGTTGACAAGCTGCGAGTTGATAGCCGAACTACCTATTTCGTCAAGCGTAAATAAAGTAGCCGAACTAGTTCAACAAATAGGCCATTATTTGGATAAATGCCTGTTGTGGAATACCAGCTGGTAGCTAAATTTATAGCTGTCTCCAGGGCTCCCTGTTCGTTGAACACGTCTGCTGCTGCAGCGGTGCAACGCGGCCGCCGCGTGCCTGCAGCGAACAGCAAGTGGTTGCCCGAGAGGGCCTGGCGCGTGGTTCGTGGTGGTTCATTGACCAACCATCGATGGTGATTGCATGGTGAAGTGATGGTTTATATAAGGATGGTGAAAGGATGGTTAATGGAAGATGAATAGATGGTTAATCGATGGTTGAAGGATGGTTAATGGATGGTTGATTGATGGTTGGCGGAGGCTTCGACAATGGGTCTGTCCTTTGGGTTGATGCTTCTTTGTAGTTTCATTCATGGGTAGTTGTAATTGATGGTTTAATGATGGCTGATCTCTATGCTTGATGATGGCAAACTGATGGTTAATCATCCGTAAATGATGACTAATGCTTAGAAATCATGGTTGATAAGCTCACTTATTCATGGCTATGTGTGAAGGCTGATGGTGGTTGAACTTCGGCTGGTGGTTGATAGCTGCAACAGTTGGTACTGATAGGGTCACCTGTATAGCACGGCAACTAGCTAAAATGTGGCGGTAGCCAGCTCATGACCACCCAGCTGGTTGAGAATCTTCAATCTTGCTGCCAGTCTCAAGCAACAAATGACGCTTAGATATGTTGAGAAAAATCATACCAGCTATTGATGGAAACAATGTCAAGGTAAAGCACACAACAACAAAACACAAACCAGCTGCTACTAGCCATTCACGATCAGCCACTATTAAGAATCATTCATGACCATTTTTGACCACCAAGTAGCAATCCAAAACCTGTACTTAACCACAAGTATCAGCCATAAAAATGATCACCAAAAAAATCAAAAAAATCTTCAATGTCATCTCTGAGCACCCGTGCCAAGATGCCAGCGCCATGGCTAATGTTGAGGTAGGTCCTTGGGTAAGCACCACTAAAAATGCCGGCTCAGGGATGATCACAACTCGTTGGTACTACCAGGGCTCAGGGATGATCGACAAAAACCTGCTCCCCCCTTCCTTCCTTGGATGAGCATAAATGCGTTGGATGAACCACTGTTGGTTTTGAAACTGACCAATTATGTTTTTTGAAAATCACCACAGGATCTCAACCATTGTGAATTCGAAATAAAGAATGTCATGATGACTGTAAGTCTCTGTAATTAGATGGCACTTTGGGTGTAAACTGAGCCCACTTTAAGATACTGTACAGTATCTCAACCATTGTTCCACTAACTTTGCAAAAGGGCCAATCTCTGACCACCATCATGAACCATCGCGTTCAATTGACAACCATCATTCACCATACTGCTTGGTTCTAGAGAATAAAAGAGTAGTCATTAAGCATACTCTCTTTGCACTCACCAGCACTAACCATATCAAAGCAAAATGCTTGGGTTAACCAACCATCATTAACCAACAATGGTTTGCTAATACTGTAATGGCAAACAATGAATATACCAGCCATCATAAACCTGGTACAGGTCAGTAGCTTGGTTTGCAGTGTCGATCGAAGTCAAATTCCCAAGCGCAACGGTGCTTGGCATGACTCAGGAAAGGTATTGGCCCTTAATTCTCTAATTATCCGCGAATTTGAAGTGTTTAGTTTAGGGCAAGCTGGTTACAAGGCATTTTTCAAGAAAAAAATCAACTACCCTCCTGGAAACTCACAGCCAAACCCTCCAAAACAGAGGTTGGAACCTGTTTCTGCACTTGGGATATCCTTTTTGGTAGGGTCAATGTTTGTCTCCAGGAGGGTAACCATGATCAATCAGTATTGAATCCTTTTGTAACCATTGTCAGCGGTTACTGTTATTTCCCACGCTTCACCAACATGAACCGTTATCAACCATCATTAAGCGTTGTTTGCCACAAATTAAACATCATTCACCAGTAGAATCCAAACCAACATAAACCATCAAGTAATTGTCTATAATACTGGGTTATCAAATTAACCATCAATCAGTCAGCACCATCCGTATCCATCGGTTCACTATTTGGATGAACGATCAAATAACATCAACCAACCATGATCAACCATAATGGACCACAATTAGCCATAGCTTAACCAGCAATGCACCATCATCAATTTAATCATAATCACCCTTTGACCATCAGCCGCATACCAATTACAAATCATCTTTGGCTGCTGCCCAGCAGCATCTTTGTACCTGGCGGCTCCGCATGGCTGTGTCTGAGGCTGTGATCTATTGATGGCTGGCTAAATTGATGAAGACATATTAACCATTTCCATCAGTGGTGGCACATATCTTATACATTGATCAAGTTGACCATAAATGTGGTACTAGATGGTGGATGTGAATGGTGGTGTATTGGGTAATAATGTCCAATATTGGTTGGTTGACAGTACGGATTACTTGCGGTTATTGTGGCTCATGTCTTTCATGGTGATCTCAATGATGTCACAGCCAATCAACGGTTACTGGCAATCGCACATGTTCTATCCTAGCGGTGGATAAGCTGGTCTCAGAGCCCACGAGATCCCACAAGTAGGTCGTTACCATTCGCATGCTGGCAGGTACCTGTGACACGACCGGTCTTCCATAGTGCTGCCCTTTAGTCACGCTGGGATACTGAGAGACTCCCGGGAAGCTATTACAGTCCTGAAGGTTGGGTAAATCTTCTTAGCACCCACCACAGTTCAGCATGAACTTAGGCGGTATTTACCTTCAATAATCATGTACTTGACCATATTTGACCATTCCTGACGATGATGAATCACACACACTGATTACTATTAAGCCCATACCGTTGCAAGCACGATGGGACATCATCAACCACTAGTTGTGACTATCGTGATCAACCACTACAAGCCTCAACCACTGTCAACCACTGTCCTGTCGATTTGCCTGGTGATCTGTGCAGCATCGCGACCACAGGGCAGAAATCTCCCTGTGCAGTGCCTTTGCTACGATGGCAGCTGGACAAATGGAGGTGAATCGATGGCTGATGGTGAAATGACGGCTAACTGGTGCTTGCTTAATGGCTAATTAATGGTTTCAGCTTGGTTAAGCGTTGGTTGATGCTGAAATTATAGTTGAATGAAACTTAAATGATAGTTAAAGGCTGGTTAGCTGGTTCAATGATGGCGGTTAATAAACAATGAATGGCTGAACATCATGGATGATTGACTGCTTGCCAACAGATGATTGGCCCATTGATTGTTAATTGTGTTAATGCCTAACTAGTGGTTTCTCAAAATAGGACACCCACAAATGGCTTTGTTCTTACTATAAATGGTCAATATGGGATGATTTGAGGGTACCCCCATTTGGAAACACCCGATTGTAGCACCATGCTGGCAAATTGATTAATTATTGTTGCTGGATGGAGAAATGATGGTGCAAACATGGCACGCAGGCAACAAAATGACTCATAAGCACACTTTGAAACTATAGTTGCCTTAACTAGTAATACGCGCAGACCGGGCAAACCATGGCTGTTCCTATCAATTGAAAGTTGCTCGAAGAATCAGTGAGAAACACTGGCTATACGCAGTGATTTAGGTTTTAGGGTTTAGGGTTTTAGGGTTTTGAGGTTTAGGGCTTTTGCGTTTTAGGGTTTAGGGCTTAGGGCTTCTTGATTCTCAGAGTTTCAAAACAACGGGCCTGCGCAGGGTTTTGAACAGTTGACAAGACTCACTTCTGGGCAGGTCTTGTGCATCCGGGCAAACCATGGAGTCTTGTCGTAGTAATAGTTATAGAAGTATATTGTACGCCATAAAAAAAGTATTAGTTAACTAAAAACCATGCAACTTTAAGTAAAGTCGTTTGAAGTCGTTCCATTCACACACGTCTACTGCAGCATCACTTGCGACGAAATCTCGCTGGTCACGTGGCTGGTCACCCCACTGAGATCCCCAACACAGCAACTCATCTCCCACCCTGGCACGCCATGTGTCATCACATGCAGATGTTCATGATTGTCGAAAGGACTATAAGATATATATTAATAAGCAATTTTGTACACCAGGATTACTCAATGCTATTAGCCAATATATCAGATTATTTTATAGCTATATAATCAAAAATATATGTAGCAGGGCAAATAAAGATAAGATCTTTATGAAGAAGCATCATGAACCATTGTTCACCCTTATCAGCTATTTGTCAACAATGGTCGACCAGTAGTTAAGAATCATTTGTTGTGTCATGAATTTGAACACGATCATATTTATGGGCACGTATGTCTAGAACTGAAAATACAAGCAGGATGTACAGAATGCACCAGGCACATCCAAGCACCATCGTTATTTCTACAAGGTGGGCCTCCAACCATTTACAAGTTGATATAACTCACTTAACTAGGCTGAATTCTACCAGTTCTCATGGGTGAACAAACCCAACTTACAATTACTGGGAGCCCACCTGCCCAGCAGTTCGTCATATACTGCAGGTCACTGGATGTCTAGTGAAATCAAGTTGATCAATGGCTTGGCACGAGTTTTCAAGCTCACCCTGTCCAGTGTCATAGTCTTCCCGACCAAGTTCCTCCATTGCCAATGCGCAACCCTGGGGACCCTGCGGATAGATGCATCCACTAATTAGAATATTCATAGTCTCAAGATGTTGTGAGTGCTTTTCGACTATCAATGGGCAATGGTTGTTCACCAACACCCAGCTTTGTAAAGGCTCATGGCAACATCCAACAACCAACCTGGTGCCTCCACTGGAATCAAAAAGCAAGGCTTTCACCCACCAAAACAGAACAAAAAAGCCACGTATTGAGGCTTGCCCTTGGTACCGTGCTCATTTTTTTTCAACTTGGATCTGGAAGATGAGGAAGCTGCCAACATGGACTCTCCTGAGTATTATATACTTCTAGCAAATCACCCGAGCTTCACATGACCGGAGGTTTATCCAACCGGGTTTCACATGATCACATGCGCTGGTTGATGGTTTCGATCCCAACGAAAAATATCAACCAACCAACCAACGATTTCGTAATACTGGGGAAAATAAACATGTAAATCAAACCACCAACGAGAATAATCCGGCAATGTTAGATCGACTTGGACCCCCAAGTGGAACATGCGTACCGAGAACCTGTGCCTGTCCAACTGCCAGGCACGACGAGGACACCATGCCGAGCATGCCAAGAAGATGGACTTTTCCATGACTGCTTGGTGGTAAAAACCAGCCCCAAAACATGAGTCAACCATCCCGAAGTCATTGGAGATATCAATTATCAATTGAAACCAATTGACCCTAAAACCAAAATAAAAGTCAATCATTCACCTCGGACCTCGGTCTTGGCGCACGTCCACCAAGCATCACGCCACTTTCCATCGGTGCAATGTCCAAAATAAAAGTCAATCAACCAACCTTTGCACTTTTGCCCCACCCTCAGTGTCAACAAAGGGTGCTCGCTTACAATCAACCAGCCATCCCAATGTCTTTAAATTGGCAATCTCATCACCACCCAGCTAGTGTTGTTGGTTCCCCATAGTCAACAGCTGATAACCATAGCCAACCATTGAAAATCCCATGCTTTCCTTGTAAAACCTTGGTGGCTTTTAGATCCCTTGCTAAAAGTTTATAACTTTTAGTCGTAAATCAATCATATATAATTAATCATAATCATATCCGCCAAAAAGCTAAAAAAACTCAGTTCGTAGCTGTAATCCACCCAGATTCACCATGACATTCCCATGACATTCCCTGCGTGCCCAGGCCTCACATCCTCCATGCGAATGGGCCCCTGGCGCCCTTGCACAGTGGCACCACCGGGGAAGCAGCCGTTGTCATCACCTCAGCCACAGCCTATGCCATGACCCTTGAAGCCTTGGTGACATGCTCCAGCACATGCAGTTGATGGTGACTTTGATGCCACATCTTTTTACATAAACCGATGGAAAAATGGCAAAATCCCAGAACCAAAAAATGTATACAAGGCATTTGGGCAGTATAATGTTATCAACTAACAAAATGATCTAGACTCGATGTAAATCACAAACGAACACCCACGATCGCAACAACCCTTCGAAAACAATAACAATTCACACATGCTTTAAAACTAAAAAAACGACGGTGAAACTGCTACGATTTTGACGTTGACTGTACCAGTACTACTTTTGACCCATCATCAATCAGTCCATGCACCAACAACCAACCGGCTTATCCACTTACCCACCAACTCACCATCATTGGTACAAAAACATGCCAAGTTCACAGCTTTATGATCATCATCATCATCACCACCATCATCATCATTATCATCATCATCATCATCATCATCATCATCATCATCATCAACAAGAACAACAACTGCTGTATTTCCAAGCAACCTTCAGTTCATCGCTTTCAGTTCATCATTCAGTAAGCATCATCATCAGCATCCTAGCTCATCACGGAACTCATCAACGCAACTCATCATCCCAAGCTATAACCCAACTCATCATCCCAACTGATAGCCCAACCCATCATCCTAACCCAAGGAACCCTGGGGCCCAGCCCCACCCAACCGGGCATGCGCTTGCACAGGGACCCAGGTTGGACGCAGCATCGCCCAGGTTGCTGGCCAAGTTGGCTGCCGCGTCGCCCACCATGGGGGCCGCCGACTGAGGGAAGGAAGATGGTTCATCTGATGGTGAAGTTGATGGTAGGTAAAAAATGTTAAAAATGGTTAGTGATGTCTTTTGCTTAAACCAATTGAGATGTTTAGTGAGGGGTGTTGAACTGACGATTAAGTGGTTGATGTTTGTGGTTGATGATGGTTGAGGTGATGGTTGATGATTGATGATGGTTGGGTCGAGTGGCGGTTGACTCATGGTGGTTGATGTTTCGATGCTTGTTTGATGTTAAGTGGTGGTTGATGATTGAGAGTTGAAGAAAAGTTATGATGGTTGAGAGGTGGTTGATATTTGACTGGATCTGTTCAGAGTATTATTAATGTATCAAAACGGGCGTGTTTAGTACGGGATGCAGGGATAATTGATGTTCAATCAGGGTGGATGAATGATTGAGAAACTGATTGGTTGATAGATGGTCGATGGACTTATCCATTGATTGATGGTTGATGGTCGTCGTTGATGATAGTTACTGGATGATAAAGTAATATTGTTTAGCAGGAGTTGATGGTGGTTGAGTGAAGGCTGATGGTTTCACGATTTGATGAACGGTTTGATTGATGGCAAACTAATATCTCCATCAAGCTCAAGATCCATTGACAAGTAGAGCTTCGCGGAACACTTGAAGTTTTTTGAGAATCAAACCGTCAAATCATGGAGTTAGTAAAGTGGATTTGGGAATGAGGTTGGTTGAGAAATGGTTGATGGTTTAATCGTGAAAGATGGTTACAGTATGGTGATCAACCATTTGCGGTCAAACCTGATTGATGGGCGATTAATGGATCATTTCTGGTTGGTTGATGGCTGGTTCTTACCCCAGAAAGTGGTGATCAGCCGGGATCTCACTTTTTCTTGTCCCAAGACATGGTTGATTAGTGGTTGATGGTTGATGGTAGCACGCGATGATGCCCATGAAAACTGGTTCATCTTAGTGGTGAATCAGCAGCAGTTCACTGTGGCAAATGATGGTTGACAACTGTACTGCGGCTGATGGTGATGACTTGATGGCTGGTTTGATGGCGACTTGATCCGTTGATCAAGAGAGTGATTCATCAGTTGATAGTGGCTATGCTGATCAGTTGTAAACCGCTTGAATGCTGATAAACAATTGATCAAGTAGTTGTAATCATGATATGTTGTTGATTATCATCATTACCATTCATTACCATGACCATGCTACTTGATCAGTTGTAAACATACTTGAATACTTGATTACATTTGATTACCATGATAATCAACAGTTAAAATGGTAGTCCTGTAATGATGACCACCATCGATCAACAAAATCAGTTGCATCATGGTAATCATGGCTGATCGAAACGCCACCTGCGCACCGCTCATGACCGCGCTGGCTGCACCGGAAGCCGCATCCTGGCGCGGCTGGAGACGTGGTGAAGGTTCGAAAAAAAATGGTTGAATGTCTGGTTGATGCATGGTTGGTTGGTTGATGCATGGTTGGTTGGTTGGTTGGTTGGTTGGTTGGTTGGTTGGTGAATGGTTGGATGATATTGTTGGTTGATGAATGAAAAACATGGTTAGTGGATAGTTGGTTGACTGTTGATGAATGGTTGGTTCGAGGTTGATTCTGATTCAATTATTTTCGTAAATTTTGATTCCCAGCATCTTTATTTCGATGATTGTGATGTTGAAGAATGAATCATGATTAGTTTTAGTTCAGTCACAGTAGTTTGTGATGGTGCTCTGATGGTGGTTATTGATGGTCAATGATGGATCATGGTGGTGTTTGTTTGGAATGATGCATTCATGTTCCTAATAACTACAAATGGTTGGTTGATGATGATCAATGGGAGATCCATCAAAACTCCACCCGTGGCTACCCAAACAATGCTGACTGTGTTCATACAACTGCCTTGAAAGGCAAATAAAAACTGGTGGATGCACATTGCTGGATTGAGAGGAAGACCTCAGAACAAACTTAATCTTTGACATGACAACCATAATCAAGAATGACAAACATATGCAGGTTGAGGGGACACTGTCTGGCCATGAATTGGTCGCATCGAATAGGGAAAAGAAAACATTGTCCTGAAGAAATTGTGAAATGGTATGCCTGGTATCGACATGGCTCCCATGCCTTCATTGGAAGCCTGTTTTCCTAACCAAACTCTTCAAACCAGGTACGTACTATATCATTGGTACTTTCTACTGCCAATGCTGATTGAAGTGCAACTGGCCTACTAATGCCTATCATATGTACGGAATTATTTTCATTGGCTCATGCAAAGCTATTGCAATTAGTGTGGTTGGTTGTGGCTGTTCTTATTGTTTTTACTTTTTCTTAATTATTGTCCTTGTTTGACGTGTATCTTGTTGGCAGTGTTGGTTGTTGGCTCTTGGTTTTTCCTTGCTGTTTTTTGATCATTGGTCGGTGGTTGTTCGTTTGTATTTGCTGGTTGCAGTTGTTGGTGTTTCCTTCTCATGGGTGTTCGTCATGGTTATTCTCATTGCTGTTATGGTTATCGTGGATAGTTGCTCGGTAGTTGTTCTGCTGTGTTGTTACTATGTTCCTCTGATGTTGATAAATTCCTGTGAGTTCTTGTGGTCCTTATTGCTATAATCCTAACTTTAGATTCGAAAACCATCATCTTCTCTGTTGCCATGTTGGCCTACCAGGTTGTACATACGTTGCTACCTGTCCCGACAAATTTGAGAGCTAAAGGCTGAACGAAGGCTCGACAAGTCTCACGAGTTCTCAGAATTCCATGCTCCAACAGTTGTCAACATTTGGCTATGGGTCAAAATTTTCATGAAGGAACTAATAGGGGATAGTCACCAACAATTTCATAGGGAGAACAATGGTTAATGATGGGGGAAGTGGGGGTACAGGGGTTTGACCCATACCCATCTGCATAATTGTAGCATCCAAGTGTGGTCCTTCACAACAAAGCAAGCGATCACTTCACCATCCTGCACTATTCGATCTTGGTTTAAAACAAAAAAATACAATCAATCACATATCCAAACTTATCCCACTAGATCCAACGATTTGATTTGAGTCGGTAAACCAAGTTGCCTGTTGACCCACCTAAACCAACCCTAATCAACCTCAACTACCACTCACCTGAACCAACCTTTATCAACATTAATCAATCTCAACCCTCACCTTGACCAACCTTGACCAACCTTACCCAGCCTTAAGCAACCTCCGACACACCACCCCAACCCATGCCTGCACCATGGGGGCTGCTGCTTGCACGCCACTCATGGCTGCTGAGGCTCCGGCCTTCAGTCGCTGAAGTGGATCGATTTGTTGCGATTCTGTTTGGTATTTGTTGATTGAAAATCTGGTGAGTTGATGGTAAATGAATGATTTCGTATCTATTGAGTAAAAATCTGGTGAAATGATGGTGAAGAATGGTCGAGTACTGCTTGATTGGTGGTTCTGTTGTAATGGTGAATTAATGATGGCTCAAAAGGATCGATTGCTGGTTCATTGGTTAATTCATGGATAATTGGTTTAATTGGCTCAATTTATGGTTCATAATGCTGGTTCATCAATGTCTTTTTGATGGTTGAATCTAGTGAGTGGTGAACATTGGTTGAATAATGCTTAATTGGTGGTTAAATGTGCTGAAGCATCTTTAAATGGTGAACTAATGATGGCTAATGGTGCTGAATTCATGGTTAACTAGTGCTTACTGATGGTCTCTGCTGAGAAAATGATGAATTTTGCTGGTTAACTTAAGGTCAATGGCTCATGAGTGTTTAATGAATGGCTTGTTGATGATTAGCTGATTGTTTGGCAGTTGCTGCTCACATACGTTGAAATGCTGAATGAATGATGGCTCATCGTGGCTAATTCATAGTCATTCAAAGACTAATGGATGTATTATATGATGTATTGTGCAATGGTGGTTCATTGATTATTCTTGATGAGTACATGGTGAATGAGTTATGATTAGTGGTAGTCAACTGATGGTTCGTGATGGTTAACGATGATTGATTTGTAGTGCTTGTTTCATGGTTGATCGATTGATACTGCTGTGATGCTCAATTAGTCGTCATTCAGTGGCAATCTGAAAGTGATGTTGATCGATAGCAATATACTCAATTGAAAATCATTTGATGGACATCAGGGAATTAGGTTAATAAGGGTCACTGCAACTGATGGTTAATCTCTCATGTTAATGTCCAATTAATGATTGACCAATGGCCAACGATGATTCATAGTGGTTAGTGATTTTCAAATTCCACTGGATTTAGAACATATACCTGGTATTCTCACACGATAGGGTAAGATGCGCACACATATGAAACATTCCAAAATAGAATGCTAGGAGAATCTAAGACAATACTTAGACAATAGTTTCCATGTCTCTTGATGAATAGGATTTTGATGGACTTGTAAATATACATATACATATACATATACATATACATAGACAAAAACATATACATATACATATATATATATATGTACACAAAAAAAAGAGAAAAATAAATGTATATTTATAAATATATATATACATACAAAAAATAATATATATAAATATACATACAAAAATACACGTATACATAAATATAAACATATATATATATATACACATATATCCGCACCTGCTAATCATTGCTAATCCTATCTGAAGAAACACGGCATTGTTTCCATCGACTGCATATTTTCTGATGTAGAACCAACAATCATCAACACTACACAAGAGAGACTCCATGAACATGAGCAGATTTTGACTGTCATCCACATTTTTTACCAGCAGAAGTGCCTTAGTTGATAATCGTCAACGATGCTACTGCTTGGTCCTTGGAGGACGTCAGCAGTTTTTCACTGGTCCCGTAATTGATGATGTTAAACCAGCATTTCATTGGAGGTGTCCTGGCATCTCCTTAGCTCCCAATTTGATGGCCCTTCAGATATATGGTGATTTCTCAAAATAGGGGTACCCCAAATCTACCAATATTGACCATTTATAATAGTCAGCCAACCACAGCTTTGGGGTTCCCAATGGCTTGAGAAACCACCATATGGGTGGCTCCTTAGCCAATCAATCAACCAGCCAGGTACCCTGGCTCCCTCGCGGCGCAGCCGGGACGGGGCCTGTGCTGCATCACCTACTGCTGGAGCAGCAGCTGAAGCACCTGATGGTTAACCAATCAATCCTGGGGCATCACTAGTCATGGGTGGCTTGTAGCTATGGCTAACGCTGAATACTAGCCATAGCAATTGATGGGTTAAACCATAAGTGGTTAATAATCAGTGGGTGAAAATTAAAGTAGCTAATCAATTAGTCAAACTAATGATGGTGGATAAAGGATAATTGTTATATCAACCATGGTGATGGTTAAGAAGTTGGCTAATAATGTTGGATGTCAAGGCTTGAATGACTAACTGGACGATGATCGATAATTAGTGGCTATGCCGGTTGATAGTCGACTAGTTCAAGGTTGGTTAATGATGTTTTAAGTTGATGGTTAGCTGACTAGTTAAAGGTTTGTTCATGACGATTTAAATCAATTATGGTGAATTGATGGCTTAAAAATGGGTAAGTGATGCTCAACTGATGGTTCATCATAAACATCATGTGTTTTTCGTATAGTTTTATCTTTAATGGATGCAAATTGGTTCAGTTGTTGCAGGAGATCAGTGCTGCAAGAAACACGCAGGAAATCATTTGCCAAGGAACAAATTCGCAAACAAAAGTTGTTCGCCTAACAGTTCCAAATCAACCCATTACTCTTTCCGCAGGGTTTCTAATTAAATACAAACTTTGATGACGTTCCAGTTTTCGCATGGCAATCTTCTATGGTTGTTCCATGTTTTTTTTTTCTATGGCTTTTTTTTTGGTTTTTTTTTTCTTTGCCTGTGGTTTCCCTATACTTCTCGTGAGTTTCCCTTGCCGAACCCAACCCTGGTCGCAGCTCACCTGCCATGGCGGCGTCACCCAAGTCATTGCCCACGCCTCAGGAAGTGGTGCCGGTGCTATCAGCCACCAGGTGTCGAGTTGGGTCAAGGCTTGAACCATCAAGTTTTGGGAGGATGATTTCAAGGGTAAATGATGGTTTTATGGATCAATTGAGTTGATTTCAAGGGTAAATGATGGTTTTATGGATCAATTGAGTTGATTTCAAGGGTAAATGATGGTTTTATGAACGGAATCTATGGGTTAACAATGGTTAACAATGGATAATTATTGTATAACAATAGGCAATAGGAAATAAAAACACCAACGGTAAGAGCGGATATACCAACAATCAGTTTCACCCACCATCGAATTTATGGAGATGATTCCACTAGCGATACAGGGTCAATCATCGGGACTACGATGGTAAATGATGGTAATATTACCAACAAACAACCAGGGGGAAATACCAACTTAATCTTATGGGGAATAATTTCACCAACAATCAAGTTTTATGAAGGATAATCAGCCACTAGCTGGTTCATCTTTGTATAAGGATAAGAAATACAAAAACAATCATAGGGGATACACCAACAACAAGTTTTCTGGGGGAGAGCAAGTAACAAGAAAACTAGCTGGTAAATAGTGACTAGGAGGATATGATGCCACCAACCTTGACAGGGACTACGATGGTTAATGATGGTACAACTAGGGATACAGGGTTTTGACCAGCCATGTAGTGGCTACTTGAGTAGTTATCGCCAGCAAAACCTGAGTGGCATCACTTCAATTTCATCAGCCATGAACCATCTAATAAGAGTTACACAACCATAGTGCAACCATGAATGTAACCATAGTGTAAGCGCTATGTAACCAAGAGGGGTGATTACATGGTTATTGGTTCAATTAACCATCTAATAGCAAGTAGTCGCTAGGCATAATGAATGAAACATGAGTCACAAATTCACCATGGTTGTACCAACACATGCCCTTCCATAATTCATCCTTCAGTGCCACCAACAACACATGCCATGCACTCCAGCATGACGGCCTGCGGCTTGTTGCATGTCGAAGAAGGTGCGAAGCTCATTGCGATCCACCTGGCGCAGTAGCGTGCAGTAGTATGAAATGATGTAGGTCAACGAGACAATGGATATCTTGTGATATGAAAGAAAACCATATGAATATGGTTGTTAATTAAGCTATATCAATCAGCATTACACAAATGCGTGTGTATATACACACACATATATTGCGGCTGCATTCACACTATGGCTCACGATGGTGTATTTCTGGTATATCCAATAAATTGTATTCCCTCCAACAATGTCAATTAGCAATGAATCCATTGAGGGGGCACCTGTGCGGGTAGAACTCCAACGTCTTACTGGCAACAGGTGATGAATGATGCTTGATTTTACTAGACATATTACAATTCAATATGAGTACTAGATATTGCCTATGAGCACTTGTATATGCAATCCAATGCACATGTGTACGCACTTGTATGCCGTAGTTACACACAAGTTGTTCATTCCATAGGCACAAATAGCTGTTGATGCCCTTAGCTCCACAGCAATAAAACTAACCCAGTTTTAGATGAGGGACACCAAGAACAGCAACAAACAATGCAGTGAATCCGAGAAAAAAAAACAAAATGGGTTGGCTGACAATAACCAAGGAACAAATGATGCATATACACATAGTCACCACATTGTATGTATATACATATACGTACCGCATGCTGGGTAGATAAATATAAAATCATTGATTGACTATTGGAAATCAAGATGCCTCAAACATTAGACATTATTGTGATACTGCAGACTTCCTCTGGACTCTTCCAGACTCAGACTACCGATGGCACAAATCCAAGCCTTCCCATGGGAAATAATGTACGAACGCGTGTTGCCGAGAACTGTGATTACGAAGGAACTGTGCTTGATGCCACCTGGGTTGCTCAATCTCAATCTTCTAGATCCATCTGGTGTCTGGATCCCCTTGAAGAACCTCTTTCTGTCATTTTCCAGGGGATCCGCTTGACTTTGTTCATCTGAACCAAACATGAAATTGCTCACATTGATCTGGGCAATCTTTTTGCTCAGCAACCTGCGATGCATAGATATATTGGTTTGTGTTAAAGTATCTGCAAATATATAGAGTAAATCTATATATCTATAAAACTAGACATGCATAGTTGCACGTGTTGACATGGCTATTTGTGCACATGCAAACATGGCTACAACAACCAAACACGCACACGTGATACCATGTGATTGACCCCCTGCCTTGGTCGCAAAGAGCGGTGCCAGGGACGTCAGGTCCCTAGTGCGCGGGGCCAGTGATGGGTGGAAGAAGTGGTCAAGGATGGCTACAAAGCCAGTGAATTGATGCTGAATTTGATGGATTATTCATGGTGAATTTGATGGTAATTTTGATGGTTCATGGATTATTCATGGTGATTTTGATGGTGATTTGGATGGTTGATGATGGTGAAAAAAACAGTGCTAATAAGCTGGTCAATTGATGGTTTATGGTCGCGCACTGGTCAACGATGCAGTCAAGAGACGGGCGCACCAAAAATTTAATGATGGTTGATGATGGTCAATGATGATGGCTTAATGACTGTGGGTAGTGGTGATTAATGATGATTGATAGTTATGGTGGGGATGACATGGTGGTCGATAAAAAGTTGGTGGTGGTGACTAAGTGAAGGTAAAACAATCATAGGGAATAACTATAGCGAATGATGACTGACTAGCTGATGCGTGTTGGTGGTGGGTGGTGGTTAGAGGTGGCTAATACATATTAGCAAAGGTCATCAATTGGTCACCAATGATGGTTAATGAGAACCACATAGTTGGTTGCCCGAATCCACAAGTCAGTGTTCATGCCTGGGTAAATGCGAATA
Organism: Symbiodinium kawagutii; assembly: GCA_009767595.1. NCBI lineage: Eukaryota > Dinophyceae > Suessiales > Symbiodiniaceae > Symbiodinium > Symbiodinium kawagutii. The sequence goes on from VSDK01023990.1 coordinate 312,992, forward strand.
TCGCCTTTGTGGGTATTGCAATATTACCTACCGTGCTAGTTTTAAACCATTCATTTGTTGCATTGAGTTATCATCACCGACAAAAACTCTTAACAACCATATTTTTTTCAGCAATCGAAATAGGTTCATACTGCACATTTTCATGATAATGTATGATGAACGAGTATACCCATGGCCCTGGGTCAAGACCTTCTCCCCCTGCTGTTCACATCATGGTCGGTTGCTTGACGGATCGCCATATATGTTTGAACATGTGCACATATTCAAACACCATTTAAGGTGGTTGGTTGTGAATGACATAAATAGATAGATAGATATATATATATACTTTAGGAACGCCGGGCAACTTATCTACTTATATCTTACTTATTTCTACTTATCTACTTATCGAAAATAAGTAGAAATAAGTAGAAATAAGTAGAAATAAGTAGAAGGTATGTTTTTTGAGGGTTTTGTTGTTAGGAAGGTTTTTACTGGATTCGAGTGGGTTTTGAAGGGATGGCACGCAAACAGCAGCTGTCTTTTTGTCACTGCAGCAATGTCAGAGTGTGATTCGAATCTTTGCGGAACCAACTGGTTTGAACATGTTTGTTCTGTATGTTTTCAACTGGCAGCAGAGTCAGTGTTTTGTCGTGTGGGCCACCATGCTTCCAGCTTGGTCTGCCCGCACTGTTGTTTTTGGCGAAGCGCAACATATCTACGAGTAGATAATGGTTTTCTTGGTGTCTGACAGCGGAGATGATCTGTGCCGCCTGCGTGTCTGACAACAGGAGGAACTGATCATGTCCGAATGTTCCATGGCAACTTGTAATTTTCGCGCTCGTGTATGCCATCTCAGTGCTACTCATGGCATTGGTAATTTCAAGGGAGGGTTTCTCCGGTTCACACAGCTTGAATCGCAAGGTGTCCTGCTCTGAATCCGTTTGTAGATCCTCATCGCATAATTGCAAGAGGATGGATTTGTTGAAGAGCGCAGTCTTCGGGTGGAAAGATTGACATCTGTTTGTAGGCGCGATGCTTCCGCTCCGTGACAAAGCAGTCAATCAACCGTTCCCAGAGCAATACCTGCGCTCCAAGATGGAGCGCAAAGTGGTGTTTTGGTCTGAAGGTGTCACGCGAATACGCAGCTTCCCATGCTTTCATATGTTTTTGTTGTAGGCCTGGAAGAGAACGGGCTGCCGTGTAATCGCTTTTGCAGCGTTGCAAGCACTGTGTCACTAGCCAAAGACATTTCAAGGAGTCAATGACCGCGTGCGCCTCCGGAAGAGTTTCCCGTAGAATCTCTTCGGAAAAAGATACGCACAAGGGTAGTGCTGCCAAACAAGCAGCACTGTCACCCCTGTAGTCAGCATCCTTGAAAAGTTTGTCCGTGAAATACTGGCTTGGGTTTCGGTACTCCACTGGACTGAATATTGACAGGTTGCCATCCTAAGGCCACATAGTCCTGTAACTGTTTCAGCTGCAGTCCTGCCCGTTGAAGGTGTCTCCACCACAGCCCCAGCTCTTGGCTGACTATACCATTGGACCAATAGTCATGCATGGAATCGAAATGCACGTGTTTCAGCGTGCAGATTGTTTGCAGTCTGGGGTTGAGCAAAAGCGATTTACTCATGCATTGCCAGTTCCAGCCAAGCAATTTTTCGAGTTCTTCGAGTTGGCGCTTGTTGGGCGCTGCGGCCATGCGAGTTGCAGCGGCATGCGCTACATCTTGCGTCATGGGTCGACAATGCTCCAAACTGTGTTCGGTGATGTCAACAAAGCCATCAACTCCACCGGCTCTGGAATGACTCAAACAATTCCTGCATTTAACGCAAGGGTGTGAACCTGCTGCGCCCTTGCAGCCCAAACTAGCTCTCAGAGCATCGTGATCACCAAGCAGAATGATGTCACGCAGAAATATGAGCTCGACATGGTCGTGCCATGACAAAGCCATTCCATGCTCTGCTTCTGATATCCAATGATTCAGAAGAGTGTTCAAGATGTCTGCAAAGCCATGCTTGGCTTCTTTGATGTCTGCGCTGCGAACCACTGACATCGTCAACCACAGCTTTTCATGATGGATACTTGGAAAATCCAAGAAACCAAGATATATTAAAGCTGCCTTGCGTGACAGTGGTGCCAGCTTTTCATGATGGATACATGGAAAATCCAAGAAACCAAGATATATTAAAGCTGCCTTGCGTGACAGTGGTGCGGCGAGAACATTGCCGGGTGTCACTACGTCACTGTATACGATCACACGCATGGATCGACCACGTCTTTGGAAGACGTCGTCGAAACAGTCGGCGAACAATGATGAAGTCGACAATTTCGCTTGCAGCAGACTTTGTAGAGACATATACGAAATTTCCAGGGTGCCTCCAGAGACATCCTGCACTGTGCAAGTTTGGAGACAGGGCAGCGAAGCGGAATGTATATGGTGAGGTCGCGACGCAGTGCGTCCACCCACGCTGCCATCATGTGAGTGCAGAGCAATAATCCTTCTGCAATCTGCTGCTGTTAGGGAAGGCAGTTGCCTCAAGGCCCGAAATTGTTCTAGACTTGAACTCTTTGGATCAAGTTTTTGCTTTTTGTTACTAGACATGGTTTGAGCCTTCTGCGAAACACGGCAGTACTGCACAGCAGCAACGAGAACTAGAGAGTCCGTCACAGGCTGGACTGACAGGTGCTCTTGACAAACCTTTTTTTTTCCGGCAACTTGATTATTATTCGTTGACCTTTCTGTACCGGGACTTTCCCCTGTCTGTACACAATTAATTGGTGGCGGGTCATTTCTTTACAGCTTCCTCACTGTGTGTTGGCTCCCCTTTGTTTTTCTTCGACGGGTGCACTTCAAAGACCCTAGGCTTCCTAGAAGACCATTTTTTTTCAACTTCTAACGGAAGACCAAATTTAAGACTGGCAGCCTTAAATTCAGTCTTCTAGGAAAAAGTAGTCTTCTAGAAATTTTGGTCTTCTAGAAGACCGTTTTTAAGAGCTGGAGAAGTAAGAAATTCAGTCTGCAGAAGACCAAATTTAAGGCTTCTCCAGCTACAAATTTTAGTCTTCTAGAACCTTAAAATTATAGTTCTATGAACAAATTTTTCATATTATATCCATACATCTTTCTTCATTCAAACATTCACAACATAGCCATCAAGTAACCCATGTTGACCAGAGAAAGCAGCAGCAGCAAGTTTTTTTCCACAAGAGCTCTGTGAGGTCAGTCGCCTAGCCTTTGCAGGCTCCAGAAGGGGTGGGAGTTGGCCCACCTCAACAAAAGTTTTTCTGAATCATTTTGAGGTGATGGTTTTTCACCTCTCTTGAACCAGAACTTCTGAATTTCCCCTGCAAATGTCTCATCCCTGTAGTTCCAGACATCCTTAGGGTGTAAGCCTTTGCAGGCTTCATCCAAGAGATGCCCTAATAAGTGAAATTTGGGCTTCATTCGCCATGTCTGGCTATCATCAGGATCCTCTTCCAAAGCATGAGTTTCCAAGGCTGCATATTGGTTTATGAATTTATAGCCATTGCTGGCTATGGCCTTTTTGTCACCGTTTTCCAAGGCTGCATACATTCTTCCCAGATATTTGGCAACATTGTAAATAGCCTTTTGTCTATTTGTTCCTTGGTCAAACTGCATGTCCTTTGCCAAAATTTCTAGTAAAGGTATGAAATACCTGCATTGGGCAGCCTTGCCATCAAGGTCTGCAGCCTTGCCAGGCTTTTTAAAATCCTTCAGAGTTAATTTTGCAAGTCTTTTCTCACCTGGCCATTTTCTGGCTTCATAGACAGATTCTATGTGCTGCCAAAGGAGTTGCGCCCGGGTGTCTTGCTGAGGAGCTGGGTAGTATGCCAGCAACTCATGCAGGATCTGTCCTGCAGACAAGGATCCCACTCCTTCATCCACAACATGCATCCAATCTGGCAACATGCACCAGTTATCGATGCCTGGTAATTGAAACAAAGGGCTTGGTTTCCTGCCCCTTGCTTCAATTGTTGCCAGATATTCAGCTTTATTCAAGCTCATACTTTTTCTAGCTTCAGGTGTTAAGCCTTTCCAGGCTCCTGGCTTTGTGCTGCAAAGCCAGCAACAGCCAGCATTCACATTCCATTGTGGTGCTTGGTAATATTTACAATTCCAATCCCAATCACCTCGCATTTCAATCAAGCATGCCTTTGCAGGCATGGGTAGTCCAGACAATTGCTGTCTCTTTTTGTCACTTTTCAAGAAGGGTTGACCATCATGTCTTTGACTAGGATAGATTCCTTCTCCCAGCTTTTTCAAGCTCCAAGCAATGATCTCTGTGATTGCATTGCAAGTGACTTCTGTGGTAATATATTTACTTTCCACACACACAACTGGAATCCTTTCAGATCCAAATTTCTGGGAACAAGGGAGGTTGATGGTGAAAAAGTCCACACTCGATTGGTTCATCCTTCCCTGAACTGGGACACCATCTCCATGTAGGCCTACAGGCACCATGCCTCTTGCAGGCTCCTTCCAAGCTGTGCACATCTCAGCCAATTTCTGGCTTTTATATGTGTCCTTTTCAGGCATTGCCTCCTCCACAGCTCCTTTCTGAGACAGATAGTCAGACAACCATTCATGTGGAAGCAAGAATGGTATCCAAACCTTTTCAACGGTTTTTTTTCGGTTTCCACAGAGGGATTTCTGCCCAGTAGAAATCTCCCCATAGCTTTCTCTTATTCATGAATCTCTTCAAAATTCTTGCAGCATTGTGATATTTTGTTTTTTTCGAATAGATTTCTCAAGGCTTCTCCAAATTCTGCTTCAGCTTGTCTTTGCTGCTTACTTTTTCTTTCAGGCTCATAAAACCATTCTTCTGAAGCCTTTTCAGGCTTACATCTCTTGGGGGCAGCTTGTTTTGTTTTTTTCGAATAGATTTCTCAAGGCTTCTCCAAATTCTGCTTCAGCTTGTCTTTGCTGCTTACTTTTTCTTTCAGGCTCATAAAACCATTCTTCTGAAGCCTTTTCAGGCTTACATCTCTTGGGGGCAGCTTGTGTGCCAACCCAAAGCACTACCAGTAGACCCAGTGTTCCTACCTTCATGTTGCTGAGCCAAAAATTTTGCAGTGTTCCTCACTCTGTTGGCTGGTTGGGTTGGTTGGGTTGGTTGGCTGGGCTGGTTGGGCTGGAACTGGTTGGAGTGGCTGGGTTGGTTGGTTGGCTGGGCTACACTGCAGTCCTCTCCCTCACACTGGCACAGCAGCAGTTTTTTTTCTGTTCCAAGCCAAAAAGTCCAGGCTTTACAGGTGAAAGCCTGAGCCATTGCTGGCTTTATTTCAAACTACTCATGAGTCAAAACTGCTTAGCCTATTGCAGGCTCTGAGTGAGGACTTCTTCAGACCAAGTTCGAGTTCTTGGCCCACAGCTTGTGAGGGTTCACATCTTTGTTTAAGTCCTTCTGTTCCTGCTCCACCTGTTCCTTGAGGCTTTGCAGGTCTTGAGTCTTTTGAGCCAACTCCTGGCTATCTGCTGCCAGGCAAGCTGGGTGTCTCGTCACCTCAGTCACCCACTTGGCCTTTCCATCTTCACCTCTCTGCAGCACCTCAGTCAATGCTTGCAGACTGGCAGCCATTTGCTGGCTTGGGTGGTCACCCTCTTTGGCTTTGAGGGCCTCCTTCAAGAAAACCACCTTTTCCACTGCAGAGCCAAAAGCTTTCACAGCTCTTGTCAGGCTCAGGTGTGTTTTCTTGTACTGCTCCTCTGCAGAGTCAGTAATAGCCTTTGCAGGCTCAGCCCTTTTCGAGCTTTCTCCAAAGACCAGCTGCTGAGGTCCCTGGTTGGCCATCAAGGCCTTTTCCCCCTTTCTGAAGAGCTCTGGGTCATCCATCTGCAACCTTTGCTCAGCTCTGCCTTTGCAGGCTCAGCAGCCTTTGCAGGCTGTGCAGCCTCTGCAGGCTCAGGAGCCTTTGCAGGCTGTGCAGCCTCTGCAGGCTCAGGAGCAGCCTCTACAGGCTCAGCCTTTACAGGCTTGGCTTTCTTCTTGGGAGTCTTGGGCTCCACTTTCACAGCAGCAGCAGGTCGCTTCTTTGGGGCCATGGCAGCTACAGGCTTGGCAACTACTGGGTTACTTGTGCTGTGGGTAGTGTTTGCTGTGAAGGTTTGTTGTTGTGTGTAGTGCTTGTGTGTGTGTGGAGAGCGACACCTACCTTGTGTGTGTGAAAGTGTTTTTTTTTTACTTGTTTTTTTTTGCAGCTGTGAGACACAGCTGAAGC
>VSDK01023990.1:320639-342489 GCA_009767595.1 Symbiodinium kawagutii
TCTCCATCATTCTCTTCTTCATCTTCATCCTCTTCATTTTCAGCCTTTCCAGGCTCTTCTTCCACAACCTCCAAGATTGGCTTCAACCTGGACCCCATCCTGCCTCTACTCAGGCTCCTTGCTCCAGGCCTGGGTCTGTAATACCCAGCCCTATGATCATCCTCAGAATCCTCTGAGGGATCAGCCTTTTCAGGCTCATCAGTCCTTTCAGACTCTGAGCAAGATGGCAGATCTGATTCCTCCTCAGCAGTCTGAACATCTGTCATCTGCTTGAGGAGATCTGCCATCTGCCTCTTGATTTCTTTTGATGCCTTGATTTTCAATGGCATCAGGTGAGCAGGGGGCTTTTCACCCCTCTGCTCACAGGCTCTTTTCTGCCAGCGTTTGCAGGCACTTCCCCACCCCCTTCCAAGGTACCTCTCATTCGACCACCTGGGATGGGTACCTTGGTTGGGGGGGGAACTGCCACTCCAGTCCCAAGAACCCCAGTCCTCCCACTCTTGCCATTGCTGGCTCCTCCCTCTGCCTTTGCAGGCTTCATCTTCTGCTGACCTCCTTTTGTTTTCCCACTCCACCTCCCTCCTCTCTCTTTCTTTTGCTCTCCAGTGAGAGAGCTCCAAATCCAAGCCTCTTGCAGGCTGTTCCAGTGGCCCTGGAGTTCCACTGTGAATGAGCCATTGCTGGCGGCTGCTCCCATCAAAAAAGCCTTCCGCAGGCTCATGTTAGCCTTTTGCAGGCTCATAGCCATTCCCTGGCTTCCACAGACCATGGCTGCCAGGCTGCAGGGGCGGTTCCTAGGTGTTTCCTAAGAAGTGCTTGTGAAAGTGAAACTGTGACAAGTGAAAGTGTGTAAGTAAAGTGGATGTGGTGACAAATACTATGGTTTTGGAACTATTATTTATTCTTTTCTCATGTTGTGTTGGTGTCCTATGTTGTGTTGGTGTCCTATGGTGTGTCCCTATTGTGCTGTGTCTTACTGTGTTTTGCTGTGTGTTGTTGTGTGTTGCTCTATGCTGCTGTGTGTTGCTGTGGTGGGCTGCCAGGCTGCAGGGGCGGTTCCTAGGTGTTTCCTAAGAAGTGCTTGTGAAAGTGAAACTGTGACAAGTGAAAGTGTGTAAGTAAAGTGGATGTGGTGACAAATACTATGGTTTTGGACCTGTTATTTATTCTTTTCTCATGTTGTGTTGGTGTCCTATGTTGTGTTGGTGTCCTATGGTGTGTCCCTATTGTGCTGTGTCTTACTGTGTTTTGCTGTGTGTTGTTGTGTGTTGCTCTATGCTGCTGTGTATTGCTGTGGTGTTTTGTGGTCATCCAGACCATTCAAGTGTGGCCACTTTGGCTATGAGCCGAAAAAAACAGACACCACAGACTGTGACCTACTCTCTTTCTTGACTCCTTACACTTCCCCTCAACTTCCACTACCCCAACCTTTTTTCTTTTTTCTCCCACACCCAACAGTCACCAGACCACTTGTGGATCTGGAGCCTTTGCAGGCTTGTCCTTAGCTTTTCCAAGCTTGAGCAGCTTTTGTTTATTCTTTTCTCATGTTGTGTTGGTGTCCTATGTTGTGTTGGTGTCCTATGGTGTGTCCCTATTGTGCTGTGTCTTACTGTGTTTTGCTGTGTGTTGTTGTGTGTTGCTCTATGCTGCTGTGTATTGCTGTGGTGTTTTGTGGTCATCCAGACCACTCAAGTGTGGCCACTTTGGCTATGAGCCGAAAAAAACAGACACCACAGACTGTGACCTACTCTCTTTCTTGACTCCTTACACTTCCCCTCAACTTCCACTACCCCAACCTTTTTTCTTTTTTCTCCCACACCCAACAGTCACCAGACCACTTGTGGATCTGGAGCCTTTGCAGGCTTGTCCTTAGCTTTTCCAAGCTTGAGCAGCTTTTGCAAGCTTTTCATTCCCATCAGCCTTTGCAGGCTTTACCTGAAGCACTGCACAGTGCTGACCAATTCATTTTTCTTGCTCACCAGCTGTTCCTTGCTCCATCCAGCCTCTTGAGCTGTCTGGAACAACACATCCATGATTTCTGTTTGCTTCTGTCCTGCTGGGACATTCACATTCACAAGACATTCTGCCTTGTCAGCCATTGCTGGCTTTGCTCTGATGTAAGCCTTTTCCTTAGCCCTTGTTTCATGGATGAACCCAAAGCTCTGGGATGCCACCCATGACCTCTTCTCTCCTCTCTTTTTCCCCTCAGCCTTGCCAGGCTCCTCAGCAGGTGCAGCAATTGCAACCTGTTCTTCAGCCTTTTCAGGCTTGGAAGCTTTTCCAGATTTGGCCTTTGCAGGCTTTTTCATACTTGCCTTGTGTGCTGCAGGTTTTTTGCTGGAAGCCTGCAAGCTCTTTTTGTGTGAAGCTGCCATCTTGCTTGCAGACATCACATCACTGCTGGACACAGACACCACTGATTTGACTCCAGGAGAATGACTGTTGGGTGTGTCAAAGTCCAACACCAAAGCCTGTGCAGCTGAAGCAGCCTTGGCAGGCTTGGGGCTGGGAGTGCCCATATCAGTAGCCTTTGCAGGCTCCTTTTCAATAGCCTTCTCAGGCTCACAAGAAGTAGGAAGAGCCACTTCTGCAGCTGCCTTTGCAGGCTTGGCACAGCTGGACTCTTGACTGTCATTGCCTTCCACTCCATTGTTTTTCATCAGAACTTGCATGAGACCTTTCAGGACAGGTGCTGTTCTGTCACCAGTCTTCATGCTATTCTTTTTTCGAAGCAGGAAGGCTTTGTAAGACTTAATGTTGTTCACAATTTGCTTAATCTCTTGTGCTTTGAGCCTCTTACAGGCTTCTGCAAATGCATTCCTTTCAATTCCCACTTTGCCAGTGGTCATGGACCACCACAGCTTCAAAAAATTGCTGTTGCGCATGCAGCCCTTTTCAGGCTCTGCTGGGAAATCATCCACTGTGCATTCTGGGATGCGCCCTTTGATGATGGCAGCTAAACTCTGTTGCACTTTCAAGCCCTCTGCTGAGCCTTTTGCAGGCTCTGAGCCTTTTGCAAGCTCTTCTGAGCCTCCTGCAGGCTCTGCTGAGCTCTTTCCAGGCTCTCCTCCTTTCTTCATACGCGACATGGCAGGCAAGGTGACAGAGTGCAGCCTATGAGTTAGACATGCTTTAAATGGGGCTATATAGTCGATATTCTCACTCACCACTGATGTTGTTGAAGCTATTCTCATTCAACCATTGCTGTTTGCTGTGTAAGCTTGAAGCTGCAGAAACATGACATAAGATGAGGCAATGCATCCACCATGCTGGTCAATTGAAAAGCTCTCAAAAAAAAAGCACTTCTATAGAAGTAAGTTTTCTTTTCCAAAAATGAACTTCTAGAAGTTCACTTTTGGTGAAAACTCTAGAAGCAACTTCTAGGCTTAGAAGCCTTAAATCAAGTCTGGCAGTGGTTTTTTAGAAGATAGAATTTAAGGCTGCCAGCCTTGATTTAAGGCTGCCAGCCTTAAATTTGGTCTTCCAATTTGGGCTTCTAGACCCCTAGAAGCAAAAATTAAGGCTGCCAGACTTAAAACTGGTCTTCTAGGAAGCCTAGGGGAGGACATCAACTTCAAGAGAGGTCATTGGCACTTCCGCTGTTGCTGTTTGCACTTCGGATGCCTCAGCTGGAGATCTACCAGTACTTCGAGGCCAAGACTTCTCGAGTGGGGAACCGCCAATATATCGATTATATGGTGAACTTCAATGTGTTGCACTTCTCCAGGCAGACTTCAAGCTCGATGAGGTGTTCGCCTTCGGACGCTTCACTTCTGTTCAGGCATCGGTGTCGGTTATGGCGCAGCTTCCTTACTTCACTGTTGGTGGACAATCACTTGTGCATCGCACTTCAGGACACAAACGTTACATGCACCTCGTACTTCAGGGCAACGCCAACTTCATCCAGCCAAATGCCATGGATTGGATGGTACCCTCTGACTTCGTTTTGAGGGCACGAAGATCGAGGCTGTAACTTCTGGCAGCTGCATGTTTGACTTCAGTCTCAGAATTCAACTTCCTTTCAACTTCAGATGGTGAATTCAAACTTCAATGAAATTTTGCTGCATGATGTAGACTTCAGAGTCTTGTGGTCGACTGACTTCAACGTCACTCAGTCAAGATCACTTCAGAGTTTTCTTTTGCAAGCACTTCGAGACACTTCAAGTTGAGAATAGCAACCAACTTCAAGGACGCTTGGTTTTGCTAATCGACTCCTTTTGTGTGAAGCACTACAGAGTATGTAGTACTTCAAGGGAGCGTGTCAACATACACATGCATTCCCACACTTCGTTTACTTCATGTTGAGTCATGGTGGACTTCACCTTTGGCTCAAGGCCACATGAGGAAAAGACTTCTGCTGACTCAGAGTGAACTTCAGGGTTGAGCCTGAGTGTGTGTTGGGTTAGAACTTCTGGTGACTTCTTGGTAGGTAAGTATCTGGGACTTCAATACTTTGATAATATGTGTCATGCGTGGAATCCAAAAACCAGCTGATCAGTAACCTTTAGAAATGTCGGAAACCACCAACCAAGAGTGGTTGTTAGTAATAGTATATAATGATTTAGGATACGCAAGTGACGGTTTATGGCAGGTAATTATTATAGGTAATGGCCGAGGTACTGATTCTTAATCAATCGTCAGTCCAGTAATGGTGAATCAAGCCATGGTTGATCAAGCAATGGTTGATGATCAAACTCAGAGTAATGGCAAATGGCGGTTTCTCAAATAGGGGTACTCCCAAATCATCCTTATTGAACCATTTACGGTATAAATCGTAATAACGCAGCTATTTATAGTAATAGGTCGACCGTCAGACCATGAGCAGTAGATCTTTGGGTGACAGCAGTGTTTTGGGAGTGCAGCCCGTACCTGTTGTGAATGGGACGACATGCAAGCAGCGATTCAATTTATACTTATCAACAAGAACAACAACAACAACCTGGTGTGAAGCATGCTCAATGACAGTAGTGACGAGGGGCTGATGGTTGTTTATCAGGGACGGTACCAGGAGGAACAGCAATCACAACATACCACAACAATATAGCAATGTGAAAACATCAGACAACCACAGCCAAAAACATGTGTTTACCAATGTTTACCGACAAAATTCACAACTTTTTGTAGAAGGACCTCAACAGTTTGTCACTTTATTGTGGCCATGTCTCATGCAGTTATGGGCTGCACTTACCCAACTATCATCCAACTGCAGTTGATTTTTCTTTCCTAAGAGTGTCGTACCAAGACTGTCCTGCCGAAGTCTCACCTATTCCGTCTGAGGGTTGTGGTCATTCGGATTTGTGTGATGCATTTTTGTTTGTCGAAGGTGCCACAATTTTAAGAACTCGTCTCACGATAGCATTGGTTTAAAGTAAAAGTTAGCGACTCAGTTTGCACCATATCCCTGGCTACTGTTTAGAAAGAAACACTTCAGCAAAACCATATGAGATGGATCGATACCAACCATGTAAGTTCGCCATGGCTAGTCCTTCCCAACAATACGACTTGGCACTGGTGATTTTTGTGATGGCTTCGCAGCTGTTGTAAAGGGAATTGACCTTTGGCCGCCAACACTGGACGACTTAGCAAACTTCTCGCAAACAATTGCTGTAAAACTGGTTCAATGAACTGACAGATTGGTTGAGAAGATTTGGTAGGTAGATAGCCACTGGTTCTCCTGTAGATTGCAGTTTAGGACTCATGGTTAGCTACTGGTTGAGAAGATTTGATGAAATTTCCAGCCGCCAAAACTACTATCAGCTGATAGTTAAGTAGATGATCAGTGGGTTGATAGGTGGATTCAGTAGCTTTCCAACGTTGATCATATCCGTCCCATGGTTGATAAGTGGGTTGATCTCAGACTTGGCATCGTGATGCCAATCCCGCTTAGCAACCGGGACATGTCAACGCATCATGAGTCTATGATGAGCAAGAAGAGTTCCTAGATAGTTTGAGAATCACCCGTTTCTTGAAATAGGGGTACCCCGAAATTCTTGAGTTCTTGAAAATTATATATCAATCCCTAAATTGCCCATTCTCCGACCCTTATCAACCAACCATCAATCCTTTTCGAAACAATGGTTGGCTATGATCATTTCCAAATTGACGGTTATTAGTCTATTCCAGCCATTTACATTTCATTTACTATTCTTATGATCGATCATCCTTATTTATGGCCTATTCTTAACCATGATCATTGGACTGTCCATCATTGTTGACTTGCTATTATTTACCATTGGACTATTCATCATTGTTGGCAAATGATTGATAGATTGACCCACGGGATGGAAGCTAGTTATCCTGAGGCATGACATCATCATCCCATCCATCATCACCATTGTAGGCTAGCTAACCTGGAAGTTAAACATATTTTTTCTTAATTACAGGTAAAACCAGTGCAGTGTAAATGGTAAATTGTCCACTTCCTCGTTCCTTTGCCAGAGTGTAATCCTTTCTTAACCATGATCATTGGACTATTCATCATTGTTGACTGACAATGACCATAGGCCATAGGACTGTTTTTATTTTCATGGGTTGAGATTGTTCGATAGTACCTTATTAACCATAGTTTAAGCATCAAGGCCAACCACTCTTTGAAGGTCAAACAAAAACATTGATCATCCCTTCCCAACCTAGAAAATTCTTACGATTGTTTGATATTACCCTTACGAAGTCAATAGTCAATAATCAACTATTAACCATTATATATTAAACATGATTCTCCATCGTTAATTATGAACCATTATGAACCGCTATAAACCCTTTCTCCCCCGTGTTGCTTGTTGGTATCACTTCCTTCCCACCACTTCCCGGGCTCTCGTGGAACCCCGAGGCGCGTGGAAGAGGAGGAGCAGCGGAAACAGGCACAGCGGCAACGGTTCCTGTGCTTCCCATGGCTACTGATGGTTGGCTAAGCTGGTTATAGGATGCATGGGGTTCATTATGCTTCATTGTAATTTAATACAGGGACGGAACACCTGTTCAACTAGCTTGGGAAGAGATTTTATTTGTGGTTCGTGTAACAGGTTGGTGAAAGAGATTCCTGCTTAGTAGAAAAACATGGTGGGACCTCTGATTAGACTGTTTGACAGCGATGCTGCTGTTTGACGACTATAGTTTACAACTGTGTTTGATTATTGCATATGGTAGGTATTTTAGTAATACTGTACTGTATTAGTAATAGTAGGGGTACTAATAGCAATAATATGAATAATACTCGCAAAAACAATGTATGGGAGGATGTTGGATTTTGTTTGTGTGCAACTGGGATTGATGATGTTTGATTTTTGGGGAGGATCACATAGCAATATATGTTTTTATTTATTTATATATATAGAGATAATACTTGTCCAACACTAGTTCAATCACTATTGTTCAAAGTGACTTGTCCAACCATGGTTTTCCACTATAAGAAACATTGTAGTCATCATTATGACAACCATCATTATGAAAACCATCATTATGATACTGTAACCATCATTGAAACCATTATAAACTGAAAAAAAGCCATAAGCCATTATAACCATTGCAACCACTATTACCATCACGACTTTGTCTCGTTGGTTTTTGTGGTGTGCTCAAACCATGGTGATTTGCTTCTGGCGCGCAGCCGTAGCCCTTGGTAGCCGCCTGGGTTCTCCGGGTTCAGCGCTGATCTGCCAGGCGAAACAAAGAGAAGAGGTGCCTGGGAGCGACCGCCGTCGGACACTGCTGCACCGCTAGATCACAATCGGTTGGGATGATAGCTCTTGTTGGAGTTGTTGTTGTTGATGTTGATGTTGATGTTTGTGTTGATGTTGATGTTGAGGTTGATGTTTGTGTTGCTGTTGTTGTTGATGTTGTTAATGATGTCCGTGCAAATGTTGTTGATGTTGTTGTTGATGTTGGTGTTGTTGCTGTTGTTGATGCTGATGTTTGTGTTGTTGTTGTTGATGTTGTTGTTGATGTTGTTGTTGTTGATGTTGGTGTTGCTGTTGTTGATGTTGATGTTAGTGTTGCTGGAGTTGTTGTTTTTGTTGCTAATGTTAGTGTTGATGTTGCTGTTGTTGTTGATGTTGGTGTTGCTGATGTTGTTGTCGTTGTTAATGTTAGTGTTGCTGTTGATGTTGTTGGTGTTGTTGTTGTTGTTGTTGTTAATGTTTGTGTTGTTGTTGTTGTTGTTGTTGTTGTTGTTGATGATGTTGATGTTGATGTTGCTGTTGTTGTCGTTGATGATGTTGGTGTTGCTGGAGTTGCTGCTGTTGTTGTTGTTGTTGATGTTGTTGTCGTTGATGATGTTGTTGTTGATGTTATTATTTGCTGTTGTTGTTGATGTTGGTCTTGTTGTTGTTGACGTTGGTGTTGTAGTTGATGATGTTGCTGGGTGTTTTGTTGGTGTTGTTGTAGATGTTGGTGTTGTTGTTGTTGTTGTTGATGCTGCAGTTGCTGTTTTTGTTGTTGTTGATGTTGTTGTTGTTGATGTTGGTTTGGTGGTATTGGTAGTTACCGTAGAATTCGTGGTGGTAGTAAGCTGTTACTATTGTTGTTTTTCTTCGCCAAAGTCAACCATTATCTGATCCTTTCACCATCATTTTTAGGCGACCATTGCCGAATAATTGCGAAGAAATCTCATTATTCATGATTATCATTAAGTATCAACATCACCCATCAGCATGAACCTCTATCATGAATCATAAACCACCATTATCCACCATACTTTGTTATTCTCGTTTATTTGTTTCTCTCTCATTCATTATTCTGAGCAACTCACCCACCATCACGGCCCAGTTTAGCTCGTCATTGACCATCATTAATTAAGTATCATCAAGCATCATGAACCTTAAGGATGGCGCCAACCATCACCAAGCTACTTAACCAAGCGAATCATCGACCTTATACGCCAAGGTTAGCCATCACTCACCATCACTAAGCATCAACCACCATGAATTCCTGACGATCATAGTTTGCATGTTGTTTTTTTCTTTTAAGGGATCATTGTCATCAATATAAAGCGTTGTTCAAACATCATGAACCATCATGTTTGTTCTTTGCTATTATCATTGCCGAAACATCACCAACAATCCGCAGGCCTTGATTAAGATAACATTGACAACAATGTCATTATGTTTGTTCTCTTTTTGTTCATAAACATTCCTGAGCAACACATTGTCATCAATCGGGTGAGCCATGCAGTAAAATTCAGTAACCAATGTGCTCCAAACATCATTCGGCAAGTGCCAGTACTCATTGTCATTCGAAAACCCTAGCCGCCATTAACCACTGAAGTTGGTTTGCAATGAATATCATCAACCATATATCCTGAACCATGTACCTTTGACCATATATCCGAAATCGTCCTCGTCAACCATCATCCTTACCCTTAAACCAAAAATATATACAACATATCCTTAAGCCATCATCCTCCTTAACTATATCATTTACCCTCATCATTGTTTAACAATGATCATCACCCATCACCATCCTCCTTAACCATTCTCCTTAACTCTATATTCTCAACCATCTATCCTTAAGCATATGTCCTGAAACGATTTTATTAGCCATACTAAAACCATACTCAAACCACATATCCTCAACATTCCTCAACCAATCCTCAACCAATCCTGAACCAATCCTCAACCACATATCCTCAACCACATATCCTGAACCAATCCCCAACCACATAATCCCCAACCATCCTGACCCAATCCTTCACCCACCATCACTAAGCATCCGCGCCAGGAACGGGACCGCCACGAAGCCGCCGCGCAGCGTCAGCAGAACGTCCCTGCGGAGCCACCCACCGACGCGCCACTGGGCAACTGACGCGGCGCCTTTCGTGACGGCTGATGACGCGAGATCCGTGACGGCCCTTTCTCAGTCGCTGGTGATTGCAGTGGTTGAGAAGGCTATGGGTCAAGCAGTTAACCAACAAAAACTATATGGGGGTTTATGGGTAGTAGTAATAGGGGATAACAACTAGCAACTATAGGGGATATACCAACTATGTGGCGAGCTGGGTCAAGCAGTTAACCAGCCAATTTCATGGGGGTTAAGTTCACCAACAAAACTATAGGGAAAACAAGTGTTAATGATAGGGGAACCAGGGGTACAGGGTTTTGACCCACTGCCAGAATAGCTGATGATGTATTGCGTTTGATTTATCACAGGTGATTGATCAAACTTGTGATTTCTTGCATCAATGGTTCGGATCTATCATTTGTGCATATTCATCCATGAATGGTGAGTTCATAGTGCTATCATTGTGGCGTTCGTTCACCAATGTCGTTAGTTTATGTGGCCACTAATGGTGGTGAACTATGGTTCAGATTGCAACATGATGCGTTAATGATGGTTGATGATGATGATGATGGTGATGATGATGATGATGATGATGATGATGATGATGATGATGATGATGATGATTTAAGACTGCAATGATTTTTTTGTGGTTAGTTTTTTATGGTTGATAATGGGTGAATTTTGTTGTCTTATAACTTGTAATTCTTCCAGATCGAAACAATGGCCAATGGTTGATGGATGTTTATGGACAGCAATAGTTGACAATGGTAGATTCACTTGCGGGTTCTCAAAATGGGGAACCCAAAAATAGATGGTTTCTTGCTTACCATGGGTTGATATTGGATGATTTGGGAGGTCCCCCATTTAAGAAAGCACCGTTTGAACAAACCATCACCAATTCAAGAATCCTAGCTGCTGATTCACCTTCAAATATGGCTAGCTCACATCTTGGATCACATCTCGAACCTAAGGCCCGACCGTGTGGATTTGCAGATCCGCGTGCCCGATGGACGACGCGTCAGGCTGAACTGGGAAGACATTGGATTGGAATGAATGTGTGAACGACACAAGACATGGTGTATTCCCCTGTGAAACTTTCAGGTCTAAGCCACTCAAGTTGAATAATTTGATAATTTTGATATACATTCAGAAGAAAAGGTTTTCGTGGAAGAAAAGGTTTTGGTGCCCTTGGTAGGATGTTGTGATGCTTTTGTGATTTGTGAGTCAGGGCACCAAAACCATGGTGGGGTGCTATGTTTTGATTCGTTTGCATTCCGAAGAAACATCTCGCAGGTTTGTTGGACAAGCGCAATTATTCAGATTTTTGTTGAGCGTTGTTTGGAGGAGAACATTGGTGTGTGTGTGTGTGTTTCAGTGCAAATGTTCATATCTAAGACCTACTGACCACCAAACTAGCTGTCAACTTTGGTCAGCAGTTGAGTCACGAGCTCTTGGTAATCCCAAATTCCAGATAAGACTCTGCGATTGGCCGTTGAATGCGCAGCAAAGGATGCACTCAGGGCGAGGCCTCGTGAGCTGAGAAACCTACCGAAGGTGAACTTCTTACCTCACTCTCCTCCGTTGTGGGATAACCCGGTGAGGAATCAGGAGGACCTTGGGAGCTACCAAGCAGTGCACCGGTTGATTCGTAGCCCTGGTTACGGTACACTTCTAAAATCATTTAAAACCGCTCTTTTAAAGGATAGAAGTGATATTAAAGTCATATCACCAGCATTGACTAGCAGCTTTTTCGGTGCTTTGAAGCTTCATGTTTGATCATGATGGCAGAGTCAGTTCCACCAGAAGATCGATTCAGTCAAGTTAACAATGACAAGCGACCACACTCGTTCCAATGGTCGCGTGATCAACCCACCAAACATGGGGACCATCCTCCAGGCTTTCGCCGGGGGAATCTTACGACCTTTGATATGTTGCTTGACATGGTCGTACCATGGTACCGTCGTACTTTTCCATGGGTCCAACAGTACAAAACTGCGTGGTGAATGGTTTGATAGGAGTTATAGTCAGTGATAAGATGGTTAATTAATAAGAGTGGATCATAACCAACAAGAATGATCAAACAACTATCCCTTCTTTTCTCCTATAATCGCGATGAAATAGGAGATAACGAATTTAACCATGGGATAATAACTGGGATAATAATCATGATAACCACCTATAGTAGGGGATAATTTCACTCAGAGGCCAGGAGATAACATCCCACTATAATGGATGGTTACCGTGATTAAACCACCACTGCACATGGTGGTCGACATTTCCCCAATGACCGTCATGTCGTGGACCTCTTTTTAGAGTCGACAATGTCCAGGCGGCGTTTCTTGAGTTCGCATAACGTGGGACAGGCGCGGGACAGGTACAATCTTTATATGGGTGAATAATTAAGATACTAAAGATGTTGATCATTAACCATAATTAATGATTATGATATCATGGCTAATGATGGCTAATGATGGTGGTGGAATAGTTGTGAACCATGGTTATCCATGATAACGGACATTTGATGATTGTATAGTGTCAATGAATCATTGCAGCAGTTGATGGTCAATGGTATCAGTATCATGTAGATATACTGCAATGGTTTCTTCTGTTTGATTGTTAGCAACGGCTTTCATTTAGAACCCTCGTCCAGAAAACTTGGTATAGTCGGGATTTTTTGGTACCATAGTTGGTTCAAGTGGCAGGACATGTCCTTGCTTTATGAGTTTTGGATCATTGATTGGTTTGGTTCCAAATTGTTTGCAAATTCAGTCAACTTGACCCTGGGTTGTTCGACTTTCGTAAAGCTTCCTGAATTCGGGAGGAGAATCATTGAATTTCAGCGTGGCATAGCTTCACTCACTCCCTTGTTTCAGCTGTTTATTTTGCCATTCACATCGTTGCTACAGATCCGACGATCAAATCATTATCATTCATGGTTCACAAGGCTTATATTATATTGGAAAACAGGTCAACAATAGATGATGGTGATGATGATGACGATGACGATGATGATGATGATGATGATGATGATGATGATGATGATGATGATGATGATGACGATGACGATGACGATGACGATGATGATGATGATGATGATGATGATGATGATGATTGTGATCATTGTGATCATTGTGATCATTGTAATCATTGTGATCACTGTGATCATTGTGATGATAATGATAATGATAATGATAATCCTAATGACCAACAAGGTCAAATTTCAGTATGTGTGATTTGAGCTACTGTGGTGGATCACTGGACACCAACATGGTTTGACCAACCTGGTATATCTGGTTGCGGGTACCACATGAGCTGAAAATTGTGGTGGTTCGTTGTCAAATTGAATGGCCCTGGTGTTTCGATGGTTAAGACATGAATCAAGGGGATGATAGTATATGATAATCAGCAATCATCAGCAAGGGATTATGAATATCAGAGCAAACCAACCGTTTATATAAGCTTTCCTATATCCCATGACTTGAATGACCATCACAACGACACAGATTGCGTCGATGTGCCTGAGCTGGACAACTGAACTTGAGGCCCTGCCACAAAATGTGGTCGGGTCGTGAGGCAGCAGCCGTGCTGTAGCCAATTCCAAAGCTCCAAAGCTATTCGAAGATGTCGATCCCGCTGGCCTACAAGAGGAACTTGAGATTAATGTTTTCTTGGCTCATTACCCAGGACCCAAGATTCGAAGAGTGGAATTGTGGAATGGCATGTTTTCCATTGCAAGGCCAGGTCAAAGTATCATGATAAAGAGAAGATCATTTTCCTTGCGCCAGCCAGGTCTATGACTACTTGTTCGTGGAAGGATTTCTGGGTGATGAGGCCGCTAGCTGCAAGTCCGGAGCTGCCGAGGCTTGGCAAGTTTAACTGAAAACAAAACTGCAACTTCTTAGATTCTTTGCCATGTACTTGTGTTTGTTTACTTAGTGAGTCGTCAAACTATAAATACACATTATACTTCTACTACATTCCATAAACCAGCATCTTGTTATGTTCGCTGGGTTTTGCTATTTGTTGATTGAGATTCGTTGAGATAAGCCTAAGTTGTGCGATTTAGTACATTCGTTCATCAAACTGATGCTCATTGCCATTGGCCGCCAAAACCACGTATCCCGTTTGGCTTGCAATCTCATGTCGTGTTGATTTCCAGCACTCACTACCTGGATCTTTGGGGCTAGTTCCTTGTGATGTCACCCGCGGAAATTTGCTCATCGGGTAGTTGCTCTTTTATAACAGCGATAACCCGCCCACAAATGTAGTGCGTAAAGACTTTGTAAATGGGGAGACATCCAAGCACTGTATAAGATTTCAGATTTCAGCATGATAGGCTAAAACCACCATGGAACAGGAATTCGGAATACTACCTTTCCAGCTTCGAAAATCACGTTGTTTTTTTGGTCTGTTTTTGAGCTGCCGGGGAATATATCCAGAACTTGTACACCAGTTGGACAAACTCTCGGCCTAAGGTCGGAGCTATGGTTGCTAAGATCTACTGCTAAGGAATGGTGATTCAACTTGTTGGGGATATTGTTTGGGGAATGCTAAGGTCCAACTATTGAGTCGGGTATATACAATCGACAAAGGCTTGCTTGGTCATTCCCATGGTTTCCAAAAGGAGCCACTAGTCGTGGCTAGAACGAAAAGCGAAAAACATTGGTAAGAAGAAAATCTCAAGAACAAGCACTTGGATACGAGTGTTTTGACACGAACGCACAAGTGATTTTTGATCATTGCTTTCACTTCTGGATTGTCAGGTGGGTTGCTCGTGACCGATCTGCAGCTACAATCCCCCAAAATGCCTTTCTTACCCATCTGGGGGTTTCTTAGAATAGGTACAGCACCAAATCATCCAATGTCAGCCATTTCAGATAAAAAACAACCATGTTTGGGTGCCCTATTTCGAGAGATTCCAATTTCCATTTCTATTTTTTGTCACGCACAGCTTCGATCACCTAATTATCCAGCAAAGGCGTTCTAGATGCCGATTTTTGGAAGAGATGCAAACTTGTTTGAGCACCCTGGACCCAAGTTAGACAAAGTTTGTTCCCGCAACCTATAACCTACGGATGCATCAAATCAGTTTTTGGAAAGCAATGCAGCTTCCCTTTCGATCACCCCCTATCGGCGCAAAATAAAGCAAATTGCGATAAAGACTTTTCTGTTGGATCACCACTCAGAGTTATCATGCATGCTCAAATTTCTGCAAAGACTTCTCTGAAAGGGGTCCCGCAGTTGCCATCCAATATTAGTTATCTACAATGATACACCACATATTTTTGAGGGGCAAAGCCCGTTATCAGAAACCTGGTTGCTTCCATCCCCCTGATTTCACCGAAAATTCGCAAAGTTGGGAGCCGTTTCTTTGGAGTTTTTGGTCAGGCCGGGCCGGGCCGTGCAGCACTGCCGGAGGCGTTTCAACTCGTTTCAACCATGCCAAGGAAAGAGTACAAGGCGCCAGCTGCGGGGAAGTTGGATTGTTGGGTGCCTGGATAGATCAGAATGCATACACTGCGTTGTTTGCTGGTGAATTGTTCATGGGGTTCAACCAGCTTTGTGAGTTACAGTTCAGAAACTCACTTTGAGCGTGGATCCTGGGTGTCGCGATTTCCGTTACAAAGCCAACAAACTCCCACCTTTTTGACCTGCGAGGGAGATCTTGGACAAGTACAAAAGAATCTGAAAAAAATGGTATGTTCATCGCACATGTAACAGGTGGTTCAAGTCTTGCTTGGTGTAACAGGTGGTGCAAAAGAACCAGCTGCGTGTAACTTTGCAGACTTGAACTTGTGCACATGATAACTTTGAACAAGAACAACCTGGTGTACACGCTGCGTGTCTTGCTTGGTGTGTTCCCAAGACATGTAACTTTGCAGACCTTTGGGTTGAGCAGGTGTTGTTTCAGAGAGCTGTGGTCTTGCTGGATCTGGTAAGCTGACCAGTGGTGACGTAAATTGGATCTAACGTCGCGATGGTCCGGCTGCTGGCGACGTGCTGTGCAGGCTCGTCTCGTTGAATGTTAATGTTAGATCCAAAATAATATTCAAAAAACTACATTTGATGGTAAATTGATATTGATGTCAGATCCATTTTGATAAAAAAAAACCCTACATTTGATGTTAAATCACCAGCTATCGAAGGTAAACTGCCAGTGTTTGATCATTCCCCTTTAAAAGCACCTATCAACGGTGTGAACCCCAAGCAATCAATCCCTCCAAAATTGGGTACCCAGAAACCGCTTGGTGTTTCAAGACCTGCATGGATGGTAGTACCGCAGCACCAGGATCGCGATCAATCCCTGGCAGATGCTGGTCTTCAAGGCGATGGTGTAACCAGTTGGGGGGCACCAACCAGCACTTGGAAACCAGGTTGGGAAACTATCCCAGTAACCAGCTTGGTTGAAGATGATGATTAGTAAATGGCTGCTTAATGGCTGATTGATGATGGTTACCCTCGGTTAAACTAAACTGGAAGTGATGGCCATCACAATGTCTTCATAGGTAAACCAGCTACTCCTGTGGCGGATATTCCACGCAACCAGGGTAATGTTTGCCAGAGTGCAATCAGCAAGAGCTCACCATTCAGTAACCAGGGCAGCAAGGTCACTCTAGTTGTTGATGGTTCGTTGGTAGGTGGATGACCAATCACCCTCAGCTTGTAACTGGCATAAACAAAATCTGACAACTAATCACTAGTGATTCATTAATGACCGGGGATAGTAGCCAGCAATCAGCAACATATGATCTTGTTGTTGGCTTATGAGCAAGTTGGGAATCGTTGATTAGTCTTCAAAACATTTAAGGGCCTGAATATCGACTTTCTTTCCGGCAAGTATTGTTTGTGAGCAAGCCATTGAACATCATGGCTTTATCATGACTAAAGCAGTGATAAAACACCAAGTATCCAGATAGATAGATGTGAAAAGGCAACACAGACGCAGAGATGTGCTCACCCAACATCCAAAGCTATGGTTGACTTATGCAACTGAACCGAAGAGCTGCTGATGGTTGACCAATGTTTGAACTGTCGTAGATCTCGTGATCATATCTGATGGTGGTCATGGTCATAACAACGGTGATCAAATCAGTGATTATGATGGTTGACGTCAAACAAATGGTCAGTATAATCAACATCAATAAATTTCCTTGTTCAACATCGTGTTGGTCAAGGTATCAATCAATCCCTCAGTTCAAGCTTATCAGCTGACAATTTACCACAGAATAATTGGGTGAATCAAGACTTAAGGACTCTCAGCAGTTGGTCGCTTGAGGCAAAGCTGCGAACGGCCATTGCTGAGCAGCTTTTTCTACTCTGGGGATGTTTATCACCCTTTTTTGTTGGCAAAGTCATCGAAAATCACCAGCACCTTCGCAACAATATCATTTGATTCATCGAGTTTTCACTCACGAAACTGCTGGGAGCCCAAATGTCTGAAAACGAAGGAGAAAATATGCCAAGTAGTGATTGGCCACCATGCTTCAGATAGAGCTGTTGATGAGTCATGTATTGGCCAAATTTGATCGATCCCATTTTGGCTATGGTTGTCCCGGAAATGTTTCCTGCCATCATTCAACATGATTGGCTATCAACAGACCTAAGTATCGATGGACTGTCCAGTGCTCAACCATCACCATTGTTCAATCATCAACTGTAAGCATCCATGAACTACCCAGCACTGAACACCATCATGAGCACCACCTCTCACTCGCACTCAAATCACCATCATCTCTCGGCATGAATCATTAATCCATAAATGATTAAGGATGTAGTCCATCATGAACCAAACTCAGTCAAGGTTTGAAACACAATTAGCAAACAAACAATTGCAGTAGCCACTATTACGCTGTATCAAGTCACTGCTTACTGCTACTTACCACCATTAACGACTATTAGGTAAGGATCACTCAACCACTATCAATCATAAGCCATAAGTCAAATTCACCTCTGTGATTTGATTTTTTTTTTGCTTAGCCATGGGCATCCGTGTCAGGTCAATGTGCCTTGTTGTTGGAGCGAACCCAGAGTGAGGCTTAGCGCGACAGGAAGCAGGCGCACGTGAGGTCTCAGGTCAGTTTGACAGCCATGATTGATGGTGAACTGCCAAATGGCTTCATGGTCAATAGGCAATAATGACCAACAGGAATATGGGATACAGTACCAACCATTTGGAGGTTTCTTAAGTTCTTTTTGTAGAGGATTGCAACGCTTGTAACTTGTAACGATTTATAGGGGATGTTAATGGATGATAGTCAACAATTGAAAGGGATGTACCAATGTAATGGTTTTGGTATGTTTTGGTGACAATGTACGTTTTTGTAAAATAGTTTTAACAATATTTGTTTCATTCTTAAAATAGGGTCTTACAATAGCGAACCTCAAAAAATGGTTGGTTTACTATTCTCAATGGGTAAGAGTGGATGATTTAGGGGTATCCCTATGACTTGAGGAACCACCAAATGGCTTATTACAATGGAAAGTATATCGTAACAAATTGGTGTTACAACTTAGTATTTAGCCAAATGATTAGCAGGGCCTATTTGATGAAAAAAGTGCTACTGCTACTATGGTGAGTAACGACAGTAACAGAATAGTGATGTGTGATGATGTGTGATCATTCTTATTGCTACTTATCACTACTGTTGCTGCTACTACCCGTACCCAAGTATTTCTGCTGAAATTCATAGTGGCTTTAGCCGTAGTGCCACTTGCTGTTGTGAGTTTCAGATCGCGTGATAGAAATAGTCCGATTGAGTCAGCTGGACATATACTTGTAGTACTTATTATATAGACTAGAATAGTTTTATCCAGCAAATGTACATGTGCATCTAAAATATATGTTGGATGATTTGTTGGAAACTATGATGTTGTCATATATTGTCGTTCTTGTGGTCGGTCATGTTATGACTCGCTGAAAGCCATTGCAGTCAAGAAACATCAATCATTTTCTCGCACTAACATCCTGAAGCAGTGTGGCTGTGGGTCAAAACCCCGTACCCCTGGTTCCCCATCATTAGCCATTGTTTTCCCTATTATTACTGGTTATTATCCCCCCTTAGTTGGTTAGTTAGTATTGACCCATAGCCGTGTTAACCATTCTTAGCCATCGTAAACCATGCCTCCTTGTCGGCCATTATCAAGCTACCCAGCTGCCGCTGAGCCAATTATCGTGCTAGTGGTCAGTATGATTGATAGATATTACTAGCGAGTTACGTTATTGACGTGATCATATAAACCAGTATTTAGACAGAAAAAGATTCATTTTTATATAATCAAATATCTATTTATGAATGAATCATAAACCAGTTTAAGACATAGATAATTCTCCGGTGGTCCAGTAATGCAAGTTATCATGGGGGAGTTTGAATTGCCTATCTACGAATAGCGGGAAACCACCTGCTCGGTTGCAAAGCGTCTTCTAACCAAGGAGATTCTGACCAAATGGCCATTTGTTGGTAACCCATCGTCTAGATGATGGCAATTCCATGTCATACCCATGGTTGCCATGGATTCAAGACCACATGGTTGGGTATCTCTTTCACAGCCTACGAAACCGATGGACAGAAGCACATGGCTGCGCCCCATTGACTTGATGGCATTCCCCAGATGGGGAGAGCACGGCAGTAGCGAAAAGACGCCGCCACGGCATTAATGGTCAGTGATGGTTGACCATGATTGACACTGGTTACACATGGCACTGGTAGTTGTTTGGTGGTTCATGAATGTTTATTATAGATATATTGTTGGTTGATAGTGTGTTTTGATTGGTGTTCATGGTCTATCATTGATGATCATTTGTTGTAACTGTTGATGTTCATTAATCATTGTTGCTTGAAATGTTCGCAATCAATAATGGCTAGTAAATGCTACTGATCATTCAGCAGCATGTATTTATATGTATGCATAAACTTATTGTTTGATAATCACAACCATTCATTAAATACCATGTGAAAGATTGTCAACCAAGCTGAATGATCATAGCCTTCGGCTATTAAGGCTAAGGAAGTTGCCAGAAACAGGGAGGAACTCGCAGAGGGGCGGTTCGTTCCTGAGTTCCAAATGTTTCGTTCGAAGGTGGCGACCCATGGTTGCGTTGCCCCGTTGTTCCGGTGCAACAACGTGAACAGTTATAGCTAAGAGCAGAATCACCAAATTATGTTGCAACACTGATATGAACTACCGGGTGCTTCAAAAATAACAGCCATCCGAGACAAACCGGCGCCAAGACAATGGCAACCCCCCTCACCCCCATTTCAATGTTGATGAGCGCCGCTGCCCACCGCCAAGATATAAGTGGCCGTTTGAAGGCCGCAAGAAGCCCCAAAACTCCATCAACATTGAAGAAGGGGGCCTGGGGGTTCGACAACTTCCACCGGTTGTTGTTTCAGGATGGCTGTTTCTCCCGAAGAACCCGGTAGTATGGACTATTCACTGCCATTGTATAATCATCATGAATCAAGCATTTCATCTTCATCATCATCATCATCATCATCATCATCATCATCATCATGGCATTGCACGACATGGCATGGGTAGTTGACCTCCAGCAAGCGGCGCGATGTGTCTTCTCAGGATGCTTGCTGGGTAAACATCCCTAACGAAACATTGATTCATGGTGTCCCCAGATGTCGTTCATTCCGAGATGCCCTATGTTAGATGGTATCATTGGTATCATTGCCTATATAAATTTTCTTGGTGATCTACCGTTTCTTGGTGATCTACCCGGACCAGTTCCTTGATGTTTGATGCCTTGTCGTTGATGCTCCCAAGTTGTAAACTCAGCTCCATGGAAGATCACGCCAAATGGGAGGCTTCTGTTTCGTTTGTGTTCTCGAAAGGACTTTGTTGAAGCTTCAACACCCAAAAGGGAACTCAAAATAGGGAACTTTGATCATTTATAACAATAAACCAACTGTGTATTTCTCAAGCCATATATGCTTGGTTTCCTATTACAAATGATGATTAGTGGATAATTTGGGGATAACCCAACAACTCGGAGGTCTTCACCTTGTTGGGTTCTGTGCCAGTTCTGTGTGCATTTTCTTGGCTCGAAACAGTTGGGGGTGGGATGGGGAGTGCGGCTGAGCAACGGTGCACACCGAAGTATTGATCCAACTGAGCCACATGCTTAGCAGATCTGAGCCACATGCTCAGCAGAGCAATCATTCAAATTTGAAGGTCCAGAGCCGCAGGGTTTAACAGCTCGCTACTTGGCGTTCCAACTTCACAGTCCGAAGAACAGTGGCTAGTTGTCAGCAACTTCAATGTGAACCCCGTCAGTTCCACCATATGTAGCCGTCAGATTCTGAAAGAGAGCTAGCAATGGCTCGGGGTTGAACTAATCCCACTTAGAGCTGCTATGGGACTACCTTGTCTGAGTTGCTTTTCTTTGTTTAAGTAAAAGCCTAAAGATAGTATTTGACCTCTCCATCGCCGCCGGGATGACGACTCACGTAACCGCGAGGTGCGAGGACCAAGCACCGGTCAAGCCAGCTGCTTTCATTGGCCGGGGCTTTTGTTTTTCAAGGCATCATTTATCATGAGCCATTTTTATTGGCAGGTTTCTGAACCATTGACTAGTTATGATTGTCATTCATGAGGCCAAAACTGGATGAGAGACCACGGCTAGTGCGGCAATTAATCATGGCGAACCAACCATTATCATTATGGCGGTGGGTCAGTTCACCCTGTACCCCTGGGGTACCATCATTAGCCATTGTCTTCCAACTATCATTGTTGCTTATTATTCCCCATTGTTAACTACTACTAACATCTATTAACTAATCATTGTTCATCCTCACCAAGCATGATTATACACTAGTTTTGGTCATAGTAACTGCTATCAACCATTAATCAACCCTATTATTGTTGGTGAACTTCTCCCCTATACAATTGATGCTTAAAGACTTGATCCAGTTTGCCAACTGGCATTGTTATGAACAGCTCAAGTTGGTTATCGGGGGCCAATGGTTTCTCCCACAGCGACTTGGGATCATCCCCGCTTGGGCGTACCAGCATCCTATCACCATGCCGTTGATGTGAGCTGAGTCATGGTCAATCTTTATTCCCTACA
>VSDK01023990.1:342587-426282 GCA_009767595.1 Symbiodinium kawagutii
CCTACACGGATGGGTCATCCGAGCATTAATCACGACAACCACCAACATTGTAACATCCATCCAAAACAACAGGTAACCGCACTGCGAAACCATCATTACCATGCTTTTAGTGCCATGTCAAATGTCTTTTCTTCCGCGACAAATCTTAGCAAGGCTTGTAATCATCAAGGATAATCCAAGATACTAAAATTAGTAGTTTAAACTACCATAAATAAACTATCATTCATAGATCTATGCTTTAATTGCAAGTCGCTGCTGATACTTTATGCCAACAAACCACATGTTGTTTTTCTTTTATGGCCTTATCATCACTACCATTTGATGGTAAACTTCAACCCATTTACGATTTAAACTTTTGGATCTCCCATTGATCCTGTTTATAGGGCAGATTTTCTCCTTACCTGCAACAATCTGTTACAGGGTCGAGTGCTCGTTAGCCCGGCTGCTTTTAAGGGATCGGATCCCTTGTTTTACCAGATCAACTCGCTGAAGCAACCGAATCACCATGGCTGCAAGTGATCTTAATGCTGGCAATCACTGGTTGATTCTGCTGATTGTTCAGCATGGCGCTTTCTGAAAATAGGGAGCCCTCCATATGGTTGATTTATTATACTGAATTATCGAAACATTATCTAAACATGGATTAGTGTTGGATGATTTTGGGGGTACCCTTATTCTGAGAAACACACACAGGTTTATTGGTTAGCTATTGAAGAATGAACGGTAAGTTCTTAGTCCCCATGTCGTCATTAACCATCAGCAACCATCCATTATTCTTCCTCCCCAAGGTACCGTCATCAACCATCACTAACTACCCGTCAGTAATAATCCTTAGTCCCAAAGTTCACCTGGCATTAACCATCAACAACCATCCATCATTCATCCTTAGATGAACATGGATCACAACCATGATTTCATCCATCATTCATTAACCATCAACAACCATCCATCATCCATCATTCATCCTTAGCCTGTGAATCATCCACCATGATCAACTGAAGCTTGTTGATAACTCCAGGCTATTGGGCTCGCGGATGTCCACCCGATCGACCTTGAGGCGGTGTTCAACTTGCATGTGGTGTAGGACGGTTGAACCAAGAATTCTTGACATGGCGAGTTGGGTCCATATGAATCAACCAATATATTCTCGGACATCCAGTGGGCAGAAACATGCCCGTGCAATTCAGATAGCAACTATAGGGGATATACCAACTATATTTGGCTATGGGTCAATATCAATCAACCAATAAATGGGGGACAATCACCAACAATCATAGGGAAAACAATGGTCAAGAATAGGGGAACCAGGGGTACAGGGTTTTGATCCACAGCCACGCGGGGGTTTCTCAAAACAGGGACCCCTCAAGTCATCCAACATCAAGCCATTTGTAGTAACAAACCAAGCATTTTTGAAGCTTCCTTTTTTCAGAAACCACCACATGGTGAATAGTGATTGAGAATGATTGATAGTGTTTGTACAATGGTTGAACAAATGGTATGTAGTAGTTAATGAAAGTTAATGCTGGTTCATGAAAACGGTTGATGCTTAAAGATGATAGATCATGATTACAGTGGCAAATAGTCGTTGATAGTACATCACAGTTATGATGATGTGGTAAAGGGTGAACAAGCATTTCTTGGGCAGCAATGTCACACTCGTTCATCATGATTCAGACGATGAGCTGCTGCAAAATCACGGCCATAATGGCTGTTCACAGGGAGATAGGGCCCAACAAAGATTGAAGAATCCCATGAGGAGGGTGAATCATGGTATTATTTGTTGATCATTTGACAAGTCCATGATAGATCAATATGGCCATGGGTCAACATTAACCAACCAATACTTGGGTATAAGAACCAACAAATCTATAGGGGCTACAATGGTTGTTGATGATACACCAGGAGTACGGGGTGAGCTGACCCACAGCCGATCAATGGGATGAATCCGCGCAACCCATGGGGTAGCGCTAGTAATCACCTACCTGTGGGCTCCTGTTGGATGGCGCTCCTTCCCAGCGCCCTGATGCATCGGCATTTCAACGGTATAACATGTATCACATTGAGATTACAAGCCTGTAGGGTATCCCAACTAGCAACATTTTCACGGGCTTGTGGCCGTACTTGGGGGTTATACTCTGGACTTTGTTGTTTGTTTGGTACCATTTTCTTGCTGTCGGTTTTTGTTCCCACTAAGAATGGTGGTTTACGCCTCAGTTTGTGTTAGACACTCAAATGAGCTTCTCGTCCGAAGCTGTGCTGGTTCTTACGATGGGAGCTGGAGGTACCGAGGTACCTTGGAACCTGGAAATTGGTTTGGTAACCACGCCGTCACATTGATTTCTTCTCATTGTGCATCTCACGTTTTTAAGAGGTATGTGTTTTTTCCAACCTATAGTTATCGAGATTCACCATGACATATAATGACCTATAAACATTATTGAACCTGTAAAAGATCCACCAGCTGTCACTTGTTTTCACTAGGTATCCATACGTTTCCAATTACCATGAAATATTAGGTACCCAGCTGGCTTCTACTGTTGTAACTGGGGTCGGTTACCTACAAAACAAGGGCAACTGGAACGCTTGGGTGTGTCATTGAGATTCGCAGTCTGAACTGTTGATATGACGTCCACAATTGCCTAGTCGGCAGCTGAACTTGGAAAAACACCAGAATCCTTACACTCGAACGGCGAAAGATCTGAAAGATACCCAGTAATGTGGGAGTAGAAATTCGGTGGTCTCTCAAGTCATAGGAGACCCCGAAATCATCCTTTGTGTGAATCATTTGTATTAAGAAACCAACAATTTTTGGTGCACCCCTCTTTTGACAAACACCCAAATATCATCACTGGAACCCATTGAACCATGAAGTCAGGTTTGTCTTATCCCAGTACCAGCTGGTTTGGACGAAACGGGCACTGATTCTCTTGAACCATCCAGGGAGCGCGCTCAATCACTGGATGATGCCGATGATACAAAGGCAGGGCGCGGATTTCTTGAGGATGCTGTACCCCGGGTGCTTTCAATGGCTTCAAGTTGATTGAATTGCGATGTTTCAGCATCCACAGCTCAATCAAATTACATTTTATCAAAGGCTAGCTGGCGGTTTCGAACATTTTTTTCCTGCTGTATTTTTTCGGATGGTTGAGTAGCTCAGATTTTTGTTGGATGGCTCAACTAACCACCAACCAGCAATGTGACTGAAATGGTGACACAGATGAGATTTTTTTCCAGCTGCAAGGCCGATATCAGCAGGGCCAGCTATTGAGATGTCTAGGGGATCAGCAACTTCCAGGGCCATGATGCACGCCTTTAGTTGGTCAGTTATCCTATTCGCAATGATCATGGCTTGGGATGGTTGGGGTTTTCACAATGTATCAAAACACCCAGATGTTGTGCCAATATTGATTCACGGATTGTCTTTGGTGCTCACGGAGATGTGACAGTTAAGGTTTTTTCCCAAACAAGCACCATAATGGTGTGTTTACGCTTGCGCGTATTTGTGTGTGTATATATATATATATATATATTTGTATCAAAATAAATACATATTTACAAGTATATTATGATATAGTGATATACTCTAAGATGTATGGACGTATGCTATAGACATATATGCATCGCTTTTTTAAAGGATAGATCATGTGCACCTATGCGTTTATTTAGGATATGTATGTTACATCCCACTATCAAGCAAAAACATAGCCGCTGCTCGTTAGGAATCATAGGTTTTGCCATGGCTGAAGTCTATCGCGAAGTCGTGCTTGATCCTTCAGCAATTCCAATGTGGAGAAGGGTGTCATTATGATCGTTGTTTGTCCACGGCCAGGTGGTACCCTTTACCAACCAGCCGAATTATCAGTAGCAGCAGTGAAACTGCCAGTGACTTCGGGGTACACCACGGCTTTGGACAAACCCCAATGACCACTATTTGCAGACAATGATTACTGAAAAACTTGTTGGAGCAATGCCAATGGAGAACCATGATTTGTTTTGAAAAAAGGATTCGGAAGCTTCATGTGATTCAATGACGACTGACCAATATAAACATGTCGTTGATCGCACCGTTGGTTCAGTTTTGGTTGTGTGTTTGTGTTCACATCCCAAAGGTGATGCATTTGTTGGGATGCTCAATGACCTACTCTCGGTGATAGTTGGTTGCCTGAGAAATCGGGTTGGATTTGGCTCAATCTGCTTCCAGTACGGGGCACACACCATTGCAGGTACATCACCAGCAGCTTGTAAATTGTTGAGTTTTCACTGCTGGATGATCGTTCACCATGTTTGATTGTCATGCTTGATATTACCCGTGTGTTATTCACCACCACAAACCATTCTCAGCTAAGGTCAAACAAAATTATCAATCATGACGATATACTATGATAATCTTATAATTATATCTATACTTATTATATGTAATATGTAATACAACAAAATAATTGTTGGGATCATTTCGAACCACCACGATCATTATCCATGGTCCGCGGCCCCGCTCTTCTTGGCCCCTTGGGTTGCGTGCGTCTGAGGCTACGCTGGAGTTCAAAGATCGGGATCTGGAGTCCAGGTGAGCTGCAGGGGTGGGTGAGATTCAATGAATGGTGCTCCAGTGGTCCTGGTTGATGAGCTGTTTAACTATGTTGATTTATGTTGATTAAGGTTAGTTGATGATGATTAGTGTTGATTAATGAATAGCTGTCTAATGATGGTGAATGGGTAATGATTAATGTTGGTTAATGATGATTAGTGTTGAATAAAATAAATAGCTGTTTAACTATGTTGATTTATGTTGATTAAGGTTAGTTGATGATGATTAGTGTTGATTAATGAATAGCTGTCTAATGATGGTGAATGGGTAATGATTAATGTTGGTTAATGATGATTAGTGTTGAATAAAATAAATAGCTGTTTAACTATGTTGATTTATGTTGATTAAGGTTAGTTGATGATGATTAGTGTTGATTAATGAATAGCTGTCTAATGATGGTGAATGGGTAATGATTAATGTTGGTTAATGATGATTAGTGTTGAATAAAATAAATAGCTGTTTAACTATGTTGATTTATGTTGATTAAGGTTAGTTGATGATGATTAGTGTTGATTAATGAATAGCTGTCTAATGATGGTGAATGGGTAATGATTAATGTTGGTTAATGATGATTAGTGTTGAATAAAATAAATAGCTGTTTAACTATGTTGATTTATGTTGATTAAGGTTAGTTGATGATGATTAGTGTTGATTAATGAATAGCTGTCTAATGATGGTGAATGGGTAATGATTAATGTTGGTTAATGATGATTAGTGTTGAATAAAATAAATAGCTGTTTAACTATGTTGATTTATGTTGATTAAGGTTAGTTGATGATGATTAGTGTTGATTAATGAATAGCTGTCTAATGATGGTGAATGGGTAATGATTAATGTTGGTTAATGATGATTAGTGTTGAATAAAATAAATAGCTGTTTAACTATGTTGATTTATGTTGATTAAGGTTAGTTGATGATGATTAGTGTTGATTAATGAATAGCTGTCTAATGATGGTGAATGGGTAATGATTAATGTTGGTTAATGATGATTAGTGTTGAATAAAATAAATAGCTGTTTAACTATGTTGATTTATGTTGATTAAGGTTAGTTGATGATGATTAGTGTTGATTAATGAATAGCTGTCTAATGATGGTGAATGGGTAATGATTAATGTTGGTTAATGATGATTAGTGTTGAATAAAATAAATAGCTGTTTAACTATGTTGATTTATGTTGATTAAGGTTAGTTGATGATGATTAGTGTTGATTAATGAATAGCTGTCTAATGATGGTGAATGGGTAATGATTAATGTTGGTTAATGATGATTAGTGTTGAATAAAATAAATAGCTGTTTAACTATGTTGATTTATGTTGATTAAGGTTAGTTGATGATGATTAGTGTTGATTAATGAATAGCTGTCTAATGATGGTGAATGGGTAATGATTAATGTTGGTTAATGATGATTAGTGTTGAATAAAATAAATAGCTGTTTAACTATGTTGATTTATGTTGATTAAGGTTAGTTGATGATGATTAGTGTTGATTAATGAATAGCTGTCTAATGATGGTGAATGGGTAATGATTAATGTTGGTTAATGATGATTAGTGTTGAATAAAATAAATAGCTGTTTAACTATGTTGATTTATGTTGATTAAGGTTAGTTGATGATGATTAGTGTTGATTAATGAATAGCTGTCTAATGATGGTGAATGGGTAATGATTAATGTTGGTTAATGATGATTAGTGTTGAATAAAATAAATAGCTGTTTAACTATGTTGATTTATGTTGATTAAGGTTAGTTGATGATGATTAGTGTTGATTAATGAATAGCTGTCTAATGATGGTGAATGGGTAATGATTAATGTTGGTTAATGATGATTAGTGTTGAATAAAATAAATAGCTGTTTAACTATGTTGATTTATGTTGATTAAGGTTAGTTGATGATGATTAGTGTTGATTAATGAATAGCTGTCTAATGATGGTGAATGGGTAATGATTAATGTTGGTTAATGATGATTAGTGTTGAATAAAATAAATAGCTGTTTAACTATGTTGATTTATGTTGATTAAGGTTAGTTGATGATGATTAGTGTTGATTAATGAATAGCTGTTTAATGATGGTGAATGGATAATGATTAATGTTGGTTAATGATGATTAGTGTTGAATAAAATTGATAGCTGTTTAATGATGGTGAATGGATAATGATTAATGTTGGTTAATGATGATTAGTGTTGAATAAAATAAATAGCTGTTTAATGATGGTGAATGGATAATGATTAATGTTGGTTAATGATGATTAGTATTGATTAATGAATAGCTGTTTAATGATGGTGAATGGATAAGGATTAATGTTGGTTAATGATGATTAGTGTTGAATAAAATAAATAGCTGTTTAATGATGGTGAATGGATAATGATTAATGTTGGTTAATGATGATTAGTGTTGAATAAAATAAATAGCTGTTTAATGATGGTGAATGGATAATGATTAATGTTGGTTAATGATGATTAGTGTTGATTAATGAATAGCTGTTTAATGATGGTGAATGGATAATGATTAATGTTGGTTAATGATGATTAGTGTTGAATAAAATAAATAACTGTTTAATGATGGTGAATGGATAATGATTAATGTTGGTTAATGATGATTAGTGTTGATTAATTGATAGCTGTTTAATGATGGTGAATGGATAATGATTAATGTTGGTTAATGATGATTAGTGTTGAATAAAATAAATAGCTGTTTAATGATGGTGAATGGATAATGATTAATGTTGGTTAATGATGATTAGTGTTGATTAATTGATAGCTGTTTAATGATGGTGAATGGATAATGATTAATGTTGGTTAATGATGATTAATGTTGAATAAAATAAAATAGCTGTTTAATGATGGTGAATGGATAATGATTAATGTTGCTTAATGATGACTAGTGTTGATCAATGTGATTAATATTGGTTTGATAAATTGTGAAGCAATTCTACTTTGGTTGATTAATAATCTTTGATATTGGATAATGATGAATTATTGGTTGAAAATAAGTCATATTTGTTACTAGATTATTCGTGGATGTACAAACCATTTTACTTTAGTTCTATCCAGCACTAATTGATGACAGGTGATAGTAAGATGTAATGCGCAAATGGGTAGGGAACAATATGGCTATGTGCCAATATGGACACCAAAGATATACCAACTATATGGTTATGGGCCAATATTAACGAACTCACAAATGCGTAAGTGAACATCCCAACCTAGAAGAGATTGGTAATTTGCGGGATGTGAACAGCCAGGGGTGCCAGGGCCCTTGACCCACAGCCATATCCCGCACGAAATCTAAGAAGAACTTTTTGAGCACAGCTCAAATGGTAGTTGCCCTAGTGACCAGTGAACTAACCTGAGTTGACTGGATACCCCTTCATTTTCGATGGTGAATCTCAAGCAGTGGGCTCCTGTTGGTTGCTATCCCCTGGCTTTGGACCATAGCCATGGTCAATAGGCACCAGTAGTAACCACGTCGAAAACTACATTGGAATCAACTCACCAGAGTAGTGATAGATAGTTCACCAGCTACTCCCACTATTTTCATGGATGCTGGGTGGCTCTCAGCCTTGGTGGTTGCCTTGTTGGTTGGACGGGTCATTGAATTACCTGTGCCAAAAAACCAGGTAGCTGATCTCATCCCAACAGCCTGACAAGTTTGCAGTACATGGGATGTGCGGTACAGGCGCCCGCCCTGATGTGTCAACGGTGGTCGTTGATCCTACGGTTGAGCTTACGAAAAAGGAGCACCTTGGTGTCACTTGTTTGCAGCACAGGTGGAGTGAGGAGGGTTTGTTGCTCAACATGAAGCGTGGAGCCTCAGAATGCTTTCAACCTCGTCAGTGATGCTTGTGTCGCAGATGGTGGTACTGGTGGTCAGTGCTGGTGGTCAATGGTGGTGATGAAAAGTTGTTAATAGTTGTCAATATTGATTGCTAAATATTGCTAATGGTTCATCATGCTCAATACAGGTGAATAATGTATTTG
This sequence comes from Symbiodinium kawagutii, assembly GCA_009767595.1. Lineage (NCBI taxonomy): Eukaryota > Dinophyceae > Suessiales > Symbiodiniaceae > Symbiodinium > Symbiodinium kawagutii. The sequence continues at coordinate 351,148 of VSDK01023990.1, forward strand.
GCCAATCATAGTTTTGCAGGGATGAATGCTGCGTTAATGCCAAGAGTGCTTAGTACGCATGTTTGGCAACCAGCTGTCGTTTTCAACCGCCGACGATCAGGTGTAAATACTAATCCTTGATTGTGGTTAATTAATCAATTACGATTAGTAGCAGTCTTTAATGATGGTCATTTACCACATTAACCACTATGACCCAATGCATGATTGAATCAATCGCTATTGCCCACAATTGGATGTTAATCAAACCACCAACCAGATCAGCACTATCAGTGTGTATCTACCAGTTGCCTGGTGGTTACCCTGGTTATCACCCAAGGAAATGAGTTGATGCTAAACCACGCTGTAAGTGGTCTATTGATATTTGTGATTCATGATCTTTACAGCCTTCCGCGCTGGATGCTGGCAAGGTTGTTTGCAGCAGAATCCACCCGAGTGGTCGATTTCTATTCCAGGCATAGTTCCATGGTAGATCTTTGTAGATCCACAGATCCCCTTTCTTTCTGATAAGAAAGTATGATATTTATTTATGATATTTTGTTCAAAAACAAGCAGATTTCGAGTCGGATCACCAGCTAGTTTTAGTAGATTTGTCCAAGCCAGGCAGATAATGGTCAATCAAGATTGTATCGACCCTTCATAGACTGACCGATGATCTACAATAGGTAACTCTACACATGAACTTCTTGACCACAATCGATCAGGTTGATGGGATAAACAGAATAGTCATGGCTATTCAGAAGCCTGGTTGTGGTATGTTGAACGATGGCTTGTAACTGGATCAATGCAAGGATGGGTAGCTAGTGTTTGTTGATGGCCGTTAGCAATCATTGATTCATGGATTCCTCACGACCGTCATGGTGAATCATCATGAAATCACGCGCGGCAACTTGCTCGAACTCGCAAACCGCCCAACCAGGTTGGGGTGCCAACAACTTCTTCTCCTGAACACCTTCTGGGGCTGCTTTTCGTCCCTTGGCCCAGCTGTAGCACCGTGGGGTACGTGATGTACGACTGGTGTCCTCCACTGGGCAACGCTACCGGTGGATGCTCATCGAGCTACCCAAGCGGTTTCATTTTCCCCAGCTTCCTGGGTCAAGCACCACTGATTCTGCACAGAAGCTGATGGATGTTTTTTTCAGTGGTGGCCCTACTGTGTTCTGATTAAATGGTCCGTAGAACCTTCCAGTTGATATGGATTCCTACCGTCTTTTGTTGCATCATTTTCATCGGGTGCCACGGCATGCCATGGCTCATAAATGTCCTACTGCTGGTACAAACTCACCTGAGAGCCCTTCAGAAAACCTTCATGAACCAATAGATGGCTGGTTCATCATGGTAATTCATGGCAATGATGCTCTATAGTTGAACACCCAGCCTAGCCAACAACCCTACCCAGCTTGGATGTAGGTTGGTGATTGGCTGGTTGCTTTGTTTGGGGTTGCTACTGCGATCTGCTCTTGTCAAGATCAAGTGTGCAGTTGTCCAAACCCGCCAGTTGATACGTGTCAATGGTCCGCCTTCAACAGTTGGTTTACAGCTGACACTGGTCTACTATCGTCATCACAAGAACCAACTAATTATTCATTATGTTGAATGATGGTTGATGGTTGATGATTGTTAATGGTGATTAGATCAGGTTTATATCATTGATGGCTAATACGTTGGCTCATGCATCATTACCGATCTATCAAGCACGGAATATTCACCATTATCAAGTTTTGTAAAACCAAGTGACATATACCGCTGGAATCGTGGTTCATGCATTGCTATATCACTTTGGTTTGTTGCCATGAATGAATCTATTGTTATGAACTACGGTGACTACTGTACAAGTATGGCGTTATCTATCGTTTTTGATTGTGATTATTCACCATTAATCAACCATGATTGACAACTATTAGTTCACCAGCTCGTTGGTTCCTGTTGTAGCCAGCTCGTTTGCATGGGTAAGGTCCTACATGTTGATGCGTGGAGGGAGAAGAAAGTGGGCGTTTCTGTGCCTTGGACGAGAATCACAGGTCTGGCAGTTGGTCAGCTTGAGTGGGAAATTGGCTGGAGGTTGGAATTGAATGATGGAGAAATTGATTACTGGTTGGTGGTTTGATTGCCCGTTTTTTGTTTCCTAGAAATCATTAAGATATGGTTGGTTGACTCATTTTCTAAATAGGGGTTGAAACCACCAACCAGATTAGAATAGTTGATTTCAATCAATTCAATTCAATTCAATTCAATTCAATTAGCTAGTTCAATTGATAGGGAACAATTATCGAAATTGGTTGAAATTGATAGACATTGGGAATTGATTTGAGTTATGTAGTAGAAATTGTAGTAACTACCTACTAGAGATGGTGGCGAATTGTAGTAATGGAAGAAATCAGTTTGGCGGCAACCGTATGTAATTTGAACGACCAACGGCAAAATTGATTTTCTCGAAGAAACCAACTTTACAAATATGGATGGAACACTAACGGTACCTTTGATTCCGTAACTAAGAGTGGTACCATGTGATACCTTTTTGCCATGCGATTGACAGGTTGCCTGAGGACACATGGTGAATTGGGCTAACGAACCACTGTGCCCTTGGAAACTACGAAGCTGGTGGTACTCCATCATATTGTTGGGGATCTCTAGCATTCATCACCTCATTGAACTCCACAGTTTTTGCTTGATTCTTGTTGAGGGCTGGATCTACCACTATGGGTCAGCCACAGCATGCTCCAGCTGTTCACATCAACCAAATTATTGTAGTCGAGTTTTTGGAATGTTCACCGTTTGTTTTTGACGACCCATAGCAACATGGAATCTCTCCTTCTTCTTGTCGGTCAATATCACCTATTATCACCCAGTCGCCATCTATTTGTTCGTTAATATTGACCCCAGAAAAAAAATACTTTACTTCGAGTGATCCCCACCATGTCATGTCATCACCACTTGTTGACTCCACTTTTGTGTGACATTCTCTCCTACATACCTTCTGACCTTCATTCTGACAAATCTTCTGACATTCTCTCTGGCATACCTTTGGACATTCTTTCTGACATCCTTTTTGGCACATCTTCTGACATTCTTTCTGACAACTTTCTACTCGGACATTCTTTCTGGCAAATCTTTTGACATTCTCTCTGACGTCGCTTCTGACATTCTTTCTGACATATCTTTTGACATTCTTTCTGACATATCTTCTGCCAATCTCTCTGAAGTTCTCTCTGACATATCTTCTGACATTCATTCTGACATTCTCTCTGACATATCTTCTAACATTCTCTCTGGCATTCTTTCTGGCAAATCTTTTGACATTCTCTTTGACATATCTTCTGACATTCTTTCTGACATGTCTTCTGACATATCTTCTGACATTCTTTCTGGCATATCTTTTGACATTCTTTCTGACATCTCTTCTGACATTCTTTCTGACATCTCTTCTGACATTCTCTCTGACATATCTTCTGGCATTCTTTCTGACATGTCTTCTGACATATCTTCTGACATTCTCTCTGACATTCTTTCTGACATATCTTCTGACATATCTTCTGGCATATCTTCTGACATTTCTTCTGACATTCTATCCTGACATTTCTTTTGACATTCTCTCTGACATTCTTTCTGGCATATCTTTTGACATTCTCTCTGACATTCTTTCTGACATCTCTTCTGACATTCTTTCTGACATTCTCTCTGACATTCTCTCTGACATATCTCCTGACATTCTTTCTGACATGTCTTCTGACATTCTCTCTGATATTCTTTCTGGCATTCTTGAAGCATATCTTTCGACATGACATATCTTCTGACATTCTTTCTGACATATCTTTTGCCATTCTCTCTGACATATCTATTGACATTCTTTCTGAGATCTTTTCTGACATCTTTGAGGTCCGGCAGCCACCACTGGCCGCGGATGGTCGTGGTTAAGGTCCGGCAGCCACCACTGGCCGCGGATGGTCGTGGTTGAGGTCCGGCAGCCACCAGTAGGCATACATGATCGTGGTTGAGGTCCGGCAGCCACCACTAGTCGCGCTTGGTGGTGGTTGAGGTCCGGCGAGAGGAGGGGGAGGAGAAGGAGGAGGAGGAGGAGGAGAAGCGGTCAGCTCTGATAAAATCTAACAACCCTCACCTGACAGGTGGGGAAAAAACACGGTTTCCCCTTAGCATTAAGACTGCGACACCAGGGCCACCATGATTTGGAACTGCTACAAATCATCCAACCCCGCAAAAATTTGAAGGTCGAGAATTCTGCAAAAACTTGATTGATTTGATTGCTTTAATAGTATATATATATATATATCTGATCTATTGCTGATTGATTTAAAACGGGACTATTCTGATCTATTGCCGATTGTTGACGCAGCTCAGCTAGTTCATGCTTGAATATGATTGATCATGATATTGCTGAAAAATAGTTTTGATCTATGCTGACCCTTTTTCATTGTTGGTGAACTTATCCTCTTTCAATCATTCAAATAATCCCTTCATCAAAAAAATGAAGAAACCACCCTATTGGTCTCGTCCCTCGTTAATGATTACAATCCCCTTTGAAAACACTAAGAAACCATCAAGAACCCCCCATGTATATAGTTAGTATATCCCCTATTTCATCGTTGGTGATCTTCTGCCCCTAGTAATCATGAAAATAACCCCCTGTAAGAAACCGATTCAGAAACCCAACCCCCATATGAATTATAACATTGGTCAACCGAGGATTGACGTGATCTTCCTGATCGCCGGGATCGCACAGCGGGGTTGACCCCGCAGCGGTGTTGGCGGTGCAAGAGGTAACGGGTGCTGGGTATGAAGCCATGGTGGTTGGGTTAGTGTAGCAACACGCAATGCCTGCAACCCAAATGACCCTTGTTTTGTTTTGGATGATAAACCCCTGATTCTATGGGTCAAAACCCTTGAAAACCAGGGGACACTTATAGGCTTAGTGATAGGATCTTTCAATGCCTAGTACCCCATGGTGGTCATCATGGTGGTCATCATGGTGGTCATCATGGTGGTCATCATGATGGTTCATATTCATCACATTTCATGATGCTGATTCATAACGGATAATGCACCAGCCGCGAGCGTTGGATGAGAGCCTTCTGGAATGGCCGGTGCTTTTGGGTATCAGATTACACTGCTTGGTGATGACACTGATGGTTACATGGTGTACCCCTAAAGAAAACCTATGATTGGTGGCTTCCCCTCTAGAAATGACGAGAACTTGGGAGGGTACCACCATTCACGGACAAACCGCCATAGTAAGTATACTGTTCAACAGTGATCAGTGATGGCTTATCATTGATGGTCGTTGATCCTGGTCAAACTCTTTTGATAGTCATGATTCCGACATCCCATCATGAACATGACTGTAGGGGTTATCACCGTTGATTCATCATCATGGTCGATGTGGGGTATGTCCATGTCGGTACCCCCAACAATCCCCAATGGTCAGCTATAAATATGGAAACCAGCAAGCGATGGGTTACATCATTTATGCAGCCCACTATGTGGATCTCGTCCGCCTCGCGGGCACTCACACTTGGCTGCATTTAGGTTCGCTGTTTTGCTTGTGACGGTGCAGTTTCAGACATGACAGTTTTCATTGCGGGGTGCTTCGCACCTTTTCTTGTAACTTCACTAGGGCTCTACAGGTGTGAGCTAATCCCACCCTGTCCTGCCACAGGAGTCTTCCACTTGAGTCTGTTTGAGATGTGTTTGTCCCTGTGGAAGCGAAATCCATCCAGTCTCCGCTGGCCCAAACCTTGGGGCAGTTGGACAATCCCTTATCGAATCGGGTGCGTCTTCCCTGGGGCGTCCGGGTCTAGGCAGTTACCCGCTTTGGTCGGTGGTTAGTGACTGTGTTTCGACCCTCTCGGCCCGCGTGTTTCTCTGACCGTAAGGTGCCTGCGCCGTCTTTGGACTGTTCTTGACTCAGGAGGATTGTCTAGTGGAACAGGTTAGGTGGTCTGAGCTCTTTTAGCTCTTGTCGTCAGGCCCGATTCTTGTGCTAAAGCACATGCCCTGCGGCCATGACTACATTCAAACTTTTGACAGCAGTTTTCCTTGTGCCGAGATTCTCTCAAACACGGCACCACGTGTCCTTGGCCGAGAAGATCATTTCCGAAAAAGAAAGGCGACGAGCTGGAAGAAAGAATCGGCAAGGTGGACGACCAGACACGGAACTCGCCTCCAAACTTTGGAACTTCGTTTGGAGGGGGATAGTTCCTACAGATGCCTTAGGGTTGAGCAGTCGGGAAGCCTTCAAAATATTATTTCAAACGATTGATAACGGAATCACTTCTCGAAGAAGGAAAATTAAAAACGTGCAAGCTGGACAGATCGTTAAGCAAAGCTGGTCAGCACCACCAAGGCCCACCCAAACCAACCGCACGTGGCCCACCCAAGTGGCTCGCAAGACAGCTCCGGAAAATACAATCATTCCTGATCAGTTACCCATCAATCATAATGATAACCATAGTGTTATCATAATGATGACCATAATCAGGTATCAATTGTTTGAGAAGTAGGTTTAATAACCGCAGTCACTCCTACTTCTCACAAAATACCTGGTGTCCCCACTAACAAGTAGTTATCTTGCTATCGCTGTGATAGTAATCCTTACTATAGCCATTCTTGTCCTTACCAATCAGCTTACCTGTGGTGAGATCCCCCGGGACCACCGAAATCAAAGTTCTCAGGTGATTTCTGTGGGCGTGGTCTTGTGTTTGCGCAGACCTTTGGCCGACAGCTTAGCCGGCGGGCACAGCTCGCAAAGTCGCTCGTAGCATGTTGGGTGGCTGTTCCGATGGGTCCAAGATACCTCAAAGAACCGAGTTCTGAGGTTTCAGCCGTGGATGGATTGTCAAGACACCCATAGGTTTTGTGTTTGGGCCCTCCAGATGTTGCAGGTATTTCCAGTGGAAATAAAACGCAAAGTTTTGATCATGGCGCAGTTGTGGAAATCAAAAGTGTTCGTCAACAATTTGATTTGCCAGGCAAAGAAAGCTTGTAGTTGCGAAATATTATGAGTAGCGATGATGATAAATCATTATCTCAATTTTATTATCATCATTATTGCTACTTTAAATATGGCTATTGTCCAGATGTTCTACCCTTCATTTGGTAAGGATTTGAATCGACCATAGTGGTAAGTCTCCTACGCATTGGCCGATTGAAAGTAGCCGTAGCCCCTGTTGGCGTTGACCAGCACAGCTATTATGACGACTTCCTGAATAAATGCGTGCAAGTTATTTGAACCAGTTCGATTCAGTTGGTTATTTTCCCATTTGGTGCCAGGGGCACCCGTGGCTGACCTTCGAGGGCTCCTGGTCGTCCAAACGTTGGGATGAGTTCACTACCCCTTCTGGTGGTTATTTCAGGGCATGACCCAAGCCCACATAGTTGGTATAAAATGCTGGAGCATCGATAACACTAAGAGGCATCTTACAAATCCATGTGTGGTGCGCGAAAAGGTTGGTATATATCCCTTTTTCAACTGTTGGTTATCACATATGATCAATCATCAACCCTTCTCCATCATTGGTCATTGAGAATTAAGCGGATGGGAGGTATTGACCCAACCCCATTGTTTCGGGTACTTTATGATGGATCTTGGGTACCTGTACACCTAGTTGTTGTTGGGTGGTTTTTGATCACAACTTGGAACGCTGCATGGCTGTTACGCCAACGGGGACAGCAGTAAGGCTTTGGTCCGGCTGGTTGGTAATTGGGATGAGCAAAAACACCTCAGCAATCCTTTACATAGGCCCCCTGGCTGCTTAAGACCAACCCCTCGAAACCATTTGCGGTCCATAAATTGGTGTACCCCTCTACTGTAAATCCCTTTGATTGGTGGTTCCCCATTAGCAAATGGCCATAACTTGAGGGTGCCACAATTTATGGACAACCTCAAATTGCAGATGGTTTATCTATTGGGAATGGGGCCCTAGACAACCCAAGTTGGTGATGGATGGCACGATGTCTTGCACCCTTGGATGGTGGGTACCTACTGATCCAGCTGTTCATAGTCATTACTAGTAGGGAAGCTGGCAATTTCTGGGTGTCACATCATCTACGGACAATCCCATAGTGTTGTCCATTCATTGCATTTTTTGGGGGACGAGTATGATTAACGCATTGTAAATCGCAGCATCAACAATGGCTTCTTGTTGGCGATTAGATATGTGATAAAAGATGTTTAGTGAACCAGAATTCTCCACCTGTGCTTGCACGAGAAAAACACCAGCTGTTCATGGTCAAAAAGTAGGCGGTTCATTTGCTTTCTTGGATCTCCCATGAATGCAAGATGTTCAACCAATGAATGGGACGGCATTCATGAGAGATCCAAGTGAAAGCAAATGAACCGGTCCGTGGTTGATCATTCACCATTGTTTTCCCTATTATTACTGGTATTTATCCCCCATTAGTTGGTTGATTAATATTGACCCATAGCCATATCCATGTGATGAAAGTCCAATGGAACGCCCGGAGGTCCCACTCTACTACTTTGTCGTTTGCACTTGGGTTTGGCACCCAGTGGTGCTGGCCTGGGACTGCTCACGAATCTCGTGCAGTTTCATCGTGGTTGTCATTGTTGTTTCACTCGCGGTTTGACCTGAAAGGGTCAGCGTTTGCAGGACGTTGTAGGACCTTAGGCTGTGCTTGTTTTCTCAGCAGTGTCTTCTTTGAGCAGTCGGGGTTGTGATGGGTGTGAGTATCTTTGGGGAATCTATATGCTTAAGATGACTATAGAGCTGGAGAATTAACTAGATACATAACTAGATTCGCTACCAACCTGCCCTCCAAAAAAGAACAGCTTATCATTCCACAAAATCCTGCGGTGGATTCCTAGTGACACAACATCTCTGGTACCAGGGGGGGAAGGTGTCACATTCGGATGCTCCAACCAACCAACATCTCTGGTGTCTCGGATCCCCTGCGCCGCTGAGTTCATCTTCGCCTTCATCCACGGCTTAGCTCCCTGGAGTCTGGGTGCCCAGAGGACGAGTGGGCAACGGCAACTGGGTTACAAAGATGGCTGGTTGGTAGTTTTTAACATGTTTATCTAGTAATGATTGTCAAATGGTTGGTTGGCTAATATTTTTCTTGGGGATCATTACCACGAACCCGATGGTATTATTGGTAATATTATGTGATATTGATAGTTGATAAGCTTGCAATATTGATGGTAACCAAAGAGTTAACAGCCTGGTCAATTGGGGCAATACTGATGATTATATGATAAGCTGGTCATATTAATGGTTTAGTGGGATACGGTTATCCACTTAGATTTTTAGTGTTTTTGGGAGATGGATGAACACCACAGATCCACTAAAAACTAAAGTTTTAGTAGGAGATCTAGTGCGCCACCATGTTGGTCAGCAATGCTGGTGGATGGCGTGTTTTTTGTGTAGCAGATGATATGATCGAACATTCCAAGACACTGCGAGACACTCCATGTATGGTATATTTATGTTGAGTTGTCTACGTTTGTGTCATTTTATAGGTATACGTTGGTAAATGCAACATACTTGGAGTTTCTAGGATTGGCAATGAGTAAAGCACTCTTAAGTAATTGCAAATGTTCCAGTGCCAGGATGTGATTTGTGGATATGCAGTGGTTGCTGAGAATGGTACATCCATGTGTAAGTTGGCGCGCGGCAGTGGTGAATCAATGATTGCTAAACTCAATCAACAATTTTTGACCATCGGTTTCCCACTGCATTAGTTCAAAATGGCTGATTTAGCCATAAGGTGGTTTCTCAAGTCTTAGGGGTACCCCAAAATCACCCAATATTAACCATGTATAGTAAGAAGCCGTCCACTTCTGGGGTCCCCTATGACTTGACAAACCACCAATAAGTTCGAGTCAGCTTGATTCCTTGAACTCGTGAACTTGGCCCAGGGGAAGTACCAACCACCTGGTGTCTGTGAAACTTCCAGGATCACAGCTGAGTCATTTGTTGGGCACGGCTGGGTGCACCGTTCGCCAGATTTGGTGCATACTTGCGCACACCGGGTGTGGGTCACAACCTGTTATCCAAGACAAAGGTAGGTGAAGATGACAACTGACAACCAAGACTATTTGCATTTCAGGGAGTAAAGACGAACGTGTCAACTCCCTTGGTAGGCATGTTTGGTTGAAACATACTTCAAGGAACAAACGACAAATGAAGTGTGCATGGGGAAGCGCAGACACCCTTCCCGGAGTGTTTGCAGAACATCACCTTGCAGACCCTTGCAAACGCCCGCTCGCAGACCCTGGCCAACAGTCAGGTTCAACGAAAAGGGACCAGTGGTTGTACGTAGTGGGGTCAATTGATCAGGTAGGCATTGATGAGAAGCTGGTAAATTAAGAGTTGCTACTTGCTACTAACTACACAACTTGACCATTCACTGCTGAGGTTGTGGCAAGCACATGTCCATTGACAGTGTTTTTTATCTATGCTATGTTGTGGATCCAGAACTATGGAGCGAACAAATTGCCAACAACGTGTTGGCCGCGGGAAACAATACGAAGTCCAAGTCATCTCTGATAGACATCCCATTCGCTGGGCAAACAAGTTAGGATGAAGAGATGTTGAAGATCGCTTGTTCTTAGTAGACAGACAGTACATGCTACATGTTGCGCTTCAGCCAACCAGTTGCAACCAAACCTACAACTTGTACGTGGCAACTTGTCACTGCACAGCTGTTGGTTGCGTTGTAGCAGCCTCAGGGTAGTTCGCAAGGCCTCCGCGATGTTTTATCCACCGGCTATGACAGCAGCAGCCAATTTCGTTGAGCATCAGCCACCATGGTTGCTGGTCACCAGCAGTCGTTGGCATCCAGCATCAATGGTCATGAACCATGTCAGCTCTCAAAAAGCGTCACTACATTCACTAGCTATATTTATTTTTTTGTTCGATTCTAATCGCTGTCATCGATTGATTGCCAGTACAAACCAAACCATTACTAGTGGTTGTTGGTTTGATTGTTACTCTGTATTTTCCCTTTTATTTGGGATCCTTGTGTCGGAAGCAGGTGGAAAAGTCCGAGGAAAAGTGGTTGATTGACAAACATATTTTTGGGATGGCGCAAGGAACCACCAACCAACTATAGTGATCGCTATCCTCAATACTATCCTCATCACTATCCTCAATACTATCCTCATCACTATCCTCATCACTATCCTCATCACTATCCTCGTCACTATCCTCTTCATTCCCTGATCATTTACCGTGCTATTTCTATAATCATTACCCTCTAGCAATCTAACATGGCTCGTTGGAAAATCTACCATAAATGGATGAATCCTAGGGTTTTCCATTGCCAAACTGATAGATTTTCCATCGCCATGTTAGTTTACCAGAGGGTATATGTTTTAAACAAATCTAAACAATATAGCTAGATATAGCCAGGATATGAGTTTGCGCTGATTGGCCGCTGCTGTTCCCCTCCCTTGGAAGGTTACAGCTGCGAAGACTTGATCAACGCCTGCGCGGTGAAGTGTCACACGTGACCCCGGCGGGTTGTGCCCACGTGGCGACCGGGGCCGGTGAAGCGGGGCATTGGATGAGAGTCCCCACTAGTTCATGTTTGGGTACCAGGCATATGGTAGATATATGATATCAACAGCTTTTCAATTGGCAATCTAAACCAACTGATACTGTAACTAGGAGGTACGACTCTGCAGTTGGTAACCAGAACTATCCGTAGTTGTAAGGGTTCGTCCAGCCAACTTAGAATGTTTCCTTCCGATGGTCATTTACCAGAAGTCACTCCAGCTGCACATCTGAGTAGTGATCACCAATTACCATGGTTTTCAAACAATGGCAACCAATCGCGGGTTGATATAGCGGTTAACAATGATGACAAAGACATACCGGGACTGGTTTTGCGTAATACATTTGGTAAAGCTTGTGGGCAAGCAATGGTGAAACCTGAAGCATTGTTATATAGTCATCAGTATTGGGTATTTCATTTGATTTGGCAATTACGATAAGATTGCTAGTCAGTTGGTTGATGATTAGTTAAGGCTTTGGAGCTTGATGATGCCAACAGTTGATCAGTTGATCGTGATCAACTCATCGTGAAACAAAACGGACAGCAATAAACAATTAGCGCTGTTACATGCTGTTAGTAATTGTTTACCAGTGAAGTTATTGTGGTTACATGCTGTTAATTAGCTACTATTGTAGGATTGTAATGGTTTACTAGTGTAAACTCAGCAATGATGGTTTACGAATCGTAATTGTTATTGGCTACGATTGGCTGGAAAAACGTTTCAAAACGTCCGTTTTGCTACGGAATCTCCGGGAGGACTTTCCAAATCTTCCAAAAGCTCTCGCGACAGCCTCCTTGCATTCTCTGAAAGATCGTTCCACTCGAGAGGGAATTCGTGAGATCAAGGAGAAGCTTATTTGTCCAGAGACGCATGCGTGGCGGGCCGTGATTGAAGCAGAATCTTCAGTCGTTCTTGTCCAAAGTACCGATCCTTAGTCCAGGCAACGTACAGCATGTTGCGCGAGTCTGACATCGACTCGCGGAATGGAACACAAAGTATGTGCCATGCATCCCGGTCATGATCACAACCCGCGGGGAGAGGTGGCTGACAAGACGCACAGCGGCAACATGGCGTTGGTCAGTCGGGTGATCCGTGGCATGCTCTCCATATAGGTACGAGGAGTCCGGCAGTGCCGCTCCCGGTTCTTTGGGTGCTGATCTACTCTATGGCCAAGCTGCACTCTGCAGCACAGCATTCTGGGAAAAAGCGCATCTGACCACGGGGAATTTGGGCGATTGACATTGATGCACACCAGCAGCCCGGCTTATGCAGGGGACTTTCTTGAGCGCCAGATAGTCCAACGTGGGATGAAGCTGAGCATGTTGACAAATTAGGTTGAAAACACGGTTGAAAACACGAAGCCGGGCCGCTCAAACTTGGGGAGAACTGCCCAGTCCAACCTGCTGCTTTGATCATGGTATGTGCCCCCCTGTGACAGCTTGGTGATGGAGTTTCAGCCAGTAAGCTGTTGGAAAAGCCACGAAAACCCAGGGTTGCACCAAGCGTTTTTTCTCAGCCCCGAGTTTCACCGGCTGATGTGGCAGCAACATGGTGCTTCGCAGTTAGATCCCCCAGTAGATCATCAACCATGAGCCACAAATGCTTGGGGGCGTCACCCTCTATGAGCTGCCACTGACCATCTTCCTCAGTATCCCGTTGATTATAAACCAATTAAACCAATGTTGATCTATGATTTAGAGATTGTGCTACCAACTATGGTTGATTAATCATGGATTTTTGTGAACCATGGACAAAGGTTCACCAGGGGTTGTTACCTTTCAATGAGTTGATTAGTTATTAGCTAGCAATGAGAGTTGACCATGCATCATGGCAGAGCAACCGTGGAGTTTACAGTAATTCAAGCATCAATGGAAGAGTATTAATTAACTATTAGTAATTATTGACTATTTATGAATGCGCACTGTATGAACCATATTATGGTCAAACATTTGTGTTTAATCTATGCTTACTTCTAGTTATTAGTCATTGATTTGCCATCATTAAGCATGAAGGAATTGCTATTTCCAATTGATCAACCGTAGATCCACGAAGATCAACCATATAGACTAGCCATCATCAAATATGATGAACAGCATCAACTTCATCAATCATCACTAAGCTTTGGATGATCAACCATTGCTTGTCTTATAGATGAACACCATTTCTCAACCATGGGCGATCTACCCGTTCCACCGCCGTGAGTCGCGGCCAGGCATCAGCCCCTGCAGCTCGCTACGTTCAATATGGACACCGTTTCATGGAGGGACCACTGCTTGTGGATGATCCATGGGAACTGGTGAACTTAACCATGGGAATTGTAACTACTGTACCCTAATTAAGGGAGAGAGGTTGGAAATGGGGGCCAAGTTTTTACGTGTTTTTTGAATGTTTTTGGTGATTTTCAAGTGTTCAAAGATGCTTTCAACAAAGGTACATGTTGGGTCAAAATTCAACGTGGCAACCATGTCAGTTCCATCTATTAATTCTGACAAAATGTAGCACATGTGCCTTATTGATCTATTCCCTCTTGATTAAATTACAAAATGTTGAGGCCTCATGTTGTCTGATTGTAAACCATAGCGGGCTGGTGATTGGCTACCAGTTTTGAATGTATGGTTGCAAACTGTGGTGTATTACTAGCTTCGGGAGTAGCTGAATTCTGTGGATACCTGGTCAAGCTCCATGGGGCACTGATCACTGATCGTTCCTTGGTTATGTTTGACTGCAATCTATGGAGCACGGATATTCATTGCATTACATGGCTAGTTCTTTGCACTGCATGGTGTGCTCATGCTTTTCTGTGTCTGGGATTAGCTGCATTCTGCATGTCTGATTGTAAGCTATGGCATATGGTGTGTGTGCGCATCATTCAGTACAGTGCTTATCCAGTTTGTTATGTTCTGTGGATGCTTGGTTGCAATCTGTGGTGTGGTGATGACTGTGTGCTTCTGGCAGTGGTTGCAGTCTGTGGAAGGTATCTCATTGCAATCTAGTGTGTGTGCTCATACACTCGTGGGTATGGCTGCATCTTCTGGATACCTGGGTGCGCCTTACAATGCAATGCATTGCTGGACATGGGGTTATGTGCAATCTGCGGCATTGATTAATTGTATATGGGAACAGCAGCCTTCCATCATTCATATTTAAGTGCCTTGCTGTGTCATGAGCTTGAGTGCATTATATCGATATTTGGCTGAAGGCTGTTGCGTGCTGAGCGCTTCCTACCTAAAGAAATAGCTGCATTCTACAGATACAGGGTTCAGACTCATGGTGCACCCTGGGGTTTACTGCCCCTTCTTTTGTTGGCAACTCAACCTGTGTTCTGCTACTGTTGTGCTATTTGTGGGATTGTTTGGGTTCATTGGCACTGTGGCATTGGATTCTTTGTTCCATTGGTAGTCTGGCTAATACTTTGCTCTCTATGGGACTGGTTGCATTCCAGTGGTATTGTAGTGTAAAAAGCCTTATTAGCCAGAGGGCTCATTTGCGTTTTCGAATTTTTTCTTGTAGAAATGGCTGAAACCTTACTAAGGGTGAGGTGAGTTGTACTGCATGGGTTGGCTGCTAGCGGGAATGCATTTTATTGCCTGAGTATGTTGCTGAGTGGGTTCATTGTTTCAAGCTGGCTAAAATTTGTTCAGGGTGGGATGAATTGTGCTATATGGATGCTTGGTTAAAATCCATGGGGCGCTTATATTGTTGATATTTGATTGATTGCAAATTATCTAGCAATGATATTTGCATTGCAGTGATATTTCTTTGCAAGCTTATGCCCCACCATGTCTGGGATTGGTTGCGCTCTACGACTATCTGGTTACAATCCTTGCAATCTGTGAGTACTGTTGCTTCAACTGGTCTCAAAGTTAGGTTCATCATGTAGGAATTGAGGGCCGTGTGCCCCAATGCCTAGCAAATGGCTGCGTTCTGACAGCATTTCACGTGGCAATGTAAACCTGGTACATTAATTTACATCTACTATTAGCAATCTTGAGTGCGATTTTGACCATTCAATCGAATTTATCATTAAGTATTGAACCACTAAATGATTTCAATTAAATGTGCCCAATTCAAAGTAATGATAAAAAAGGTATTTGCAATTTTGGTTGAAGATTTGCAAGTCTATTACTAGTTTGAATACATTTCAATTTGTTTATGTAAATCTAACATTGGCAATATTCGAACTATTTGAGCTAGCTCAATGTTGGCAATTGGTCTTCAAAATTGGCAATTGGATTACTACATGAGAACTGAATTCAAAATCAATAGTGGCAGTTTCAAGTTCATATTATCAAATGAATTTTACATTCAAAATTCATATTCCTACAAATATTGGGTTTGAAATCAACATTTGCAAATTAGCTTTCACATTTGCATTTGATCCACTGTTTTGATTATTCCCAATTTCAATCATGCTCTAAAGGGTTATTTGATGTTTTAGATTCAACATTAGCAAATTAATTTGCAAATTGGATTCACTATTGGCAAGCCTATTGCAAACCTAAATTTGATAATTATGTTTAATTCAAAACAAATTGACAACCTCAGCATCTTCAATTTCCAGCAACTTTTCGATTCAAATTGAAATTTCAATCAATATTGGCAATGTATATTTAATTTTGGCAATTTTGGCCTTGACTTGATTTCGATATTTTCAATATGGAACGAATTGGAATTGAACATTTGCAAGGTAGATTCAATCCTGGCAATTTTTTTACGATGAAATTGATATTTCCAATTTGAGTTGAATTCAGGTTCAATCTGGAGGAGCCGGGCCTCCAGCCATCCTCTCCGGCTCCGGTCATCCCCGGTGGGCCAGCTACCAAAGCTGGGTGGGCCCATACCTTTGAGCAGCTGGCGGTGGCGTTGGGTTTACCCACGCATCACCCCAACGGTGCAAAATTGTTTACGTTCTGCACGACGCAAACGTTGGAGCATCTGCTCTGTGAAGCTCGCAAGTTCGAGAATGCAGAAAATGGATCCGGCGTATATGTTCCAGAAAGTAGCAGGAAGTCCTACAAAGCCTTGTGCGAACACCGGGTGCGAGCTCTAGGCCTGTCCCTGCCGACACCGTCATCAAAGCGCAAACGGCCCATCATGAGAAAGGATTTTGACTGGGATGCCTTGACTGCCAGCGACCAAGTGCCTCGATCAGCATTCAGTGCCGTTTCTCAGCCTGTTTTCGGGGGGTAGACAGAACTCACTGGTATACAAGTGCCACGTATCTGTCAAACATCAGCCCTAGAATAAACAGTGATTTCTCCGGGACTGAGTGGGGGGAGGGGGGAGCCAAAAAAAATAATAAAAAAATATGGACACCGTTTCATGGAGGGACCACTGCTTGTGGATGATCCATGGGAACTGGTGAACTTAACCATGGGAATTGTAACCATTGTGCCCTAATTAAGGAGGTTATATACATATATATATATATACATACAGTTAGTGGGGCTTCCAAAAGTTATAAGTTGGTTAAGATTCGCCATCTAACTATGATTATATCTTTCGTAGCTAGTAAGTCACCCTACTTAATCCTGGTTATGAAACAAATTCGCTAACGATTGGGGACCCCTCCTGGTACCATTGATAAGTAGGTTACAATTCCCATCGTTCTTCTTCCCACGTGCTAGACAACACTACCCGAAGGGGGTTATATCCCTTGAGGTTATGGTTGGTCCGTCCTGGACCAGATCAGAACTCTAAAGAAACACTTCCACGATGTCTGCGGTGCTCACCTGCTCATGTCACAAGCACCAGTGGTCGGTAGAAAGTCAAGCGTACCTAGAGGACAGACACATTTTGTGTTCAAATAGATCCACAGAAATCAAGGATTATGCAGGTTATGTATGTCTACGGCTGTGGTTCGAAAGCCTGTGCCACTGGCCGTTCATATCTCACTACTGACCAGTTACTACTCGGGTTCACTGCTACCCGATAACTCTTGGCTGGCTGGTGGCGGATGACCCAAAGCCAATGATAAGTTCCAACAATGATGGCAGCTTAAATATGACTAAAACAACATCGAGAGTATGAGAGTATGAGGGTGGCGGGTTTCAACAGCCATGCCATGCCGCCCTCCCCAGGTCTAACTTGGTTTGTTAGACCATTCAACTATGCTTAATTAGATGGTCTATAGTTACCCCAACCTAAGTTGAGTAACTCAATCCTTATTCGGTGATTGCAAGATAGTACTAGCCACTATCATCCACAGGCAATTGTTGTAGACCAATTCAAATCTATGTTAATCATTATCTCACCATAATGACGCATGAGCCATGAATGGTCACCGCGATTAACCATTGTTGTTGCGGAATGTTGAGCCATGATCCGGAGCCATACATGGAACGTTGAATGCTTATCATGTTAACATGTTAATTAACCATGACCTTTCACCATCAAATTCACGGATGAAACATGTGCCGAAGCCATGGTGCAGGACTGCAGCTTGCAGGGCCAAACCACTGTCCACATCGTGATGGCCACCCTGTTGCTGTCTTCCAGGCGCTGATGCAACAGCATGGTCATAACATGGTGGTTCTCCGCAACATGTACCCATCAATTTTGTGCAGTGGCGGATGATGAGGGTGGATAATGACGTGGCCATCACATCTTAATGCGTAGTAGATGTTTGTAATAGCCATGAAGCGAGTCATCCAACAGGTCAACAGGGAATACAAACAATATGGCTGTGGGTCACTCTGTACCCCTGGGGTGTTCACTTACCAAGGTTTCGGGAAGGTTAATGTTGACCCATTGCCATATTGGTTTGGAAAGCCATATGTTCATTGACCGTAGTTGACCATGATGGCCGTTAGAGTCAACCACTATTGCCACCACTATAGTGACTACACAAAATCCATCATGAACTGAGTGCGTTCCTGAGGGTGTGAATGCGATGAACGTGTAGTGTGACCTTACCAGGTAGTTAATGAGCCATTTAACTATGGTTGTATCAGTTATATCTTCCACAACTAGTAGGGGGTCCCTCCTTTTATTTCAGTTGGTGAAACCCATCGTGCTTAATGATGCGATTGCTGCTGATTGTGTGGTTGAACAGTCATCCTCGATTACTTACGAATGGCTGGCTAGTAGAGGTCAATGATCAGAGCAAGCTCTTTCAGAGTTTTTGATAATGTGATACCAATGGACCATACCTTGTGTAACTACCAGTGGAAAACCAATGGTTCTTGAGATACTTGAGAAAAAACAAGATGACAAGCATCACTGCCACAACTAGTTGCGGCTGATGGCATGTTTGCACGGTGTCAGTAATTGGGATACCCCAAACTCCCTTGTGAGGTCATTTGCCAAGTTGTTCTGACACTCAGATAAAACATCAAATGGGCGCTCAAATGGGGGGTTCTTAAAGTTGGGGACCCCACAAATGGATGTACTACTATAAATGGTTCATCTTGGATGATTTGTGGGTACCCCCATTGTGAGAAACTACCAAGAAGAGGGTGAACCCCAAACTACCTCACAACCAAGTGGAACTAATTTGTCCCTCAATAGCGCAGCCCAAAGCCCAAAGAAAACCTTCAAACAGAACTGTTTGGGCAACATCCTGGGCAACATCCACACGGACTCTCCAGATGTGGATCCACCCGGCCAGGTTGATTCCATCTCTGCGGATGATGTCCATCAACTGGGTCATGCCTGCATGGATGGCTGGTCATCTCGGGCGACGGCCATGGCTAAATTATTGGGAATCATTCCCCATGCTTTCTTGCCGTTGAAAGACGCCACTGAACCAACTGAGCATCAACTTGTGGAACCCCCCACCATGGCTGTTTCCACAACCACCTGCAGCTAGATTTTGCTAGCATACTTTGGAGAGATGTGCTATTTTGGTCCACATTTTTCGGAAGGCGAGCTTTTCCATGCCAATCATGTAAGCCGAGTTCCTTTGAAGCACTGGCTGATCCAATTCCTGATGCGCTGATGCGAGCGGCTGACCAACGGTGACATGCAGCTACCCATGTGCTGCCGCCAGGGTTTGATCCTCATCTTCCTCATCGCTTCAGCCTTCGATCCGGAAGACTTCTTCAGGGGAACGGGACCCTCCGCCACGCCGCTCAGCAGCGATCCACAAGTGATGGGGAAGAAGGGTGATTGTTACAGGACGTTGCTGGTTAAGAAGTTATTAGTTATTATCACTATATGTCCGTGGCTGTTAACTATTGAGAACTGATCCACAAAGGATTCAACAATGCTCCAGAATAATGCTCAATAGCATGGTGATTATTTGCTAGTGGTTGATAGCGGTTTATACTGCTTAAGACTAGCCAGTAATGATTAATAGGTCATGATAGGTCTATAGTGGCATGGGGAAACAGTTCACCATCGGCCAGCCAAAAAAGAATGATCATGTTGGTGGTGAAAGGTACCCTTCACCTCGGGGACACAACCCGTGTTTGCCAAGTTTTTTGTTCGGTCTCATAATTGGTGTCGAAACTTGAGATTAGCGCATTGACATGTAAAACATGGTGAAACAACCACCCACCCTAAGATTTGTTAGTATTTGTTGATCATGATTGATTATCATTGATCATCATTGATCATTGCCGCAATCATCATTGATCATCATTGATCATCATTGATCATCACGATTAGTCATCATTCAACATGAGGGCGGTGACGTTCTACACTTGTTTGGTTGAACCAAATGTCCCAACCAGAAAGTTCTTGTGAAGCAAACCTCCCTTTGCCACAAAACAAACTCAAAGTGATGTGTTGCGAACGTCGCTTTCGACTGATGTTGCAGTTGTGTGTGGAGATGCCCATCTTAATCGATATGCTGCCTAGCTCGAACCAAATGACCTGTGCCGCACCGTCCTCCGCTGTTGGAATGTGAACTGGTGAACTTGGATGTTTAAACTCTTGAAGAGTGTAGTCAATCAATCATCATTAGTCATAAACTGTTAATATCCCATAGTTAATTGATCATCATCAACCACTATTAAACCACTATCAACCACTATCAAACCCCCACTTTGGGCTGGTTGTGCTTGCTAGTTTCACCACCCGAGTGCTCACAGCTGATCTCCCAGGAAAGTGGTTTACAGCGATTGGGACATGTGGACGACCGTAGGGTGCCCCAGGCGGTCGCCCGAAGCCAAGGGTTCAGTAGGGTAAGTAGAACAAGGAGGGGCCCCCTGGTTGGCTACTAGCTGAATATCACTAAGGTTTAAATATGGTAACTACAAGGCAAATGGAAGGTACAACGTTCCATGGCGAATCAATTTCCAACTTGAAACGTTTTGGGGCCCCACCTTATAGTCTACTAACCATGACTTTGGACATTTCGTTGTTTGTACTTGCAGATTGTCGTTCTGGTTAGTACCAGTTTTTTCAAAACTATCTTGTTATTTGTCCTTCGGATCAGTTTTCTTTCAAGATTAGCTATGCAAATATGATTAGCATAATTTTGTGGAGGATCTCCATCCAAACAGCATTCTGGCTTGCAACCATTGATATCAATTGATTTGCATGCGAAAATATGGTCACTGTTGATTCAGAATCAAGCCTTGTTGGTTGCTGATGTGGGGTACAGCCCCTCCAAACAAGTTCGCAACTGAGCCATGTCAGCTGGAACCACCAAGGATGGTCGTCATTCATAGCTGCTCAGGAACCATGGTTAGTTCACCTACGTATCAATGGTAAAATGTAAAAGTGTATAACTCCCATGAAAAGGGTTGGTTCCTAGCCATGCTTGCTGACCAGTTCCTAAATGGGATCATCCAAATAGGTTTTCTTCAAATTATATAAATAGGGGTACGCCTAAATCATCCAGTTTTGACCTTTTTTAGTACACCAACCATTTTGGGGTCCCCCATGACTTGAAAACAACCATCAAATAAGACTGGCCAGCATCCCATCACTCCTTAGTCATCACTAGGCTACAGCTGATGTCACTCACAGGAATTTGCTGATCCCAACTGGTGAGCCATGCCAGGGGCAGCCCACTTTTACAGGGGAAGCGAGGCCAGGAGCTACCTAGATATAGAAGTGGTTTCTCAATTGCTAGGGGACCCAACAATTGGTGAACTTGCTTGGTTGATCCCAGTGTTCAACCGCTTAATAGTTGGATACGAAGTATTTTTTCCCCTGCCTAGGGTTGTCTTCTCTATACCTCTTAGTTCCCTACGTCAGTTGCCTGCGCGATCCGAGTGGCTGTAAAGCAGTTGGGTGATCCCAGTACCAGGCTGAACTGACAAACTGTTGAACCTCGCCGTTGGGGGTCGACCTTTCGTCCAGCGCCCGCCCTAGGCCGCCATCCTTTTCTTTGTGACTCTGGTCGCGGGCCGCCGAAAGTAGGGGAGCCTGACAGTGCCAGGGCGGGGGGATGCTTTGACACTAAGTTGGATAGTGATTGGTTGCTTGGTGATGGTTCAGTCATGATTCTTTGATGATTACTTCATGATTAATTAGTTATTGATCGCCAACGGTATTAATGATATCTAAGTGTCAATTGACCCGGTCGCTGGTGAATTGACACCGGGGGCATTCGACACTCTCGCAGTGCGACGTCTTAGCTCGCCTGGGTAGTTCCATAGCACCATCAGTTTGATTACAAATAGCTGCTGCGTTCTGTTGGTGGATGCCCAATATCAGTCAAGCTACAGCCTTGGTGTTGTAAAATCATGCAGCTGTCTTGCCAAAAAATGGGTGGTTCTGAAATGGTGGTTTTCGTGAAACTGACATCAACTGACTGTGACCCATCAACCTATGAATGGTCCCGGTTGGTAGATTCGCCGCTTGGGCCGAAGAGCTCGACAGGGCTCGGAATCAGCAATGCTTTGAACATCTTGGCCCGGCTTGTGACCTTAGCACCATCGTTGAGGTCCTGTTTATCAACCACATGTTTTTCCTTGCAGGGCTCTTGATCTCTATGATAGGGAAGATGATAATCGACAATGTGTTTGATTGTATGTTTTTAAGATCTCTAATCAAACATAGTATTCGCATAGCATCGTATAGAGTTCCCTATGCTTCCAGGTACCATGAACTAGTAGGTAACCACCCCCAGTTGCAACCAGCTGGTAGAAACCAGAACTGGTCACCTACTATTGGCTGGGGGGCAGTATTCGCATAGCATCGTATAGAGTTCCCTATGCTTCCAGGTACCATGAACTAGTAGGTAACCACCCCCAGTTGCAACCAGCTGGTAGAAACCAGAACTGGTCCCCTACTATTGGCTGGTAGCCACTGGTAGCTGGAAGGGCAGGGCCAACCAACAGGAAGCAGCACTGCTTCACCATTTTTTGAGGTTTTTCTTGGAGAAGGGCCAAAGATCCAAGTTCTTCTATGACCAGGAACAGCCGGGAGCCACGGCGGCTGAACAAACGCATTGCGGCACCATGGTGTCATGCTGGCGAGTTATGTCCAGCTTGGAGAATGTCGACCTGTTATAGATTTGGAACGTGCATGAACCTGTACTGTTGCCAGAAGTGACACACTTGTTGTGTTGTGTGCACATCCAACTTGCGGGTTGTTTGGTTTTCTTTGATGTCAGTCAAAATGATCCAGTCATTCATCCCTTTTTGTTGCTCAAAGCGAAGGCAACTCATTGGCAGCGCTGAAACACGCTCCTGGGTTGTCCAGCTGTTTCGCAGCTGTCCTCCACTTCCGCCCCAGCGGGGCACAAATTGACCGCAACCAGAAGTTAGAAGTGATCAATACCTGGTTGGCTGTCGCTTGGCTGTTCAGCAGATGCTCGCCAAAAGGAAGCAAATTCAGATGCCAAGAAAGTCATCATTCAGATGCAATCTAATCAGCAACAACCATTATCAACCCTGAATTACCTCCAAAGTCAACAAGTTGGTGCCTCTAGTTTGCTCATAACCGTGGCGTCATAGTAGGGGACCCAACATGTTTTTGGGGTATCAACTCGCCAAATTTCAAATGTTGTGGTGGCACATATTTTTTTGGCCATCACATTCTTTGCGTGCAAATAATTGGTTAGAGGTCAATGAAGGTCAGCTAGTGGATAAAAGTGGATAAAAGTGGTTAGTAGTGGTTAATGAGTGGATAATTTCAAAACTCGTTCAAAACAGATTGGACTACAGTTGGTGGTCTTCAGCGTGTGTGATTTTCTCAAGATTTGGAACGGTTGGTTGTTTCACTGTTTTAGTCATGTGTCGAAACGACCGACCAGATCAAGATTGGGCCAGCACAATTGAACTAGGCAAACTCTTCCACAAACAGTCAGACTGTTTATCGAAGTTTATCGACTGATTACTGTATTTGCTGTGGAGGAGCATCATGAGTGATGGTCCTTGGGATTGAAGAACTATTCCCATGTTGTGCCTCGTGGTGAGAGCAGGGCAAATACCCACAAAATGGGTCCCTACAAACATCTGGGAAAGAATCTATGATGCATGCTGAATGTCCGCCACAGGAATGATGGTGTTGTTGCACGTCACGACGCATTGACATGACGGACTTCTTCAATCTCGACATTTTTTTGATCATTGGCACTATTCACCCTCACTGTGAACCATTATGCACGAAACTGATCTGGGGTTCCCTACAGGATTCCCCTCAGGGTTCCCTATAGGGCTCTCTATCGGGGTCTGTGCAGGGTTCCCTATGGCATCCCTCCCAATCTTTCTACACTTCGATCTGACGGTCGTTCCTGAGGCAAGCCGCGACCAAAAGAATCTTTCAGATTTTGGAGTACATGGTGCGCAGCTGTTCTTCAGCGCCTATGGAACTTGGATCAGCTGTCGAACTCCTGTTTCGCCTAAGGCATGGAATTTGGAGATAAGCATTTGTTCAACTGTCCCGGTTTGATTGGAGATCTGTATAATACGATAAACCGCACATTTGAGGCTGAGATGTGTGACTGTCTCAGCTTCTTTTGGTTTTGAAATCTGATGAAATCTGTATCACCACCGAGTTGATCGCTGACAAAATTGGTAGTTGACCAACCCAACTTACTTGGCGATATCTGCGACATCATACGATGTTTATGCCACCACACCATGTTAATTTCTCATGATTGCCTTCAAATAATCACTCTCCATATATCACTATCAACCACAGTCATCAGCTGTTGTTTGCGGGTGATGGTTGATGGATGTTGAGGCTAACCTTTAGTCCATGAGCCATCAACCACCATTTTCTTGTTGCCTTGGCACTTGCTCACCCTTGGGAGTTGCCCGGCAGGTACCCGAGCACGTCATTTTGCCCATGCTCAAAAGCAGCTCGTTTCAACAACGGGGTGGCACACAAGTCGTTGCACCAGCCGGCAACAACTATTGACGCATATTGACGCCAAAGTTGCTTGTTAACTTGTTTTTTTGGTTCATTCCCTAGTCTGACCAGGTTGGTGAGGTGGCGGGTTGCATGTTTGGTCGCTCTCACTTTGGGTGTTTGCTTGCTCACTTATTTGTTGAAAATCTCTTTTTAATTGGTTGCGTTTATATTTCTGTGGGTGTATGATGGTGATGATGGTGTATGTCTCGTTTTCCTCTCTTGTTCGCGTGGTCACTGTAGCGTTGATCAAAAAACAACTACCAATGGCAGAGATCAATTGTAAGACTATGGACGGAAATGACCCAGTTCCGCCGGACGGATCTGTGGACGATTCAGCATCTTGGGGACACCTGTACAGCGACAATCTGTTTGAGTCTTAGATCATCCCGTGGAGTCTGTTGTGATCTTTGGCCATGGCCTCATTAAATTAGGCAGTATAGAACCACCCACCAGCAAAACCAATGAAGTTCTGTGGTTTAGTACTAGTTGAATAGCTACGGTCTTATGGTGTGGACAACAAATGGGTGTCGGGCATTGTTCACTGGTTGATCTGGCAAAATGAAACATGATGAGGTATTACTGTAAGAGTCTTCTTTCAGCAATGATTGGGCTCATGATTTTCTTTTCTTACGGCTACAAAATCACACATATATCTTACAATATATAGTAGTGGGATATTGTGGGTCACTGGGTCACTTTGACTCATCAAGGAAGTAGCGCTGGCAGCAGCAAAGCATCAGAGAAACGTTTGAGCCACTGGAAAAGGGGGGGTTTGTTGCATACCCTGCAAACACACGGGCTTTGGGTTGCTAGGTATTAAGCATCCACTGCAAGCGCGTGAAAAGGGTCATCACAATGGCGAGGGCGAGTCAGTTGCGGGTTGCCCACAACTGGTTGTATAAACTCTTGGGTGTATCTATATATGATGACGGCATTTTCAAAGACATTGTTTTCTATGCTTCGTGTTTTACGCCGCTATCAACGGTTGTTGATCCATAGTGTATTGTTGAATGTGAACCGTCACTCTCCAAGGATATACGCAGCTTCAAGAAAGGAAGTGGATACTGGTGGGATAGTATTCTGCATGGACACACTTGTGCGGCACAGCTGATATTTATTGCCTGCTAATGTGAGATTGTTCAGCACGGAAGGGTGGGCAGAATCGATCAATATTTCTGTATATACACGGACATGCATAAAAATCACCAATGAGTTGGTGCTTTCATTTACACGTTATTGAAAATCCATGAAAGTTAATTGTTAGCTAGTCCAAATCCAGATACTCCATCAGTATGGTGGGTATTTGACTCATTTACACCCCAAAATGACGGCACTTGTAGTTGTATCCTCCATAGCAATGGCACATCTGGGTAAAGGTCACCCATGGTCACCCCTGACCAGTTGGGACTGGCCAGCCGACGCCGAGATCCTGGTGGCATCATCGCAGAGCAGAAGCAGCAAGCGTCACTTGGCGTGGCGCCGGCGCCACGATGCTGGGAGGGTAGGCCAGGAACGGCTCGAGGTGGCCACTGGCCCGACTTAACACAGAGGAGTGGCCGTTCATCCAATGGGAGTACTAGGAAATTGACAGTGGAATTGATTTTCGGTTTTCGATATGGTGGTTAAGTGGTTCGTATTGGTTTCTTCATATTGTCAATTGCAAGGCATCCATAGTCTATAAGAGGGGTTCTGCAAATAGGGTATCCCAAAAAATGGTTGATGACTGTACAGTAACTGGTTAACTTTGGATGATTTGGAGGTACCATCACTATCTGCGGAAACCACCATGTTGTGGTTCGCCGTAGTTGAATGCAATCCTACTGTTGCTGGTTGCATCGATTGCGGAGAAGAACCGACCAATGATGACCAAGCAGTCAGATCTTGGATGACCGCCCCCAAGCAACTTAGAATTGTCATTTTCCCAGGCATGCGTGCATTCATTTATTTGACCTTACCAATCATCCCAAACTATTGATCAACCGTTATTACTTATCACTTAAGATGGCTCAGATTTTTCCGTGCGATAAGCGGGTTTTGATTGGCTGGTGCAAAGCTGCTGT
This sequence comes from Symbiodinium kawagutii, assembly GCA_009767595.1. Classification (NCBI taxonomy): domain Eukaryota; class Dinophyceae; order Suessiales; family Symbiodiniaceae; genus Symbiodinium; species Symbiodinium kawagutii. Next base: position 377,995 of record VSDK01023990.1, read on the forward strand.
GATTGTCATACTGTGGCACCTCAAACAACGGAATCAGGATTGATGTTGTTTTTTGGAGCACCAATGATGATTCGCTACGGTCAAGCCACGGTTGTGAAACTGGGCGACATGGAATCACACATCAGCCATGTTTTTACCCTTGTTGTGAAGCAAAAGCGCAAGCTAACTATAACCGAGAACTCAGTTGCGCTGAAAATGCATTTGTCCATGTCTTATTTTTCAGCGACCAGGAAGCCTCCAAGCCCATTCAAATCTAGGAAGAAATTCCCAGGGCTTCACCGTTCGCCCTGTCCAAATGTTCAGGTCCATTCTCTTTGTGATGATCGAAGACTTTGATGAACACGTGCCTTGGCTCAAGCTCTGACTGTTCAGGTCGAATGGGGAGTCATGATTACCCTTGGTGATCACATGGGAAACTGGTCTTTGACCTCGGTTGGAAATGGTTCAGTTGTGTTTCAACATGGACAAATGACTGCTCAATCATGGTTGGTTCATATATATATATATATATATAATTGTTCATAGTGATTTTGTCGCTACCGTGATGGGGGGCATCATCATGAATCAAAGTAGATGGATTTAGAGTGGATCACTGATGTCTTTCATTATTGCTTATTTTGGTCGTCCCAGATGTGCGAGACCACCGCAAAGTGGACAACAGCCAACAAAACGTCCAACGGCGGCACTCGAATATGCAGACTGCCAGGCTGTTAGAACTTTCCTAGAGAAGGATATTTTTGTCAGTGGATGTTTGAAGATCATCCAAAACGCACAACTCCTGGTACTTCCCAAAGTTGACAGCTCAGGAATATGAGCGAGTGCGAATATGAGTGGTGGATTGAAAAGGGCATCATTCATCATTGCTTCTGCTTGCAGCTACCCTCAAATACTGGGGTGGTATCATAAAGCTGCTGGAAGATCGTCCCTAGCACTCGCTTAGAGCCCTGGATTGCTGGGACCCCTGGGGAGGCCCGGAGCAGCGTTGCCGGCCCAGGCCAGACATTTGGGCGCGGAGAAGTTGATGGAATTTCTGAACAGCACGTGCGGACCTGGTCGGACGGCACATGTTGGTGAGCTGTGCAAATCTGGGGCATTGGAATTGGGTTTTGTCAACAAAGCGAGGGTAAAAATGGGTAAAGTCCATTTATAGTGGATGATAATATAATATAACTTATAACATGTTTTGTTCATTATGTTAACATCACTCTGGTAGATGCAGTACCTGGAAGTATATTGTCTATACCCTACCATTAGTGTAACAACCCATTACGGGAGATAATATACTCTTTGGTAAACTGACCTGGTTGCGTGCATGATCCACCATTGGAGCTGGTTCTTCTCAACCGAAGATGGTGATTTTTACTCATGTGACGGTTCTTAAGAAAAGGGGGGCACAATAAAAAAGAATCACGATGGTGATGCATTTGAAAAGGTGCAACAACGACAACTTTTTTCCCACCTGAACAGTTTGCACCTGCGTCGTTTGTAGAGACCAGATCTAAGTATGGTCTCGGCATCTTTGATGCTTATTGACATCTGGTTGCACTTGGAAGTGAAATCCATGCCCAAATCTGTCCAACGACTGCATCAGCATCAGAAGCCAGTGAACATGAAGGATTTTCAAATCTTCAACACCAAACGTAGCGCTATTACACCCGAACAAAGGAAGGGGAAGCACACCCTTTGGCATTTTTGTTGTGCGCTCATGCCAACGGATGAAGTTCAGGAAACTGTCTTATAAATAAATTAGTCAGTACTAATGCCAGAGGTTGAGACAAGGCAGCATCAAACGAATCAGCGTTTTTGTTGGCATGTCTCCGTTCAGCCGGTTCACAGCGTGAATTGAATGATCACATTTGTTTGTCCAGAAATTTGCAGTTCATCATCAGCAAGCTACCATTCTCAACCATTACAAAACATGATCAGCCACCATTGACCAAGACTTTGTGTGTTTACAAACCATTGCGAACTATCAACCATTCTCAACCCTGATTGATAAGCAAAATCCTATCTTGGGTGGTTCTCTCATGGAGACCTCCACGATCACTCGCTTACAAACTGCCCATGGTTACTGACAAAGACAGCATTAAGAATCGGTAGTCACAGGAGAAGCTACAGTTGGGACCCGGCCCCTTGTTATGTACCCAGTGCTTACAACAGAAGAAGTATCTACCATACCAGGCATTCTGGTTGTCAACCCCAAATCTGCTGCAGTTGGGACCCACGCCCCTTGGGACCTCTTTGTTTCAGATGTCTTAGTCGTCCTGTGAACCTGGGGGAAGCGGCGCGAGGTTCACTATGATGGATTTGGTGTGCAGCAAACATCAAGTTGGAAAGCTCAGAGGGGCGCTGGTTGATGGTAAGATATGGATAGATATGGATAGATATGGATAGATATGGTAAGTATGATCTATACTCGATCCAGTTGGTGGTTTGAAACATGTTTGAACATGTCTTGTTCCACAAAATTTGGGATGATTGCATGGTTGATTGACCAATATCCTGCAGAGATCTTCAGAGGGGTTGAAACCACCGACAAGATGATAGTAAGAATGCACAAAAACTGGCTGATCATTAACAGAGAAACGCTTACAACTGCCTGATCATTACTCAGAAGTACTCTTTTGATAGTCGAACACAGCAACGATCCCAAACAGTTTCAGAGGCTTTACCTGGGAATGGCAGGAATTCCAGCCAGCGTCCGGCCAGCCACATGTTTGAACCTACTTGGCTTCCTATGAACATTAGGCATAGCGCTTGGTTTGACAAAGTCATGCAGGGCCCCAAAGATGTGTTTACAACCCACCACCATCATTGGTTGGATACAAACGATGCTATGGGTTGGATACCTAAAACCGTTGCAACTTTTGTTGAACTGGTTGGATTCAAAAGGCTACCCTCATGGATACCTAGGGAAACCGCGTCCTCCCTGGAAGAGTCATCAAGCATGGGTCACAGGTGACCAAGATCGAGACGGTGGGAGAAGAGTACGTGTGGGGCAGCTCACGAGGGAAGGAAGGGGTTGAAGCACTTATAGCTCCGGGCATTTAGGTGTTTTCCAATAGCTGGGGAACCCTTCAGTTATCTTCCAATAATCATCAGTTTTAGTAGTAAACCAAGCTATTAAGAAGCTATTAGAACCTTTATTTAGTAGTAAACCACTCTGAATCATCATTTTTAGTAGTAAACCAAGCCTAACTTTGCCCACCCCCAAGCTATTCAGAAACCATCATATGGATCATATGGCGAGATAGGTCAAGCCTCCAACCAGCCTGGCAGCGATGGGTACATCCCAGCAGTTGAGCGAAGAGTTTGCTCATGGCGATGTGAAGAGCTAGTTACCTGATCTAGTGTTTTTAAATGGTTTGAATTGGTTCATTATAGTGGTTGATCAACTAAAATTGACTAAAACTCTCCAGATGCGGCATGGTCGATATTTTCCCCAACATGCATTGATAAAATGACCAGTTGTTTTAGGTAAAGATCCATCATGACAACGGAGTATTTTTGAGGCCGAGACAATTCTTTGCTAGTCAATGTATCAAGTGTGACTCAGAACTGAGATCAACATATCATCAATGAAACAATTTTGTGATTGGCTCTGTCAAGCAACTGCAACAGGGACTCTTAACGATAATCGGTTGATTAGCCATTACCTGTTATTACAAGCAACTATAACAAACCACAATAATCAAGACATATCAAGACCACCCATGACATACCACGGCAAGCACATACCATTACACACCTCTTACCATTACTACCATTACCTGCAAAAACTTCGATTGTGAATGGCTCGTTGCTGAGAGCGGATTTGGCTGATCGGCGGAAACCAACCTGATATTAGAAGATCAAACAATTTCCTAAGCATTCCTCGAGTTCTGGAAATTGTTTGGTACCGCTGAGTCATGGATAGGTTGATTGATACCTTGATTGAAAGGTTAATTGATAGGTTTGTTTTTCCTTCAGATAGATAAGCAGCAAATCGACACAAATTAGATAATTAGGTCAATTGCCTCGTTGGTTGTTCACTTGTCTTGTTTTCATGTTCTGTATTGTTGTGTTTTCCGTTCTGATGTTTAAACATGCATGGTATGACAAAACACAAAATCATAATCTCAGCATTGGCTGCCACAATTGCGAGACAACCATGGAAACCACATCATTGGCCAGTATGAATCTGATTCTGATTTGAAATTGTCCGTTTGCGATTTCTCAAGTCATACAGTGGAACTCCCAAAATGTGTGGTTTGTTACTAAACAACGATTGACATGGGACGATTTGAGAAACACCTATTTGGCGATTGTTGATGGGTTTTCCTGTTTGCATTCTTCACGATTATTGTTCACCCTTGTAGTTTATTCGTAGGTTGATTTTCCGATCTTCAAATATGTTTCACGACATCATTGATACATGGCGATCATGTAAGTGCTGGTTAAGTTGGTAAGATGCTGCGTAGAGAAACCCCTAGCCACCTACGGTTTCGAACGAACAAGGTCTTGCTCGCAACGAGCGCCAAAACAATATATAACACCTTTAAAGCAATATAGAAACAACATCGTACAGTCATTGTACGGGTCCATGGTGGAATTTGTACGGAACTGTCGGGAACTGTCATGATTGATGTTTTTGTCAGTTTGGATTGGTCATGTCAGCCGATTGGCTTTGCCAATGTGATGGTAACAACACCGGAACAATGTATAAGACTGATGTATAATGACATCATGGGGAACAGCAATCCACAACTTGTTTCGCACATTCGTTCAAAGATCTAAACAACAACTAAACAACCAACCCAATCTATGATCATCTTGATTCAGGGTGATCCGGCGATGCACAGTGATCAGTAATCCGGAAATGTTTCCAATAATTGTCTCTGGTTGTAAACTTAGCCGATAGATGGACGCGTGATTGACCTTAAATTGGGGGACCCGGGGATTAGGCGGTGGCTGCGGTGGCTGATTTACTAAAGAAATCTCATGGCCCCAGGTTCCAGGTGATAGAGAAGCTCGCGGAAGTGCAAATCAAATTCATTGATTCCTTTTCTCATCCCACCGCCCACCTGTTCGAGTGCTGGCATACATCGTTGCCGTGCCATCAATGCCATCATTGTTGGCTGTTCACTGCAACTCACTGGCAGACTGGCAACCGAAAGTGATAATTGAATTAAGTACAGGATCCGCTCCTGCGAAAAAATGACAAACAGCACTTGTGATGCTAGCCCGGCCCAAGTCGACCCACTGCGCTGACTGTGCTGAGCTGGTTCCAAACTAGTTGACAGCTGATGTGACGTTGATTCGATGTTGACTTTGTAAGATTTGTAAGAAGTATTTAGCAGATTGAGATTGGGATGACTAACAACTGAAGTGATAAATGATTAGAATAACCGAGTCACTGCATGTAGTGAGCCAACAGATACACACATGAACTCACATGAACACATGGCACACGACATTACATAACAAACCACCAACTATAACATGTATAACTTGTATAACTGAATATCCATTGAGTCCGAGTCCATCAAAACTAAGTTAGGTAGAATGACAAAGGGCATAGAAGACCGACCGACCGAATAGATGTTTCAATGAATTTCATGATCATGATCATGATCATGGAATCATGGTCTGTTTTTGCACCATTTACGATCAATACAATGCACTTATGATGATATGCAATGCTTTATTGTTACCACCCCTTGATCAGATTGATGAAATCAATTGTAATGATTATGAATATAATCTTGACTTTGATTACAATTGCTACCACAGCTATCACTCAGGCTGCTACCTCCTATCGGATGCCCCTACCGCCTTACTGCCGCTACCGCCGTACCGCCAGTACAGCTATATCATGTTTGATTTAAACAAAAAACTTTAGGCAATAACATTATTACACTTATTGGACTGTCTTCACTTCCTCATTCTCTCAACCTATCAGTAGCCATAGCCACTGAGCCACTGGCAGCCAGCTCGTGGAGCACAGCAGGTCCAAGTCTGAGGTTAAACGAAACCCAGGCCACGGTGTCCGTCAGCAAGGAGACTCAAAGGTAAAGGCCCTAAGGCACAAAACTCCCGAGCCCAAGCCCCACCTGATCCCCAACACTATGTAGGAAGGGAAAATGGCAAGGAAAAAAAAGCACGGGAAATCTTATTCAAACTTGGCCAAGGCTAAGTCCGATCCACATGCATTCGCAATCATAATCATAATCATCACCAACCATCAATCATACCCAATACTGCCCAATACTCAATACTCAATACTAAGGCTAATAAACATAGCCTCTGACTCTGATAGGCACAATCATAATCATAATCATGAAAAATAGAACGGTAGAAATAGAAATAGAGTCTCTAATAACAATGATAACCATAACCGTGGTCACCAATGGTCTGATCGTCTACTATTCTGGTTATTGGTTCTTCATATTTGCATTGGGCGCATCGACATACATCCCCAGTTCCCATCAACACCAACACAAAACAAATACTCTGATGAACGTCGTGAATGCTCACAGGGACCAGGACGAAGCAATGGCAAGAAAATCTTATTGAATGGCCAAATGCCAAAAGTGAAGTGAGGTAGTCAGAGGTCAGCTACTCAGCTACTCTACCTACTTCAAAAGATGCTGAACATTCTTTTGCATGCGAAGCTCAGCAGCAGCAAGTCGTTTGTTGGCTTGCCCTGGCCCTTTGCCCTTGAAGGCAAAAACGTCCGAGGCTGGACCTTCCTTGGATTCATTTGCATCTTTCGCGTTCTCTGTGTTGGACTTGGCCTTGTTCTTCTTGCCCGCAGAGGCAGCCTTGATTTGCACGAAAGGTCTCGTCAATTCCCACTGCTCCTCTTGGGGCTGCCATGATTCATGAGGCTGGAGCCCTGGCACGCTAATCTCAATCTCGTCCAAGGAAAAGTTGTCCATGTTTGACAGATCAATCGTCTCCGACTGTCTTGAAAGAAGCAGTGTGGAAGAACCGAAGGGCGCTGTCTTGCAACAAAACGCTGGGACAATGTGCTCACTGCTCAGCGACTTGTGCTTGTCACCCGTTACGTACAATGGCAGCTTCACACAACCATCCGGATGCTTGAGGACCTCAGCAGTCTGATGGAGCAAGCAAGCAGCAACAACAACAAAACCAGATTGCGCCAACTTGGTACCTTGCAAGGTCTGGCGGGGATAGGTTGCACCAACTGGGCCATAACGGCCATAACTATAATAACAACATGTAACAACAACAGCAACAACAATGCGACACTGCGACAGTTTGAGTCTATGAGACTAGAAAATACTAGAATTACTAGATTTTGTGTTTTCTAAAAAATGTAACAATTCACCCACATCAACATCAATCATACCTTCATACATTCATACATTCATACTTCATACATTCATACATCGAATCTTCAAGTTTTAGACGTGACAAAGATAATTAGATAATTAATGACCATGAATCATTTATAATTTATCATGATTACAACGGATACTACCACTACAACTGACTACTACCACAGCTGCCACTGATTAGTGCTCAATACTATGCATTGTCTTTATTGCACTGTGCAATTATGCAATGTGCAACGCAATGAGGCAATGCAACTGCAGGCTAGTCGAGTCATCGACAATTCATCATTGCAATCAATCAGTGCCCCGTTGCCATTGGCAACATACTTAGCTCTCCCCACTCCCATCCCCCTCAGGCCAAAGGGCGCACAGCATGTAGGAATCAGTGTTGTGCCTGTTCAGAGTGACTCTTCCAGCAAAGGGGATCCAATCCAAGTCCGTTGGCTTCTTGGTGGTGGTCACGATCACCTGTTTGGCAGCAATATCCACGGACATGTGCGCATATGTCTGCATACTTTGCGTCATGAAAGCCAATTGCATCAATCTGGCTTCAATGCAAGAAATCACAGGCAGCAGCGTGGCAAGATTGAAATCGGACTCTTGGAGCTCCACGGTGGGGACCTCATCATCCATGCCAGCAAGAGGCCGAAAGGCAGGTGCCACATCTGGGTTCCAAGCAGTCATGAGCTCTGCCAACGTTGTTTTGCTGGTACTCTGGTTCTCACCATCACCCTCAGCCGCATCATCCTCCATTGCACTATCACCAACACCGCCAGCAGCTCCAGAAGACGTCGAGCCTGGTGGCCCCTGGCTGTCATCCTTTTCCTTGGGCTTGGGATTTGCTAACGTCCCAGCCAGACGTTTGGCCAACGTCACAGCTGCAATGCTGTTGCTAGCAATTTTGTTTGTCATGAACTGCCAAACTTGCACATGATGTTCAAAAGAAAGGCCCGAGGTAAGCAAGACCGTAGCTTCAAACTGCTGGATCTCCGCAATCACAGACTTGTTCATGTTGGTCAGCAAGTCCTTCATTGTTCCGGCGACAGCCTCGAACTCCTTGCGCGACAAGGGGTGTTCATCTCCATTCGCATCCAAACCATCAAGGAATGACTTGAGCAACTGCTGAAAGAAAGTAGCTCGACTTTTGGCAACAGAGGTCAACTTCTTGTCATTCACCAGGAGGCCGCCAACGGAGTCTGGCTTGTACTCTGTCAAGGCAGCGGCCAGAGATAGCAACTCAACTGAATGGGTCTGCTCGATGGCGATCAAAGTCATCTCCACAAACTCACCCAAGCCACCCTTGACGGACAAGTTGACAGTTTGCCCCCACAATGTTTGAAAGGCCATCTGATAGCATGGATTTGCCTGCAAGGGCTTTCCATCAAATGTTGCAATGTGGTTTTCCAACTTGGCACCATGGGACTCCAGCAGGTTCCGCACCATTTTCTTGACAGATGATAATGATCCGGCAGTCTCTGGTTCTTCTGCCTGTTGTCCCGTTTTGGTCTCACTTTGCTCACAAGCTGTAAGAAGTTCATTCTGCCAGTTTTCTTCTTCCCCCCCACCGTCACCTCCAGAGCCAGATCCAGTCCTCACGTTGAAATCTTGGCCCACTGCAGTCGCACCTTGCCCTTTCTTGGCTTTCTGCGCTGCTTCAGTAACAACCTCGACCAAAGCAGGGCGGACCATAGACCAAGTCTTGATCTGCTTGTTCTTCAGAGTGATGGTTTTGTTCCATGCAAAAGACAAAGCTGAACTCATGAAGATCCCAAAGAGCTGCTGTCGGATAATGGTCATTTTCTTGGTCTCCTCTTGAGTTTTGCAAGCGAGAGGTTCCCCATCTTCGTTGCAAAGATCAGATGCCTCAAGGGTCTGCACACAAAGCTGATAAGCATCATCAAGCCATTGGATGTCTCTGGCTTGCAGGGAAAGTCTGCCAGTGGGCTTCCCGTCATCTTCGACCTGAGCAGCTGCAGATTCCTCATGTGCCTCCAGCAATTTGGCATCTGAAGCACTGGGTGTCACTACAACTCGCAAACTGGGACCCTTCTCCTTCATTGACTTCCCAACTTCACTGGATGAAGCAGCCGTGCCACTTGAACGTTTTCTTTTGGATGCCGGCTCTGCTACTTTCAAAGTTGGCGCTGCTTTGCGCTTTGCCTTGGAGGAGGCGTCATCGTCGAACAGCACGGAGTCCTTCATGGGAGCACTGACCCAAAGAATCTTGTGGTTTGTGTCCTTGATGAAAATCATGTCCACCTGGAGGCCGCTGGTGGCCACCTTCACGCCATCTAGCACGGCAGGAACCTGCACGGTCGGCAACATGAAGCGCACTCCCTCCAAGAACATGATGAGGCCAAATTCATCCGTCATGTTGTACTTGGTGAGGCCTGAGTAAGGAGTTGTCGGCCAATTGTCAGAATTGCCAAGCAAACTCTAGCTAATACTAACAGCTTGTTTAGTGGTGTTGCAATTGGTATTGGCTGGTTCCCTGTAAAGACTGTCTATATAGACTTGTTAACTTGTTAACTTGTTAACTTGTTAACCCCACTTGACCCATTGGAAAACAAACGGGTGGGCGGGGCGGGCCGGGTGATGTTTGTTGCCCAACCCAAACCATTAATAACACCAAACACAGCCAAACACACAGACACACATCAGAATGATTAAATCTATACTCTTCACAACTAATGCAGCCAATCAGGTAATCAGATAATGTAATTCCTTCCAGGATTCCAGGGCCGATAATAGCACAACGACCAAATAGGATCCAATGGCAACGTAGTAGGATTGCGATTGACTTAATGACAGTTAATGACAGCGCCAGCTGATGATGGCACATGATTCCTTGATTCATTGACTGCTTCATTAATTTGATTCATCATGGTTTGCTTTGGTCTGGTTGATTCATGAATTCATGATATTCTATGATAGACCGACCGATGAGTCAGGGGCTGGGGCACAATAGCCGCAATAGCCACAAACTGACAAACTGGACCAATTAACGAAAAAAATCTTAGCCTCTTAGCCCTAGCCCCTTTGCCTTTGTAAGCAGAACAATACAAATCAATAGTTCAACCAAAACAATAAAAACACACTGCATTCATTCATTCATTCATTCATTCATTCATGCATTCATTCATTCATTCATTCATTCATTCGTTCGTTCGTTCGTTCGTTCGTTCGTTCGTTCATTCATTCATTCATTCATTCATTCATTCATTCATTCATTCATTCATTCATTCATTCATTCATTCATTCATTCATTCATTCATTCATCAATTTATCAAAGGCCCAAGGCTGAACAATTCATATAACCAATTACAATTACAACCAAGCCACATAGGAGCCACTTGTGAATGCAATCAATTGCCACAGCATTGTCCAGGCGATTGTCGTCCCACATCGTAGAGGCATCCATGAATGCTAGAGCCGATTCCACCCAGCCTTTCTCCTTTAAGTACTTGTAGGAGGATGCCGCATTTTCGAAGCTCAGCATTGACACAAAAAACCGGGGAGAATGCGCTTGCACAAAAGTCCACTTCCTTCCCCTCCAGCTGTCCTCTCCCTTCCCGCAGCTTCGAGCTGACCAGCCTTTCGTTTTGCACATGCAACTGAAGGTTGCGTCGATGGTTGGGATCTTGAGGTAACGCTCCACTAGGCTTTGCCCTTGGCCAGCATGCCAAGAGTTGTGCCAATCACGCAACCAATGCAGCACGTAGCGAGGTGTCTTGCAATGGAACACCGTGACCTCAATTACTGAATGAAGATTCTGGCGCAGGGGCGCAGGGAGAAGAAAGGCAAGCATTGAGCATGGAATAGAATGGAATGAATTGAGTTTCAAAACGAAACGACGACTAAGGAGTCTAATGAGTCAATGAGTCAAACGTAAATCAAACATGTAAATGTAGGGCCATCATGTGTAGGGATATTGTTATACAGCCAATGGACTGAACCCTGGACCTAAGGGATAAAAAAGGGATAGCTGGCAACTGGATACTTGATGACAAGTGGATACAACGGATACAACTACAACTGGATAACTAAAACTAAAACCATATGAGGGCGATCAGCGGACCAGGTGGATGTGAACCCTGTGAGGCTATGAAGCAGCCTTGTTGTCAATCTCTAATCTCCACGAATGGCTCAGGACTCCCAACGGCACCATTGGCTGACCCCCACGCAACAACAACAGCAACAACTACAACAACAATCAACAATATCAATATCAGTCAACAATACTTCAATACAGCAACAACTTACAACTACAACAGCAACAGCAACAACAACAACCTCAAAGAACTCAACCTCGCAACTCTCACAACCTCAAACAATATGAAACATAAACAGTCATAAAAACACCAAGGATTGTTGGGGGTTGTCAAAGGCCAAAGGCGAAGAAGCTAACAAGCAGCTAAGCCGGCTAAGCCAACCTAAGCTGAGCTGAGTTGCTCCACGCAGCCCATTCTTGAGCGTGAGTTCCACCTTGGGGTTGGTGGGATCAACCCTGAACGCCTCATAGCAGGCTCGGCTCAAAGAGCCCCACGAAATCAAATAGTATGGGGCCTCATGGCCTTCGGAAGCCACAGCCCACGGGGAACCTGCCAGGCACAGGCTGTGATGGTGTTTGTGATGATTGATAATTGATGACGATGGTGATGAGGGGGGGTGATACTGATCGTGGTGGTGGTCTGAACAAGTAGAGGAAATGGTATTGGTAACGGTAACGACGATACAGACTGTACTGAGTACGCACTCATACACTAATTTACTAATAGACTATAAAATAAACTAATAAACTAACAAATTCAAAAAAAAAACATATTGAATATTTAACGCTAATATCAGGTTCACTGTCTTCACTGTTCACTGTTCACTAAGACTGGCCCCGGACCCCAACCCGGGCCCGCCCCCATAGGATTCCGCGACGATCCGTGACCGTGATAGGCCTATAGGCCCATGAGTCCATGACCGTCCGTCCGTCCGTCCGTGACCGCAACCGGAGCTAAAACATCATCAGCATCATCATCACCCTCATCATCATCTAATCATCCAGTAAGCTAAGGCTAGCTACCCCAGTCTGATGTTCATTGTTCAGTCAGTGAGTCAATGAGTCAATGTCAATGTTGATTTTGATGTATCTTCTTCTCCGAATCGCCGTCTTGACGTTGATAATAAATGATACAAACATACTACAATGCAAATGTCATGTACTCATGTACCATCGCACCACGTGGGTTGCACAATCAAATGCAATGTGTCTTTTGGATTTTCCCAGTCTGCCCTACTGAATCCAAATTCTGGCCTCGCACACCGCTGATGAGGCCATACTTCCGAACCCAGGAAACATATTTCGCCAGGATTTGAGCGTGGCCCCTCACATTGTCCGCGTGTGGATAGAGCTGGCGGCGCCGTCAACGCTGGTAAATGGAAAGTATCAGCCTAGACCATTGGGAAACCAGTAACCAGCAACCAGTAACCATTAGGACCATTAGGCAATCAATCTTTTTAGGCTCCTATTTTTCAAAAAGTTCCCAAGAAGTCGCTACAACTCTACAACCAATAACTGGAAGTGGATCAAGCCTGGCAGCCACTGGTAGTAATAAGTAGCAATAGCAATGGTGTAATGATGCAATGGCAATGGCAATGGTAATTTGCAACAATGCACCCGGCCCCACCCCATCAGAAGCGATGGCCTTATGACTCATGACTCATGACCACCGATAACTGTAAACAGGCTAAACGAAAAGCATGTCTGTTTGGTTGCTGTCAACTGTATGGTTGATGGTCCATGGTTAATTGTAAATTGAGTAATTGTCCATTGTCCGTTGTCCAAAGTAAAAGGTCAAAGTCAAAGGGCTAGATTTGCAATTGATTTGTCAATGGAGTCAATGGAGGTGGCACACAGTGACTGACTGCTTGCCAATATCAATTTATCAACCGACCAACAACGTCCAACTACCACTACTACGGAACTACTATAAAAAGGCTGCCGGCTGCTATAAATGATGAGTCGTAAGCTATTCGGTTGGCGGGTTGGTAACGTGGGTGACAGCTGATGGAATAACAATAAAAGAAACTGGAAATGTATTGATAAAGGTAGTTTCATTTCAGCCAATAGAATCAACAAATTGTCCCTTGAATTGCTTGAATGGAGGTTTCAAAATATTTATATAGCCCTTCTTCAAGCCAAATCTTTATTGACCCTGGAACCCTGGGATTTGTTTCCACAATTCGACGGAAATTACTCTATCATCATCATCATCATCATCATCATCATCATCATCATCATCATCATCATCATCATCATCATCATTATCATCATCACTATCATCATCATCATCATCATCATCATCATCATCATCATCATCATCATCATCATCGTCATCGTCATCATCATCACCATCATCATCATCATCACTATCATAATCATAATCATCATCATCATCACCATCATCATCATCATCAGCATCATCATCATCACCATCATCACTATCATCATCATCACCATCATCATCATCACCACTATCATCACACCTGAAAACCAACATTTTCAAAAGTGACCCTGGTAGCTTTTTTGGGGCCCACAAACCTTGATTCGGGTCCACTTTTGAAAATGGTGTTTTTCAAGTGCATCATCATAATCATCATCATCATCATAATCATCATCCTCATCATCGTCATCATCATCATCATCATCATCATCATCCTCGTCGTCGTCGTCGTCGTCATCATCATCATCATCATCATCATCTCATCAATCCTTCACTTCTCATCATCTCTTGACCCATCATTACAGTCATGTCAGTCATGTCATGATCATGAATCATAATCAAGACCCGCAATGACCGCAGTCAGTCATCAAACCACTTGTTGTTGGCCAAGTTGATAATTGTCACCAATCAATCCTGGTCCAGAATCAAGAACGATTAATGATTCTTGATGACAATGATGACCATAATCAAGAGCCTTACTGACAAAGGTTTCCAGCTGGCCTCCTCCTGAATGCCATGGCCATCATCACCATAATCATAATCAACTATGATGTTGATGATGATTCTGATGATGATCATTTTCATCAGCTGCAGCACCATCATCAATGATTCAATGACTGGGTTGATTGATTGATTAATGGCTAAATCAATGATGAATGAACCGATTCATCAATGAATCAATGAATCAATAAATGGACCAACCAATCTTCGATTCAATGATGACCAATGATCAAACATCAATTAACAATTAACCAACTAACCTTAACCATCACAAATCACCATTTCATCAGTCAGACTGAGAAACATCAGAACCATCATCATGCATCATGGATCATGAATCATGAATGAATGAATGAATGAAAGAAAGAATGAATGAATGAAAGAATGACTGAATGAATGAATGAATGAATGAATCAAAGAATGAACGAACGAACGAACGAATGAATGAATGAATTAATAAACGAATGAACGAATGAATGAATGAATGAATGAATGAATGAATGAATGACTTCATGAATGAATGAAAGAAAGAAAGAAAGAATGATTGAACGCACGAACGAACAAATGAATGAATGAACGAATGAATGAATGAAAGAATGAATGAATGAATCAATCAATGAATGAATGAAAGAAAGAAAGAAGAAAAGAAAGAAACAAATAATGAATGAATCAATGAATGAATGAACCAATCAACGAACCAATCAGTCAGTCAACAGAATCATCATCGGCCCAATCATGGCATAGGCATAATCATCATAATTTCGTCCACCCGTCCTAGCATCAGCGTAGAAGTTGTTCGCATGTAAAAATACACAACTCAGACTCATAGCTGACTACACAACTTCACAACTACTACTACGGTGCTTCAAGGTTTGCCAGCATTCAGTAATGCCACGGCCATGGATGTAGTGAAGTGTACTTTTCAATGCACTAGGTGGCCTAGCACTCGCGATCCCACCCCTGGCCCGTAAGTCTGCCTGTTGTCGGCCATCGGTGTCGAGCCAGGGGACGTTGACATTGTGTTTGAGGACGAGTGGTGAGTTCATAATCTTCTCATGAATTTCAATCCCATCATCCAAGTCCGGGAAACGAGAACGCATATCAGGGTACTCTGTGAACCAATCACCTTCGGAGGGCGCCGCTGCCGATGCCGCCATTCAGATGTTGGACCACCGAAACACCCGAAGATCACTGAAGCTAACTTCGGAACAAAGAAGGGCCAGCCGAAAGGACTCCCGCAGGTATCGGTGTTTGGAAATTCAACTCAGAACCCAATCCAGACCCAGATTCGGGATTCAGGATGTAGGTGAAACGGCGGTGAGGCTGGTGAACCCCGGAACCCAGAACAATTGACTAATCAACGCAACCCGCAACCAATATCCAATGAATGACCAATGATTCCAATGAACTAACCAACCATCGGTAATCCACCCCCATCAGACCATCAGTAATTCAATAACCATTCATTAAATGAACCATCCATTAATCCAGATTCCCATCATCCATCCATCCATAATTGTCCAATCCAATAGAACAGTGATGATCAAATATGATCAAGTTTCAATTTTAAGCTTCGGGGATGGGCCCCAAGGACTGTCATAGCGATCATCGATAATCCTCATCGAGACACGATAGTCTAGATGTTGTTGCCCCGGTTAATGATGATCCATCATCAGCATCTCACAACAGCAATGGGCCACGGAATGTCCGTGGATCTGCCTGGATCTGCCACTCTGATTTGTAGCCCCTTGCCCCTTGTTCAACCATTGACCATGGGGCCATTGGACGATTGCTGTTTGTTACGTTGGATGGTAATGGTTACCAGTTGCCATGGGCCATCGCTGTTCAGAGATTCTCTATCTACCCGGAATCATTAGCATCAACTCTGCAACCAAGTCCGCGTTGAGTTGACCATGATGGTTGAGTCAAGTTGAGACTCGATTAGCCGTCGATTAGCTCACTGGTTGACGCTTGTCGCTGGTCGATCGCGACTATGAAATTCATGGAAAATGAAAATGAAATGGCTAGCTGAATTATTGGGTTACCAGTATCAAGTTATCAAGGAATATCATCACAACAGTGTAACGGATCACAAAATGACATAAAGACCATCCAATCCAACGATATCCAAAAACATTCATTCATTGCAATACACGCTACATGCACAGCACATCAGTCAGTGAGTAGTGAATGGTGATCAGACGATGGATCAGGAGCCAGCAACCAGTCAATACAACCAACCAGATAATAAGAGTTGAAGTTACTAAAGTTGAACAATATCTCTGCCCATTACTACATATGAATCGCATAAATGGCAACCAGGTAAAGAAGAGCGTAGACGCCCTGAAGACTGAATCATAAACCCCTAATCACAGCCTACCTTAGGCCTACCTTAATCACCAAGTTGAGACAAGAACTAGAATCGAACAAGAGAGTGCGGTGGTGACAGTAACTGTAACTGTAGAGTCGACATAGGAATATTTACAGATCATCTTAGATCATCTTCTCAATCTTCTCAAATCAATGATCAATAATTAGCGAAGTGAAGTCCACAGAGTCAGACTGACTGGCAACAGCGGCAACAGCAACATCAGCCAAAGGGGGACCAAATGCCCGGGAACTTGGTATTGGTACCTGGTAACTCTGGTAATTGGTATTGGTACTTTTGTTTGATGTCTGTCAGTTGTTTGTTAATATTCAACATCATGATTATCATGATTACTTTTTGTATCATTCAGTCACACTATATGAATTAATCATTAATCATTGAATCATATAACTCAGAACTCATACCAAATGTTTCTCTTGAGAAGCAGCACTATAAGCAACACCGTGATGATGAACCCTGGGTCCGAGCTACGCTTGAGGGGGCTCCTTGATGTTGATCTCACTTGACAAGTTGTCGCAGCCACGGCTGTCATGCAATCCAATCGTTTTCAGGAACATGAAGCCACAGAATCGGATCTTATCCCGTCCACATCAAATCCAGGTGATTTGATTTATGTGATTTCTTTTGCGAAGAAAAGTCGCAAAGACTCGTGACAAAATCAAAAGAATGTCCTTAGGCCCTTGGGTCAGGACATGTCGGACATATCTGAGATGCGACCAAGGGGTCAGCAAATCAGAAAGACTTATTACTTCAAACTTCACGTTGTGGATACAACGTTAGGTCAGGATATCTGAGATGCGACCAAGGGTCGGCAAATCAGAAGGACTTATTATTTCACGTTGTGGATACAACGTTCAGCCGCTGTTGGCGTCAGAAACTGAAATAAGTAAACCAAAAACCAAAATATAATGATCAAAAAGGAATCAATTCAATATGATCAACAAGCATCTTCAATCCCGAGCGGAAACCCTCACTTGCAATACTTTTCAGTCTCCAAACACCGGCGAACACTGCCAGACACTGAGCAACCGGTGACCACTGAAACTGCAAACTGGGAAGTGAAGTGTCGACTGCCTTGACTTTGTTGACTGCTGGCTCAAATGGCTCAACAAACCAGCAACGGTTCCCACCTTGTCACCTTATCTATTTACCGACTTGCCAACTGAACTGAACCACTGAACCACTGATGATGACAACTGATGAATTAATAGCAAGCAAACTGGGGACTCGGAAATCAGCTCATAATGTTGAGCTAGCTAGCTTACATAGCAGGGCTTGGAGCCTAGACCTAAGACTGGATCCGAACTGACCTAAACTACAGTCAATTTGACTGATGACTGATGACTAATGACAATTACAATTAATAACTACAATGACAATGAATGACCAGTAGCCGCCAGTACTGTCAGTGACAATACCCTCAGTGAGCCTCAGCGATCTTATAAGGGTGCAGAGTGCAGGAATTGCAACAATACCCTGCCCTGCTATGCTACAGCGTGCAAAACTATTGGCCATTTGGCTGGTCCTTCGCCAAACTGAAAAAGAAAACTTGGCTGACCTGGCTTCCTCTTCTGCAAATTCATGGCGCCAGTGCTTTGTCAAGTTGTCAAAGCCAATCGATTAGGGGTTCCGGGTTTGGGGCTAGGCCCGGGCTAGGCGATAATCAACCATAACCATAACCATTGTGATCTACTTAGTCTTTGGTTCACTTCACTTCAGACTTGTAACATTTCAGCGCAGTACTACGAGTACCACCCTTCACCAAATGATGACAGCTTAGGCTTAGCATTTAGCATCGCATCACCCCTAATCCATTACAATGCCTGATATAATATGCCATCAATCACGATAACAATTTAACGAGAAGCGATTAGCAATGCTCAACGCTCGGACGCTAGGACCCTCACCTCTCACCTACTGATATCCGGGGCCTGGTCCTAAATCTAATATCGGTCTATCATATTGACATCAAACAAATATTAGAGAGAAGGGTCCAAAGGGCTAACTTATGAACTATTTTTACTAGCAGCTGTAGCTGTATTATCATTATACTTGCTTGGGACCAGACCGCCAGCCCAGCTTTCAAATCATCCTAAGAGTCCTAAGAGATTAAGAGATACCTCAGATACCTCTCAAGTCTCACGGCCTCACACGTCAAATCACTGCTCTTGCTTCTGCACCTCCTTGCCACTGACATCCCAGCGATCTACGGGAGGAACTTCACGGTCATCAGCGTCCGAGGCCCTGGTGAACAAAACCAGATAGGTCCTGAGCCGGCGATGCAATACACTGCGCTCACACAGCAGCCACACAGACTACACTACATACTGACATACTGCATACACCATACACATACCATATACTATGATAATAAAGCAATACAAATATATATATATATATATATTCTTTCAAATTTGAATGGCAGTAAGTAGTACTGCAACGTGCTTCGTTTGTAGCCAATGTAGCTACTGCCACTGCAGCCTTTAGAATTGTCTAGTGTCAGCGTCGGCCGGCTAAGTGTTTGTGCGTGTGTGTCATTGAGCATTGGATCATTGGGTCAATGAATTGGAACAATCTTTGAGTTTGAACTCCAGCCCTCAGCCCTCAGTCCAACGCAACGCAGCCAACACAGGTTCAACACAGCCAACACAAGACAGCCCAGCACATCAAGACTCCAACGCGTTAGCATGTGGGGTTGGGGTTCGTTACCAACCCTAAGCCCTGACCCAAATTTCTTTTTCAATTCAGTCTTCAGTCTAGAGCCTAGCCAGAGTTTGGCCATGTCAGACCATGTCAGGTGTTGGTCCTTGGCCTTTGGCTCATTGGCTCATGATGATGTAAGGTAAGGTGAGATATTGTACTGTAATATATTATATTGGGGGGCGGGGCGCAATGACAATGTACGAGTTCTCGGGTTCCGTTCACCTTGCTTCCCCGTCCCCTTCACTGCAATGATTGGCCAGTCCATTCTTGAAAAGCTACAAAAAAAATACCTTACCCCTGGGCCCCTAAGCAACAGCAATAATATATGTCTGTACGTATGAAATGTGAATCCAGAATGAATGTTGGAAAAGCATGGGAAATTTACAGGCAGCATGAAAATGAAAACAAGGATCCAAATGGCATGGCAAATGGCCACATTCATAGAGTTGCCACACTGGCCAGCAAAAGCAGAACGTTTGCGATTGGGCTCCGTCACTTCATTGGCCACTTCCTCCTCAATGTCCATGAGGTCATAGACCGGAGTCTCCTTGTGCTGCACTGGCACGATGGGAGTGAAACTGCAGCAACGCCGTGGGAAAGGAGAGGAAGGAACCGCCATCCACCATCGAAGAGGAAACTGCTGGTAGAGCAACATCTCCTGTGGAGTGATGCTCCTGTGGTTCCAAATCATCACGCCGGTGTTCTTGATGATGCACTGGAGATACTTGTCTCCTTCTGACATGGAACCAAACCCTCTCAATGGGTTCTGGTTGGTAGCCACTGCAATCTTTGGAGACATAGGAAGCTTGCCAGGCTTGGGTGGGATCTTGAAATACCCATCGTAGAACTCGAGCTCCTTCTTGGTCAAAGCTTTGAGGAAAGGCTTTGCACTGACTCCAGCATCATCCTCTGAACATTCCTTCAATGTTTTACCTTGGGCCTCCGATTTGGGACGGTGGGACAGCCATTCCCACTCCTGCTGCATCTCTGAATCGTTTGCCACCATGATCATCTGGCAGGGAAGCAAATCGTAGCACAGCTGACACAGCTTTAAACTATTTCAATGTCATCCGGTCAACTGGGCGGTGATCACTGCTCACTGAACCAAATGAATCTTTTGAGCTTGGAACTTGGAACTTGGAAAACTTGAAAACAATGATATATGGTTAAATGGTCCTGACTATACAATAATCATCAATGAATGTCAATGAATCAATGAGTCAATCGGTCAATCAGTCTATCTGTTATCTGTCCATCTGTCATCGCTGTCTGTTGAGTTTGAAGAAAGCCTCCCTTTAAAACACCATTTTAACAAAATGACCCTAGTAGCTTTTTTGGGGCCCAAAATCTTTATCATGGAATCATGGTCACGTTGAAAAATGTGGCTCTAAAAGGTCATGGACCCTTTTGAAAATCTAACATCGCTGCCGCCTGTCAACAACACTTCTGGTTCAAGTGTCTTCCCAAGTATTTGTTTTTTAAATTTACTAATTCCTATTTGAAAATGGTGATGCATTGTAATGCTGATCTTACCCTACCTACCAGGCCTTGAAGCCGCCAAGGAAAGTTCGCTTGAACACTGGCCAGATGTTCCTGAGGGTAGTGTAGGTTTCCACAATGGTCACCTTATGCAAGCAAATTGCCCAATACCGGGATCTGTTGCCAGCAGCACCGACTTCAACAGATTTGAGAATCTGCCCCTGGACGTGGTAGATGTCGCCAAGCACATCCTGCAGCATATCATCTGGGAATCGGTCGCTGCACTCCAGGACAATGACAGGTTCCTGAACGGCCCGACGGCATGTTGCCCATGCACTGAACCCTTCCATGGAATCACCTGCTTCTCCCGCTTGATCACCACGTGGTGAATAGTTGCGGCACTCCACACCCGCCCAGTGCGTGCCCGCCTTCAAGAGCTTGCAATTCCTGACGGTACAAAGGTCACTGGGTCGACCCATTTAAACAACTTAGTCAGAACCCCGCACCTGGAAACCAAACCCGGAACCCAGAATTTCAAACACTTTGCAATCTAGTAATCTGGTAATTTTGAAATGGTCTTGAATCTTGACCTGCACTCTTCTGACGAAACCTTTGCTAGTCCGCTAGTCATCAAGTAAAGTCTTATTAGCTGGATAGTAGTGGCAAATGAATCAATCAATGAGTCAGTGAGCCATTATTCAATAATAGGCGAGTAACATAAGCCGAGCTAAAAATGCTAATGGTAACTAACTATTAGTAATCGCCTAATGGGCTCTTAGCCGATAAGTAGTAAATCAAAATTCAACCTATCGGACTATTGAAATCGAAATCAACAAGCCACAGTGGACTGAGCTTGTTTGTCATTATCATTATCATAGTGGCATAGTCATGATCATAGTGGCATAGTTGGTGGCAACAAGTCATTCCCTGGTCCCGGGCCTGTTGTGTACACAGCAATATGCGGTCCGGTCAGTGTTCATGGCGCGAGCTCCAGCTTTGATGGTTGTCATGAAAGTGTCACGACTCCATGCAGCCTTTGCCTTCTTCATCTTGTTGATCACATTTTTGACTGATGGTTTCCAAAAATCAGTCACGTTGGAAAAACAACATTCAGGGGCTGAAGGATGATTCATCAACTCATCCCGACTAGGCTTGTATTTCTCGCAGGCTGAGAGGTGGCGAGGGCTTTTCAAGGTTCCTGGTGGAAGCTCCAAAATTGCCTCTAAGTTTGCTGACGCAACACAAGATGCTGTGCCTGGCGCATCGATGCCAGAGAAGCAGGTGGAGTAAGTGTGGGTGACCAGCATCTGAGCTGCATAGCGGATGGCTGACTTGGCATCACCAGTTGCTTGAGCTGCCTTTGCCCACTGAAACTCACTGTACCTAGGCTGAGACCATTTGGGTTCCGGGTTCAGCTGAGCCATGATCAGCCATCAGCCATTACCTCTGGAAAATTTGAAAAAAGTTGCGGTAGTGACAGTGATGTTGCAGTGTTGCAATATCGACAATGTTGAAATTACATTCACCAATTGCAATGTTTGACTTTGGAAGTGTCAGTGCTGTTTGCTTGGTCATTTCCCTGATGAATAAAGCAAATGATTTGAACACATGAACACATGGGAAACTTAAAACTGAAGGCGGCTTTGACTGCTTTGACAGCCAAAATACTGAAAGAGATCATGGATTGACCGCGGAAAGCGGTTGTTGTCTTCGTACAACTCAAAAGCAGGACCATCTTTGTCAGGCTCCCACCCTCGTGGAAAGGACAACTCTGGCTTCTCCACAGCTGGGGTATCTGGAAATCGCATGATCTGAGCAGACTTCGGCTGCTGCAATGCTCTCTGAGAACCAGCTGGCGGGTTCAAAGCAACTTCTTCACCATACATAGTCTCCAACGGGTCTGTCAAAGGCATTCTGTCTGGAAATGGGAACCGACCATCATAACTTGGAGAGTCGCTACTTGGAGTGTCGCTATCCTGGACACTTCCCTGGTCAGCAACATCACCACCACGACCACAAGGCTCATCCTGCAGCTGATTCTGATTTGCAGGCAGCTCAGCTCCCTTCTCTGAGTCTGAAACATGGTTTGAGTCTTCAGAGTCTTCAGAGTCTTCATTGACATGGTCATCACCACCAAAGTCAACTTCCTCAGCTTGTGCTTGGGAATCAGCAGCAACATCGTCCTTGGCAGACTGGTCAGGCGCATCCCACGACAAGGGACGCAAGCGCAAGGGAGACCGGGGAGGCATGGATCCAGGAGCATCATGAGGAGGCTCAGGCTCATCATCGCTGGACCCCCTTTGTGATGTAGGTGTGTCACGGAAGCCCCGAACCATGTCTGCCCATGTCTTGAGCTTGCCTTCCGCCTGTGGAGCACCTGGAGGATGTGAAGAGTCCGAAGGGCCTGAAGATTTTGAAGAAGAAGCTGCAGCTTTCTCCTGGTCACATTCCTGGCCAACTTTTTGGCATTTAGCCTGTGGATTCTCCTCAGCTTTGTTTGCCTTCTCCCCGTCCTCCACCACAGACTTCTGCATTTCAACGTCACCACTCTGATACTGCTCCTGCAGATCCATTGCCTGGCTTGCCTGTTGATCCTGGGCATCATGATGTGATGGCGATGATGGTGAAAAAGGTCCATCTGATCCTGGTCGCTTACGCTTCTCTGGCCCTGGCGGCGGGGAAGGCAGGATCATTGGAGAGGAAGGGATAATCTTGTCTGGAGGTGTTTGGGCAATCGCAAACTTCGCTTCCAAACTCACTGGCTCCAAAGAACTCATAGACTCTGCAGAGGGTGGAGTCTGTGGAGCAACATCTCCGCCGGCTGCTGCGAAATCATCCACAGGATTGCCACGCTCTGTCTCTGTCATGATGGTGTCTGTCTTCTCGGCTGTTTCGGGTGGAGGCTGAGAAGGCTGAGAAGGCTGAGAAGTAGTGGTGGCTTCCAACGCCTCCAAAGGCAAGTTAACAAAAACCAGTCCAGGTACAAGTACACAAGTTCAAAAAGTCTCATCATTATTGAAACCATACATTTACATAAGTTCAACGAAGCAATGTAGTAAAGAGAAGATGCTAAAAATAAAAAACACATGTCATGATATCATATTACTATATCATCAAAATCATTGTTCAAAAACAGAACCCGAAGTCAATGGCTTTGACTGGCTTTCTGTGAAGTGTGCGCAATGGAAGCTGAACCGACAACTGATGTCCGATATGATAAATGATCTTGTCAACTTGTGCATTCACAAACTTAGCTTATTGACTCATTGACTTAGTTGCGCGCAATTCAAAACACTGATCTAGATCAGTCATACCTCAAGCACTATCGAACTAGGACCACACATAACAAACAAACCAAATTTGTTTTGAAAATAATCACTTGATCATCTGGCCTCAGAAGACTGCTGGTTCCAATACTTCATCAGTAGTGTTTGTTCAGAGCTGCCATCTTGCGAGGGTGTGGCCTTGGCTTTAGCTGTAGCTGTAGCTGCAGCTGACTTTCCTGGTTTGGAGATCGTCCTCTTGGAAGTCTTGGCGGCACCTTTGGGTTTAGGATGTTGTTTGGGCTGGGCCTTGGCTTTCGATGATGTCTTCTTGGGCGCAATATCAGCCTTCGTCTTTGCCATTGCAAATCGAACAAGGCTAAGACCAATACACTCTACACGCTTTAGCAAGAAAATGCTACATTGATTCAACATATCATGAGTGAAACACAAATGAAACAAGACATGGTTCACAGATATCAGCCAAAAAACAAATGTATTCCAAATACATCGTTTCGAACGAAATTAAAAAAAAACATAAATGTTAATAGAACGTACATATGGTTTCATATGCATGTTACGAACGTGCTTGATACGAATTTATGATATATGTTTCAAACATGCTTGAAACATAACCAACTGTTTCAAACGTGCTTGTAACAAACCCCTGAGTACGTTACAAACATGTTCGAAACATGTGCATGTTACGAACGTGTTTGATACGAATTTATGATGCATGTTTCAAACATGCTTGAAACATAGCCAACTGTTTCAAACGTGCTTGTAACAAACCCCTTGGTACGTTACAAACATGTTTGAAACATGTGCATGTTACGAACGTGTTTGATACGAATCTATGATATATGTATCAAACATGTTTGAAACATAACCAACTGTTTCAAACGTGCTTGTAACAAACCCGTTGGTGCGTTACAAGCATGTTCGAAACATATGCATGTTACGAACGTGTTTGATACGAATCTATGATGTATGTTTCAAACATGCTCGAAACATAACCAACTGTTTCAAACGTGCTTGTAACAAACCCCTTGGTACGTTACAAACATGTTCGAAACATTTGCATGTTACGAACGTGTTTGATACGAATTTATGATGTATGTTTCAAACATGCTTGAAACATAACAAACTGTTTGAAACATGCTTGTAACAAACCCCTTGGTACGTTACAAACATGTTTGAAACATGTGCATGTTACGAACGTGTTTGATACGAATTTATGATGCATGTTTCAAACATGCTTGAAACATAACCAACTGTTTCAAACGTGCTTGTAACAAACCCATTGGTACGTTACAAACATGTTTGAAACATGTGCATGTTACGAACGTGTTTGATACGAATTTATGATGTATGTTTCAAACATGTTTGAAACATAACCAACTGTTTCAAACGTGCTTGTAACAAACCCTTTGGTACGTTACAAACATGTTCGAAACATAACTGCTACTATCATATGCGTTTGAAACGCAGCTGATAATCATACAACCAAATGTATATGTTTTCAAATGTTGTGCAAAGGAAAAATATTTTTTATGTGTTCTAAATCAATGATAGCAATCAATAAACAAACCAATCAAACAATAAATGCCAATAAATAAACGTATAATGTGAATGGTGTTTCAACAAAATATTTTATATTCAACATGTCAAGTTGTCAGCCTGTAACTACTAGAATTTCATATCCCAAATTGACATAAACATAATATTAAGAATCAAGTTCGACGTCAAATGAACATCAATTGGTAAACAAACATGCTTAACCACACACATAATTTCATGGTGCAAAATCATTTGCAACAAATATTAGTTTACGAAGTCTACTCCATCAAGTTGAATCAAATATACTTCCACTGACCACAACCACTATTGGTAATGTATGCAAACATTGTATATATCAAAAAGAAACAAACAACTACTATCACAATAGCCAGGATGAATCTGCCAGTCAGTCACACCGTCGGTCTCAGTCTCAGCAACGTTTTTTTCAATGCTGGATGCTGGATATGATACCCCCATATCCAAGCAATGTCCTGTTCCTGGTGTTTGGGGTTACCACCGTTGTCACCAGGCTTGAACTTATTGAAGGTCAGGCTCGTGTGCGCACTTCAAGGTAATGAATGATAACGATCAGATTCATACTCACCCAAATTTATTATTTGGAATAATACGCTCGCATTGTACTGGAAAATTCAACACCCGGTCAATCCACGGATGACACCTTGTACTGTGCACTGTGCACAGGTTTCACAACGAATCTGACATTTGACCATCTTGATCTTGAAAGTTAAAGCGGAAACTTTACATGACGTTGCTGCTATGAGCCGTTTGGATTCAGTGAATCCAATTTCCATTGACACACTGGTAATTTGCTGAATGCTGTGCCCAAACCAGCTGAGGCTGAGGCTGCAACTCATAATCATTATCATATCTATGAATAACCAAAGTATGTCGCAAACCGCAAACTGGAATCCTGATCCCTTTGGCCTATGCGTATTTTGATTGTAGGTTTGAACTCGTACATATGATAGTACATATGATATGTTGTTGCCGGCAACAACTTAAACCCAATTTACCAGAATAGATAGGAAAATTCTTTGACGCTATGATCTCACATCGTCATGATCGTCATGAGCTAAAAAGCTCAAGCCCATGGTCAATGGTCCAATAATCGTCAAGAGTCAAGAATCCAATTGTGTCAATTGGTCGAATGATTGCACTGCTTGTTGCAGCACTGATCGATTCGAAAAATGAAAACTGCCCAGGATATATGAGTTCTGAGGTTCTGCTGCTGAAAGGATCAACCAATCAACCGACTCACATCAGTGTGAGTCCGGCATCGATTGGGAAATGCGGAAATGCAATCTGGCGGATGGTTGATGGCACCGGGAGTGGTGGAATAGCCGAAACAATAAACCAGTGAGCCAATTAATAATTTTCCTGGTGGTCCTGGTGGTGATTGGTGAGTTGGTGAGTAATCGACCAAGTCGTGAGGGAAACACCATCATACAATCATAGAATCATAGAATCCTAGATCGTCATTCCAATCACAATTAGTAATTACAATCATATCATATCGGCATATCAAATCAAATCAAATTGAATCAAGTCAAATTATTTCAAACCAAATCATATTATCAGATCACTCATATCACTTATTAAATCAAAACATTATCATGTCATGTCACATCATATCATATCAAACCATATCATATCTCATCTCGTCTTTCATCTCATTTGACTGCTTGGTTAAAGTCCAAAATTAGATTTCAAATATGAATGTGATATTTAATACCAGCCCAACCCATGACAATTTAAGATCAGTCGTTTGTCATTTGTTCTGTCAGATGTGTTAGATGCAAGCAATGCGATTGCCACTGCACTGCATGACTGTATTACTGTATGTTGTCCTGCCTGTCCTCAGCCAGATTAACAAATTCGATGTAAATGCATCTCAAAAAGCATAATGATCTAACTCTCTCACAATCTGGCTGGCTGAAAATTCAGAAACGAAATGAAATCATATAATTTCAAGAAGCTAACCAGGGACCCAATCACAATATGGTAGCGCCAACTGTGTCCAAGTGCCAAATACCATGTGTCGTGATGATGGTCAGTCCACTGTCGTGAATTGATGCAGAATGCAGATGCGTTGCAGCATCATGAGGAAAACAAATTACTCATCAGCTCAGCACATAGTGTACACACAGCAGCCTCACGCTTGGGCAAATTCTGAAAAATATTGTGAACTTCCAGGTTCCTAAACTTATGGCACAAACTCTCCTCATCAGCCACTTCCTCAGGGATTTTCACTGAGGAAAATTGCGAGGAGCAAGTTTCGTGGAAGGAGAGCAAACACAAAGCACATGTTTGGGTGCTTTGGCCTTCTTCTTCAAAATCATGTTCATGAGAAGGCTTTGTCTTTGTGGTTTCCTCAAACACCGAATGCCTAGATGAACAAATAAAACATTGATCAACGGAAGGCATGATTTCCGAATGGAATGATGCCAATGCAGTTTCCCACATCCTCTTCAATCGGCTTGGCATCGGTGGTAGCTCTGGACGATCTTCACGCCGGCTGCGATGGGCATTGACGCCGACACACGGCAAAACGATGTGCCAGTTGGACAGCGCAACCGTGGCCTCCCAAGGAACCACAGCAATCACTCGGTTGAAACTATCCAAACGAGCCAATCGACCTGTCAAAGTGCTTGGGTTGCTCCAAACAACCAATGATACCCTCCCAGAATCAATGTCTGCAGCTAAAGTCAGTTCATAGGGAGTTGTTGTACCCCCAACAGGCTGGCCAGCTTGCAAATGTGAAAGCTGCAGAGCTTCCAAACTCTTGCCAACCTCAGATGTCCAAAACAGCCACTGTGGACGTTGAGGCTTTTGTGGAGCAGCCGCAGCATCTTGCTGCATCATGTCTGGGGCAATGTCACTGGCAACACTGGGCCCCATCCCGGCAGCATCAGCCAAATTTGTTTCATCAGAACTCCTTGAGGCCTGTGGGCCCGCTGGCATGCGAATCGATTGCAGGGCGGCTTCATGGAGCAGAAATTCTGCATCAACTTTTTGCGGATCAATTGAATCATCTATCAACTGCTTGTCATTCCTGTTTTCGCGAGTGTTTGAGGTTGACTTTGATTTCTTTCGATGTGCTGAAACTGCACGTTCCTCATTCTTCATGATCTCGACCTCCCCAGCTGATGATGAACATGACTTGGTGAACTGGGCAAGCAAATTTGCAGCCTCATCTACCTCCAGGGGACTAGGCATTGAGAAAAGACTGAAAACCAATATCAATCAATCAAGTCACAAATCCTTACCCTGGATGTCATGAATCACTGCACTTAATCGTTTGAAGATTTAATTGATGATAGGCGAAGAATAGCGCTACTGACACTGCAACTGACAAACTTACTGACCAACCACTGGCGCAATGGCGTAACAGCTTGGGATAAATGACAACTAGTAATATGCTGTCGCAGCAACGCTACCTCTTCGCCGGCAAGCCCTCCAAGTTCAGCGCCCACACCCTCTGCTAATAAGCTGGTTTCATCATCGTGATCACAATCATCACCGTCACCGTCATCATTTTCGTCACAACCATTGTCAGACTTGTTGTCATCATGATCAGCAATCTCACCATCTTCCGATGGCTTTTGACGCTTCGGAGGTTTCCAATCCAGCACGTGGCGCGCTTCAGTGACAACAGCTAGAAGCCCCTGCGCCCGAGAGTAAGTCCAAACCAATTTGAGTAGTGTGATTGGCAAACGGCCCCTGGACTTCACCTGCGCGAGGTACGCTGTGGCAGCGCTGCGGATAGTGCTGCAGTAGTAGCAGAAAACTAAATACATAGTAATCATCATCATAGACACAGAGACTATAGAATCATAATCATAAAATCATACTTCATGAAATAGATAAACAATGATAAGCAATAAGCAATAAAAAATATCATTCACGATAATCATGCAAATCTGCAAATCACATTCAGTTACAATAAAACGACTTAACTCAATCAATAATCAACGTAATCAACCTGCGAGCTATTGTTGCCACTACTATCACTACTACTACTACTACTACTACTACTACTACTACTACTACTACTACTACTACTACTACTACTACTACAACAATTACACCAAAAAGTTATCAACAACCAACGTATGATCATGATCAATGTTATCAAGCAGTCGTATGATTAATTGTATGTAAAGTAAATTGAACCAACCTGTGAGAAATGAGAAATATAAAGTCGTTCAATATGCAACAATATGCATTAGACTGTCATTAGACTCAAAGAATTACTGCTGCTATTATAGACGATAGATCTAGAACATCAAAATATAGTAGTAGATCAGTTCAAGTAGCGAAAATGAAATCATGTATGCATAATTATGTTTGCAAGTAAAGGAATGTAAATGAACAAAGTACATTACATTCACTAGACTCACTAGCTGAGCGGCTGAACTAAAGAATTTCAATGATTTAGAATTTGGAAATAACAGACACAGGACGTTAGGACGTAAGAAATGATGGCATTTTAGATTGCTGCTGACCATTGAGGCCACAGTCACGCGCCAGGGGCTAAGGGCTAAGGACAAGCAGTCCGTCAATTCTGTCTTACGACTTATGTTATGGTCTGTTTTGATGTATGATTTGCGATTGTTTCAGTCACAATAACAGCATCAGGTGTCAAACCAGCATTGATCACTGCAATCGTTTAACCATGGGACCATGATGGGCGAAGGGCAGGGGTAACCAGTCAGCGACTCAGTGACCATTGGTTTGGTAAGTCATTCGTTCAGCAGTCAATAAACCAATGAGTGATGAGTCAATGAGTCATGAGTTAAAGAGTTAAGAGTTAACACGTCTGATCAGACTTGGCTGGGTTGGGTTTCCAACTGGACCAACAGGCCAATGGAATCTTCTTGATTATTGACGAACAATTGCAATTACTTAGCAAATCTTGATTTTCCCGGCTATTTGTGTTGTCTTGATATTCCCGGCTATCCCTCACCACCTGCCACCGCCTACGAACTACCACTGATTTAATTGTTATAACTTAATTTGTTTTAGGATGTTTTATTCGGTATAATCAGAGTCGAAATCAAATCCTTGCCCTTGCCTCGTTAGCTTTCATGAAGCCAGGAGGCCGTCGGTAGGCCAATCGATTATCAACAGCAACCAATGACCAACCCTCCTGACCGACCCCGGCCCACCAATCCTGAACGTATGAATCCAAAGTGAGATTCTGGCTAGCAATGCAGGAAACCGGCACGTGGAAACGTGCAGTGAAAAGGTAGTCAGTCTCTTGTACTTGGGCGCTTGGCTCCTGGGCAACCAATTGCAATGACACAAATTGAGTTTGAGAATAGGATTTGTCCCCCGGCATGTAGGCAACGTCGCCCGGACGAATGCTTTCCGGAATCTTACCGACAACGATCGCGCGAGATGCAGAGATAGTAGGGATCTGCTTGTGCAGCTTCCTGTTTTCTGCCTTGGGCCAAGTGGTCGTGTTAGAGTCTAGTAGTCTAGTCTTTTTTGTTGAGTTGCCATTGAATGGACCGACTGACCGACTGACCACTCCAATTGGACTCCATCCGTTGTCAATTTGTCAATTCATTGTCATTATCATTGTTCAGAAACTTAGAATTGGAATTAGACTTAGACCATTGTCTACCAACCATGGGCCATGGGACCTGGGACAGACTATGATCATGATTATGAAGATGATGTTGTTGTGAAGTTGTGATCTTGCGACGTGACATGATGAAGAACGAACCACATCACCACTCATCTACCTACTTCACACACTTCACACATGAACTGAGGCGGCGGTGACTGAGACTGTGACTATTACTACTGTGACTGTGACTATTAACTATGAAGTATGAACTGTCACTGTTTGTTTGAACAAGACTTTGCGCGATTGCGTCATTGATTGATTGATTGGTTGATTGGCTGGTTGATTGACTGACTGACTGACTCCAGGACTCCAGGTCTCAGGCCTGAAAAAATGCTAAAACACTTGGACTGGTTTTGATGGCCCCGACGTGGCGATGACTGATGACTCGCTACTCATGACTCTTGACCGGTGGCTGGTGGCCGTTGACCTGATTTGACTTGACTGATGATGATGATGATGATGATGATGATGATGATGATGATGATGATGATGGGGATGATGATGACAATGATGATATGAATTGATTTGATATTATGATTCTTATGATTGCTGACTCTGACTCTCATAGTCTCATAATGCTCCTGTTTAGATTATGGAATATTAGTCTCTTAGTCTTAGTCTCTCTTAGTCATAGATTGAAAAAAATACATGATATGATATGATTCGGATTCCTCATTCATGATTAGTTGATTCATAATGTTGCTAATGCCCAATTATCTTTTGGAGGGGGCGGCATAAGAGCATACTGAGGCAATATATCAGATATCAGTCAGTCAGTCAGTAATGATACATGTTGTATGCCAAGTCATGTAAGCATGTAGATTGTCTATGTAATGTATCATGTAAAGTAAATGTTTGGTAAACTGTCAAACTGTCAAGTGTTGATACATGAATGCTGGGCTGCATGAAACTATGAAAGTAGTAGTGATAGCGGTGCAGTAATGCTCGCGTTGTAGTAGAAGTAGTAGTGGTGAGGGGTGAGGTGGTAAAAGTCGTAACGATAACGATAATCAATAATTAGCAATAATCGTGACCACTGCCTGACCACTGTCGTAATAACAAAAACAATTAATAACAATTAATAACAATACTATTTAATAATCGACAACCAACCCAACAAACACTACCAACACTCTGCGCACTGTACACTTAGACTGTGCACTGTGCACTGTACACTCTGCACTGAAAGATCAAAGGACCCCTTTTCCCTTTTCCAACTTGCAACTGGCAGAACAAAAAACATAAGTTAAGCTGCAACAGCCCAAAGGATCTCGTAAGTGGAATGAGGCGATGGTGCATGAGCTTTCTGTGATTGTCTCTCCCAAGAGGGATCCACTGGTGGCTCAGGTTGTGGGATTGACCACCTGTCCGGGTCATCCAGCACCTGCTTGGCCCCATCCAGAGCCTGCAAAGAGTCCTCGATCATCTCTGCTGCTTTTGGCCTGAAGGCCGCAACTGGTTCCCCACCCCGGCCCAACCCCGCAACCATTTTGCTGAGGCTAGGTCCTGGCTAGGTGAATCCAATCGGAATCGAATAATGAAAAATGTTTATGTCGATGTCGATGTTTTAAAAACGGAAATGTTGCAGCTGCATTCAGTGTTTGCATGCATACTCACATATTTGAAGCATACTTGCCTCTTTCGGCCGGCCTGCCGGCTGTCTTGCCTGAAACTTTTCTTCTTGATTTGCGCAATGCAATATCTACTCAATGACTGGACTCAATGACTCAATGACCAGCAACCAGTGACCAGTTTGGGCAAGGGTCCATGGCGATCTATTCTGCCAACTACTCTATAAGTATGAAGATGTATGAAGTATGTTCCAAGTATGATAATAGTAAAGTATGGCATAGCAAAGCAGCAAAGCATACGCAGGTATTAGTATAATGTTAGTGAATGTTAGTGGAGTCCTAGTGGAGGGTGTACAGTGTACGGCGTACGGCGTAGAGACAAAAAGAATGAATTCTAAATATAACTGGTGATAATTCATGACTTTTTCATCATCCATGTTATCCAATTTAGTTCGTGATTTATTGTTCATGAAATCATGAAATATGAAAGTAATAGTGGTAATGAAGTGAGGAAGCGAGTCGAACTTTGGGCCCCAGGTCCCATGATGATTGTCATGGGCAGTCATGGGGATATCGACTTGCGCTAAGTCGAAGACATCTAGCGACTTGTAGGCAAGACCTGTAGTATCTGGTATTTACTAATTAGTTGCGTTGAGTATTTGATGAATTAGTGAGTGACTGGTTGGCTGGTTGGTGGGATTACTAGTGGCCTCAGCGGCCTCATTTTATGCAAATAAAAAAGGAACGGGGATCAACATCATCAGACCTTGGCAAACACATAGATGTAGACACAGCGGTGCGGCACCAACATCATCAACAACAACGACACCAATCAACATCAATCAATCTACTGATAACAATAATGACTAATGACTAATGACAGTAATGGCAAAAAACATTTGTTTGCATTTATGACCCTGTAGGCCATCAGAACTAATGACTAGTGACTAATTGCTAATGACTGTTGATTCTAATAAGTGATCAAGAAATGAATCAAAGTGTACTAATACAATACCAATACCCAAAAATACCAATGACCATAGCACTCGATAAGATAAGACCCCTTGGTAACTTGGTAACTTGGCAACCATTGGGTGATTGGAACCCATGGCCATGATAATGGTTGGTTGCCCCGCTGTTGGCGGCGTTCTGAATTGCCCTTTTGCGAGATACTACGCAAAGCATCCCCGGCTGCAGGCTGCTCATCATTTGTAACAATCCAATCCAACAATTACAACAATCAACAATCCAGTCCAACAATGAAATTTGTCACTACTCACTACCACTACTTCTGTCACCACACAAGCCGCCCGCTCAAGCCCCACCCAAGCCCCAGGCCTTAACAAACTCCACTTTTGCACAGCACCACGGCTACCAACACCCAACTCACGCTTTATGTTAGCTCTAGAGCTGAGCAATGGTAATCCAATTCTCCTGCAGTTGGTGGTCATGGCCTTGAGCAAACTATTCTGCCCTTCGTTCAACACGACATCAGAGCGTTGACCTTTGCGGAGGGCTAAACCAAAGCAATATAGGTCAGCACTGCAGGTGCCAGAAGCAGCAGCTGCACGAAATGCATCCACACCAAACAATTGCTTGAGTTTTCGAGCGTTGAATTCTAATGACTCATCCGCAGTGTCAGCAATGGTCCTACAAAGGAACTTTCTTCTTCCGCATGCTTTGTCATGTGGTAGGAATGCCAACCAATGAAGCATCATCGGAAATTGCCAACAATTGAATACCACTCGACGATGATAATTGCATAGATGGGAGGCAAGGGATTCGACAGCAAATTCAATCAGTTGAAGCTGTTGATTGATTGGAGCAGTCATGTCAACAGACTCGTCAAGGAAAGAGGGAACAGCAATCATTTGACTGTACTCATTCAGGATCTGATCTGCTTTGCCATAGACGAGGAGGGCCATGTGGCTGTCTCCGTCTTTCAATTTTGATTTCAAAAAATTGAAATGGTGAGCGTAGGGTCCATGAATGACCGTCTGCATTCGGACAACACTCCAAAACAATGGGTCCCGAACAATTTCACATGACTCCCGCTTCCAGCGGCCTATGCGGATCCTGTATGCTGCTTGTTCTTCCTGTTGCGGATCGTCTGGCCGGTTCGAAGCAGGAGCAACGGCCACTGCAGTGGTGTCAGGGGCAGGTGCAGCTTCTGGCGCAGCATCATCAATGGCAGGGTGTTGCGCTGGTCCATCATTGTTGGGGTTGCCCGGGTCCATGACTGACAGAAACACCGTGCTGAGCTGATAAGACGTTGACGCTGCATCTGTCAGGGCTGGGGGCGGGGTTATAGTGGTGATGCTTATACGCTTAAGCGAAATACATACTTAGACAATTCAATGACTGCATCCCTTATTGTTTGGCGATGATGGTTCTGATGATGACGACGACGACGACGACGACGACGACGACGACGACGAGGATGATGATGATGATGATGATGATGATGATGATGATGATGATGACGATGATGAGGATGATGATTATGATGATGATGATGATGATGATGATGATGATTATGATGATGCACTTGAAAAACACCATTTTCAAAAGTGACCCGAATCAAGGTTTGTGGGCCCCAAAAAAGCTACCAGGGTCACTTTTGAAAATGTTGGTTTTCAGGTGTGATGATAGTGGTGATGATGATAATGGTGATGATGGTGATGATGATGGTGGTGGTGGTGATGACGATGATGATGATAATGATGACGACGACAGTTATGGTCAGTTGTAGCTATAGCGATAATTCTTGACGGTGGCGATGGTCGACGACAATAATGCTTTGGCAAGTTGCCATAGGCCAACGGGCCAGCCAATAGGCCAATGACATCAGGGCCAACAAACAGCAGTGCAGTGAAAACATGAAGAAATAGATTAGCAATTGAACACTTGACAATGACAATTCACAAATAACAGTCGACAGTCGACAGTCGGGGTCAAAAGTGGTGATTGACAATCAGTGATCAAATACTTACAAATAATTATCATCAAAAGCCCCAATTGGCCCAATAGCCCAATAGCCCAAAAACCAATAGCCAACCGAGACCAATGCCCAACAGTCAAATAGTCAAATAGACAAATATGACACATGGACACATGGCAACCTGTTTGCCAACAAACCTTGAGGCAAGTCACAATCAAGCCGGTCTGCTTGTTGTTGGTTTGTTGAATTGGATTGGATAGGATTGATTCACTACTGGTGCCGGCGCCTTGAGGTTGCCTCCGCGATGGGCTCATATGGGGCTCAGAATCAATGACCAATGAATCAATGATCTTAGTGATAATGATTTTATTTTTCTTTGATTCTTTGATTCCCAACAACCCCTAATAATAGCCTAATAGCCACAACAAGATAATTGTTGTAGTTGTAGCTGTTGTGATAGCAATCATGTCATGACAGTCATGTCATGACAGTAGTAAACATAATCTTAGCAATAGTAATACAAACAGCAATGTAATAGCAAACAAATAGACAAATAGCAATTAATAACAGCAATAAACATGTGGTGAGTTGTTGTTGTTGTTGTTGCGTCAAAAGTCTAGTCTTGTTTTCACCTTAATCTCTAGCAATTTGTGCCCGCCCTTGCCTAGAGCTGACTCCGTCTCAAAGATCGAACCCCATCTCCCAGCAATGCATTTTGGTGGTAGCTTGGAGGCGAACCGCTCAGCAGCCTCTGGACCGAAGGTTTGGTTCCAAGCCACATACACGGCACGAGCCTTGTCGCGCCAGCAATGGGAGAGCTTGGCCAAAGCGGCGAAGTACCGCCATTTGATACCGTGCCTGGCTGTCGCCAAGCTAGTCGTCAGTAATGGGATGTGCTGTAATGGGCAATGATGGGCTAGTGGACAATGGAGTTGAGTTGGGACAGAAAAAACTTGTACTTAGTCGCACTTAATGCCTTAATGCTTTACTGTACATAGTACTAGGTAGCTGTAACAGGCTGTAACCGTAACCAAAACTAACAAAAGTTCAAAACAAATACAAAATCAAAAGATATCAAAAGTAAATGCCCCAGAAAAGCTACAAGCATGCCAGTGCCAGTAGTAATGAATAATGACAATGACAATAACAAACAATTGGCAATAAATAAATCGAACAATTCGAACAATAACAATACTACAATACTACTTACAACTTACAATTAGTTTGATAGCTTTGTCTGAGTAACAATTTGCCACTAACGAGTAACCGGGACCAACACCAATAACTAATAACTATTAACTATATAAACATCAACAACTACAACAAACAATGCAACACAATTAGCAATGATATACACTACACAGCCATCAACAAATCTGAACATTCAAACTCAACAAAAAAAGATATCACAGATATCACAGATGATTCGATCGATAATTTCAGATAATGATGTTTTTGAGAAGCGAAGCGATAGCGATAGACAATGATAGCACATACACCATCCCATTCGCAATCACCAGCCCGGCCCACCAGGACCAGGCCCACTAGTCCACGAGTCCACCAGCATTCAATTCGAATTGGTCGGTCTGGTCGGTACAAATTATCGTTTTCATGTTACTGTTTCATCGTTTTCATGTTTCATTCCGTAGATACATGTGCACTGTACATTTACACGACAAGTCATTACACTACACTATTATACTACATTACATTTGTTTAATTGTTTAATGATGTGATGACGAGATTACAGTTGTGTGGTGTTGTGTTGTGATTTTGTTGTGTTGGGTTGTGTAGTTGTGTTGTGTTGTGTTGCGTTGCGTTGTGTTGTGTTGTGTTGTGTTGCGTTGCGTTGTGTTGTGTTGTGTTGTGTTGTGCTGTGCTGTAGTGCATGTATGTATGTATGTATGTATGTATGTATGTATGTATGTATGTATGTATGTATGTATGTATGTATGTATGTATGTATGTATGTATGTATGTATGTATGTATGTGTGTATGTGTATGTATGCATAGCTTTAATTGCAGGAGCAGTAGAATATGTTTTTTAGTCATTCAAACAGTCATATGTCATATGGCCATTCGGCTACAGCCACAAACTAACAAGTTACCAGCCTGTTATAACTTTGCAACTGCAATGATGCATTTCACTGTGTGCGCTGCCGGCTGTATATGACTGTATATGTCCTTAGGCTTATGAGGCTTATGTACTTCCATTAGTTGCAATTACAATACCATGCTGCATGCAATAGAAACAGTCGAGATGCAGTGATGCAGCAGTATGCCACTCTGGCCAACATGCCATCATTCATCATCAAAACATGATCATCATCAAAACATGATCATCATCAGCCTCAGTTTTGAGTTATAATGAGAATCATGAATCATGAAGTAATGAAGGAAATAGATACATGTTAATGTTACATGATATCATGATATCGATATGTAATAAAATGCTAATGGCTGATGTTACAATTCAAACATGACTGATGACTGACTGATGATTAATGACAATGACAATGCAAATGCCACGCCTTCTCAATAAATCATCATCATGGCTGCGCTGTGATTGCCAAAATGCCACAACCATTGTGCATTTGTGCCATGGGGCCATGTGGTGATGGTGGTGGTGGTGCAGAGGTGGTGTGTTTTACTGAGCCTGAGCCTTGAGGCCTTGAGTCACTGAGCCCGGAGTCCATATTGTCATATTGTTTGTTGTTATCGTCCTTATCGTCATGAGTCATGATTCTCATGACTGTCACTGTCACTGTCCTATCATCATGTAATATCATTATGTTTAGCATGTTTGTCATGTTTGTGTAGAATGTTCACGCCCATGTGCATGTACAATGTATTTGAAATTTGAACATTGTTTGTTCATTGGTAGTTGGTAGTTGGTAGTTGGTAGTTGGTAGTTGGTAGTTGGTAGTAGTAGTAGTAGTAGTAGTAGTAGTAGTAGTAGTAGTAGTAGTAGTAGGTCGTAGGTAGGAAATAAACATAATGATTCATAATCAATGCAATCAATGTCAATGTCAACGCCTCAATTAATTATTGTCAACTGTTAAAGTGTCAATTCACTTATAACTTACATTTATATGTATACAGTCAAAACGAATCATAATACAGTATACTGTACTGTAATATGTTTACAGACTACAGAAAAGACTTAGGACACAAACACAGCAAACAAGTGCGCAAGTGTAAATGTAGTATATGCAACCTGGTGATCATTGTTATCATGATTCACTTTGACTTCAAGCACATACGACACACGTACATTCACGTACATGCTGCGCCATACATTTGCACAAATAGTTATAGTTCATGATCAAACTTATATATACATGACATGCTCTGACACTGACACTCCTCGGCTCGCTTACACTGCTACCAATTACCAACCTAATATACCAACCCTGACAATTTCAGGTCTCGCGGGTGTCCCACGATCCCACCTCTGGCACCACGCATCTGCAACTCGCAAGCCAGTGCACACCCCGAGATGGGGTGCGTGCATCTCACAGGAATTGTCAATGAAGAATGTATTCTTGAATGAATGACCAAACATTGTGGCCCGCATCATTTTGCGGTACTTGATTTGGTCTGGCCCTCCATCTGATGTGTACAAATAGATCCTGAGCACCTTGCTCTTTTGCTGTTCAGCATCCAAACCAGGGTCATCCCAAACCAAAGGTATACCAACAGCCCGGAGCTGCTTGTTCAACAATGCAAGAGTGTCTCGAGCTGTGCTACCATCAATGCGCTGCAAGTCAGTGAACCCCGCGCGCCGATACAGTGAAGGGTCAGGATTTGTTCCAACCATGTAGATCGATTCAACATGGGTGCGCATCAGCTTCGAGTTTTGCCACACGGAACTATTTGTTGCATCTGAACCTTAGTTTGGGGGGAAGCAGGGAAGCTGAACCGAGCTGGGGACCTTGCACCCTAAACCGGCCCGGCCCTAAACCCATTTGGGTGGCGAGGTGCCAGTTGATTAACCAGTTATAGTAGTTCACAGATAGTAACCACGTATCAGCAACCATAAGGGGACCTTGCACCATGGCACGGTCGCACCCACAAGTATAATGAACTGACTGAATGAGTCTGAAATCTGAATGACTCGAACTTGAACTGAACAGAACAATAGCCAATGGCAACCGGCAACCGGCGGTGAAAGGGAATTAAGCCTGGTAACCATCAACATGACAACTACCGACTACCAACTCATGACTCATGACCCATGACTCATAACTCATAGTAGTTACAATAATGACAGATAGATAAGTGTAGCAAGGAACATCGGACATGGTGAGGCTGTGGCTGTGGTGGCCAGTTTCTAACTGTTGGCCGGGGCCGTGGCCCCTTGGCCGTTGGCCTGTGGGCTACCAAGGCGCTAAAGGCTGACCGCCGCTAACAAATAAATATCAACAAAATGAATTCCCTACGCATCCCAACGCCAATGTCTTGAATGTCGTGGTCTTGTGTATTGTCGCCTCACTGCCCGGTGACTGCACAATTGCAAAATGAATGATGAATCAGTCGATGCATTTCCGGTGTTCGGCGTTGGGCCTGCTTTGGCTATGGTTTAGCCTGGTTTAGCGATTCAATCACGTACTGGCTACCGACGATCAGTGGACTGATTGATATGCTTAAATGTTTGACGGGGTAATGGCCGCATCGCCCCCTATACAGCTTGATATATTTGTTCTTAATTTTTAGCCTGCTATCGCAACTTACTGGCTGGCTGATATACCTCCACACACACAGCCCCACGGTCGCCACGACCCCGGCCCTATGACAGCTATGATTCCCAGGGCCCCGGGGCCCAGAAATTGAACAAGGTTGGTTGCTGTTGTTTTCCTGATATGGTTTTATGATGTGACGTCATTTCCCCATAGCTGAGAATCAAGAGTTGGTCGGGAAGTCCAACCTGAAGTTCTGAAGTGAATTTGTTTCCAGTCACCACCTGCCTGCCCGAACCCAATTAATTTGACACTGAAGCACTGTAGGAATGGACTGCTATGGAAAACATTTCCTCGCCAGTTTCATCTTCTGGGGAATCGATCAGTTTCTCCATGTAGCCATGGTAGTTTCGAAACGATGCTATACGGCATGCACCGAGCAGATTTTCTCCCCTGATGATAACGGGCCTAGAAATGTCTGCCATCAAAATGGCCCCCAGGTCACCAGCTGATATGTTGCTCAAGTTCCTCCTGACTGCAGCAACCACTTGACTGCGCTCTGTCATGTGCCATCGCTTTTTGTTGCAGCTATCCCCTTCAGCAAGGGCTGTTTGGTGTTTGTCTTTCCCTTTCCAAGCCAAATTGAAAGCAGCGTTGCCTCTAGTTGCAGACACGGGTACCAAAGTACCATCTGGCTGGCCAGACTGCCGCCGGGCCATTTGACGGTCGTGCCTATCGCGCTGGGTTCTGAAGCTTCTGGCGGCCTGTGGCCGACTCTTGACTGAACTCCTAGCCATTGCCTAGCCATGAATGAATGAATGAATGAATGAATGAATGAATGAATGAATGAATGAATGAATGAATGAATGAATGAATGAATGAATGAATGAATGAACAAATGAAAGAATGAAATCACAATCACTTCACATAACCTATGACATGAGCATGCGACATACGACATATCTCCTATCTAGCACAGTCAAATAAAACATGATCATGTATCAGTATCAGTCTGTCTGTCTGTATGTATGTATTTGTCAGCAATGAAGCGTCAAGTGGGTCAAGTGGCGGAAGGCCGCCAGGAACTGAAGGCTGGGCTGGGCTGGGCTGGGGATTTGACTTGGTTAAGTGGTTAAGCTTAGACCTACCTACCTACCTTACTCATCTACTAACTACTTGCTTACCGACTATGGCTAACTTACTCAGTGAGTCAGTGAGTGACTCAGTATTGTAATGTTGTCAATACGGTAGGCCGGCTCTAAGACCAGGCTGTCGCAATGGCAAATGGAATCCGACAGGAATCGAACGGAAATCGCAGCAAGGAAATCAAAATAGATAGAAGAGAGAATAATCAATAGATATCAAATATCACGACTGATGACTCGCCCATCAAATCAAACAGAATATGAATATGGTCAAGTTCAAGTTAAATGGTTTAAGCAGTTTCAAAGTCACAGTCTAACAATTGACAAGCTAACTACTGAAGTGACCAACAAGTTCATGTAGAGACTGCATACAGCATACAGGCAAACAAACCTGCAATTGTCGTTGTGATGATGTCTCTCCCCAATGTGCCCTTTTGTTCTTACAATTTTTCACTTCTACATTTTCCATACTTCATTATAGCTGCTTTAGTTACTATACTATACTATACTTTGCACTGTTTTATTTCACTGAACTGTTGAACTGAGCTGTTTGAACCCTTTACCCAGTCTGACTGACTTACCTGCAATTTCTGGCGCTGAATTCACTGAATGCAAAAACGCCAAAATGCCGCTGAATGCTGGTGTCAGAAGAACTACTGAAGCACTGAAGCACACGACATCACGACACCGACTGAAGCAACGCATTCTATGTCTATTGTTGCACTGCAAATATGACTATGAATGAATAGTGAGTTAGTAATAACACCACTGCACACCAAATAACACATGCAAATGACCCGACTCAGCCCAACTCTGTTGACAGAATCAGAATCAATGATAAATATGTGTCTCCCTCCAACGCAAAGCAGTTGCCAGCCTTGCCAACTTGCCAGCCGTGAAAATACCCAACATGCCCAACATGGCCCGGCCCAGCCCCCAGCATGTCCGATGCTTTTGGAGATGATGTGGTCCATAAGAAGATCAAGTAAATAAGTAAGTAAGTACGTAAGAAAGTGAGAAATCAGTAGTTAATAAAATTGAAAAATATTGTGAGAAGTAACTTTCGTATATGCCTGCCCATGCCCATGATTATCATTTGCCCGTCGGTTCAAATAAGAAATGCAAATGACAAATGATTATGACCAAATGCGATACACTGAAAAGCACAGCTGCCAACAGAGCGGGCCTGCGTGAGCTCCTTTCGCAAGCGCTCAACCAGTTGATCCCGCATCACAAGGGCCCGGACACAATCCGAGTGAGACAAGTGAACGTATGACAGCACTGCAGCTTCGACATCGGGGGGATGCTGGCATCTAATGGAAAGTTCTTTACGAGACATCTGCAAAATGTCAGCTACGCAAACCTCTTTGGTTTGCAGAGCTACCGCTTCAGTTGCAGAAACAATAGCTGAGGCTGCTGAAGCTGAGGGCTCGGGAGGTTCAACAGCATCACACACGCTTGCAAGGATTGCACGGGAAGAACCGTCTCTCTGCTGGGCAAAAGCTCCTTGGTTCACATGCCCATTTGACCATTGGCCCCGCCCCATTGGCCACCCAATAAAAAATATCCGGCTCAGCAGGTTTTTGGTTCCTCTTTGAGGGATCTGTAAATATACAGGATTCACCAACCAATCAAATCCCAAGATCCCCCTGACACTCTTACAGCTCCTTACTAAGCCATTACAAGAAATGGGAACATCAGATTACTAATCATGAATCAATCGCATAATCACAAACCAAATGGATTGTTTTCTTTGACGGCTCAAAATGCTGGGGGTCAAGCAAATGCACTGAATCTAGTGGATAATTATTTGACTGCCGTGGGTTCTCCCGAAAAAACTGCGAAGCCAATTTCAATAAAGGATCTTAACTCATCAGCTACCTGGTCCCAGTTCCGCAGTACCACACCAAAGTGCACATGAAGTAGGTCTGGAAGTTCTGCTAGGTTAATGACCGCCCGTCTGAAGATCGAGGCCGGCAAAACCATGCCGATGTCTTTCAAGATGTTTCGCCTAGAGTCTATTGCGAATGACTGTTTCTTCAAAAGAACAAGAAAAAGAAACAAGCAGACTCGAGTCAAAAAAACAGCATCAACATCTTTCGTTGAAGTCTGAAACACTTAGGATCTTGCAGCTTTTGACTCGGAACATCCCCAGCAGCGTTGCAAAGGGGAGCCAGTGCCACTCGAAGGCGCTGCGAGACCAGCGCCGCCATTCACAAAACATCGAAGGTGACACCGGTTGAATTCTGGAGCCATCAGCAGCCCACGAGGTGGCATTTCACTTTGCGAGACCCAACGCCACCAAACGCCAGCTTGGTTGATCCCCCCTTGCTGGTCGGGTTTTGTTGTCGTGACAGCATTGATTCGAGGTTATCATAGAATTGACAAAATCCAATAACCACAAAAAACAGTAT
Source organism: Symbiodinium kawagutii (assembly GCA_009767595.1). Lineage (NCBI taxonomy): Eukaryota > Dinophyceae > Suessiales > Symbiodiniaceae > Symbiodinium > Symbiodinium kawagutii. Next base: position 422,131 of record VSDK01023990.1, read on the forward strand.
CTCAAAAGCCAATCTCTCTCTCTTTCTCCATTGGCAAACAAATGTCGCTCTCCCTTTTTTAATCTCAAAACAATATGTTTTCACCCTCTATTCATCGCAAACCTCTCCCTTATCCATCTTCAAACACATGTGTCTCTCCCTTTTCCTAATCTCAAATCACTGTCTTACTCCCTTTTTCAATTTCAGGCTACATATACCTCTCCTTTTCTCCATCTCAAAACAATTATCGTTGATACTTTTTCCATCTCAAAACAAATATCTCTCTCCCTTCATCGATCTCAAAGCTCTCCCGTTCTCAATCTCAAAGCACGTATCTCCTTGATTTCTCCATCTCAAAACACATATGTCTCTGCCTTTTTCCATTGCAAAAACATTGGTGTCTCCGTTTCTTGGTCTCAAACCATGTGCGGTTTCAAATTTTCTCTTCGAAACATCATGGCCCGTTAGAAATCTCCATGTTTCAGCAGCTTCCTCGTTATAAATGCCTATACATGAGCAACCCCCGTCCCGAGCGAAGACTGACTCGCTCGAAACCGGAGGCGGCCAGCCCAGAGCCCGCAAGATCTTACCCACTGGTTAAGCCATGATTCTCAGGTACCATAGCGACTGTCAAAGTCCACAATGGTCCTCCACCCATAATTGTTGGATTCACCATCCAAAAACTGGTTTTGTTTGACAAAATACAATGTTTGACAACAATTGTTGACTTGTGCAAGTAGACCTAAGGAGTCATCCTAGTTTGTATTCCATGATTTCCGATGTTTCCACCAGCAATTCTCTGAGCTAACTTTTGGTTATAGTCAGCCATCGTTCTTAAAATCATCACACTTATCACTGTTAGCCATTGACTAGCCAGTTATAAGATGTTATAAGCAATGATTGACAAAAAATAGTTCATAGTCATTGACCGCTAGTTGGTTATTGTGAGCCATCATGAGCCATGCATCCCGCGGCACGAAACGAGCCATCCTCGTTCCTTGGCGCGGCTTGGGATCACGGAACACGGCAGCTTAGGTGCGCTGTGGGAGTTGTCCCCGAAGATGAGATCGAGGCCAGAGGTCGCGCCTGAGGCAATGGATGATGTTTTTTGTTGAAGCTGGTGCTTTATCCAACAGTACATGTCACATGTTTGTATGGTAATGATGGGTTGTTTGTATACTATAGATGTTTGTATGGTTGGGTTGTTTGTATACTAAGTTTGGTAGTGGTTGAAAACATTTCGTGAAAACCATGGACTGTCAAAAGTCACTGCTTGTTAGTTGATCGTGAGTTTTTATTTGAAGCCATTAAGCATGAATCAACCAGGCACACAATCTAGTAACACCCAGCTGCTGGAGGGATCGTTTTCGTATCTAGCATACGGTCCCACTGTTTCAGGGATCAACCAAGCACCAGCATTCAACGAACAAACAGCAGACAGCAAACAACTTGAACAAAGAACCAACGACCAACGACAAACAACCTGCCAATATGGTGCCATACTGCTGGTTTGAGCGGGGCCACAGGAAAAGCATTCGGTCAGCTGTCCCACGAACGTACCAAGTTCCAGAGTCATCAAGAATGATAAGAGTGCGGTGCTGAATTGGCTTCCAAGTTAGCAACCATCAACTCACCATTACTGACAAGCCACTGTAAAGTTGGCCCCCGTATAACTGTTGGTTATAATTATCCCCTATCATGAACAATTTCTAAACCATTCTATCACCGCAACCATCATATAACTAACCATCACTCACCGCTGTTTATATAATCCAATGGTTATGTGATGTAATATACAAACCATATACTGAGCTAATTACGAACCATTACCAACCACCATACAACATTCCATAACCACCCGAATCGCCCATTTTCTCTCCAGGCCGCTGAGTCGGAAGCTGGACACAGCACGGTCTTAGCCAGGCTGATCCAGGCGCTTGACGGTGTCCAGGGTGGGTTTGAAAGGCAGCCATGACATGGCTTAAGGATGGGTTAAGGGTGGTGAATATGATGGTTTCATGATGAATTTGATGCATTTTGATGAATTTGATGCATTTTGATGGTTGATAGTTGATTTCATGATTCATTGGTCAAAATTGATAGGTGCTTGCTGGTGAATTTGATGAGGATTGGTCATGATGGTTATAATGGTGGTTTGGCAATTGATCATTGAGAGCTAACGAATAATGGGTATTGATTGCAGATAATGATTGTTGAAATCTGGATCAAGGCTGATTCCTTTCAGTTTGAGACCTGATAGTTTGTGGTTCTTGATATTTAGTGATAGTGTGTCAATGTTTGTGACTAGTGTCCGATAGTGAGTGGTGATTTATAGTAGTTAGTGGTCGGTTGTGGTTAATGATTGTTTTTGATAGTTAATTGTTTTTCATGATGGTGAATACCAGGCATATATATATATAACCTTCAACAGTGATGACCAACAATAAATAGTCGGTGCTACCAATAGCAATCTAAAAATATTGTTTTTTAAGACAGTATAATCAACTTCACGCAGACAAAACTTGTTTGGTTGGTAAGTGATTGTTCATTGATTGTCATGATCGATTTCAACAATAAGGTTGTGGAATGCAATTAAGAAAGAAGTTTTTATTTACCACCTAGAACTTGCAAGGCAGTAATAGTGGTAGGGCTCAGTAGCAGTTCGTCAAGGTTTGAAACGTCGGTCGGTTGGAATGGCGGAATGGCGGATTGCTTGTGGTTGGCTTATGGCTGGCACGCATCTCACGACCCTAGAAGGCTGTCCTATCCTTGGCATCACTAACATTTTTGCTGGCTGTTGGTTGGAAGTGATTTGAAACCAGAGGTACCCAGTGGTAGTCCGCCTTTCAAGGAGGAGCGCTGCCAGGAGGGTTCAAACCAAATGCTGGGTTTTTGGGCCCATGTTTTTGGTTATCGTTGGGCTTTGTTGCTTGCTGGGTGAATCAACATGAACCATGCTTAGTATTGCGCCTTGATTGGAGAACTATTGTGAATCGTGGTTTCTATTCGGAATATTCACCCAGTAACCAGGGTCAGCTGACTACCGCCGACAGATCTCAACTATGAACCATTCTTTGTACCATTCAGTGGTAACTGCCGTCAGCCATCAGTATTAACCATATCATTATTAATCATGCGTACCATGATTAGCCCTAGTGTTCCCCCAATTTTGTATTTTTGTAATATCCCGTAACTAACCACGATTTGTCTCTAGAGAACCGTCAATCATCATTAGCCATCATTTGCCATCATGTTCCATCATTATTCACCTTACCGGTAAAAATGTTATTGTCTATCAGCCACAATTACTACCCACACATATCAACCTCATCAATCATAACTTACCATCATTAATTAAATTGTTTGTGTTCCTGCTATCCATGCAAGCAACCCTTTGATTACGAAGCATCATCATCTCAAGAAGCATCATATTCTGTATTCTTGTTGGTTGCTCTTGCCATGATGATCCATCATTAACCATCATTAATCCTTGGTCAACCATCATATTCCCTAGTTTTTCCGGTTGCTATCCAGATTGCTACAAGCAATTCACCACCTCCAAAAAGGACCGCTTATTCAATTTGCCACACAGCCAATACTCAGAATCATTAACCATCATGATCTCTCATGACTGTTAGCTGTTATCCCATACTGACCTTCGTTAACCATCATAAGCCATCATAAGCCATTCAAAACCATCATAAATCACCATAAGCCAACATAACCCATCATAAACCATTATAAACCAACATAACCCATCATAAACCATCATAAAGAATCAGAAACCAACATAAAACTAGATAAACCATCATAAATCATCATAAATCACCATAAACCATCATAACCCATCATAAACCATCATCATAAACCATAAATCATCATAAGCCATCATCCCCAATGATTCACCTATCATTTGACCACTCATTCACCATCACCACGACGCAGGCGGCTGAAGAGATCCTAGCAGCAGAACCCAGTGACTTCTTGCGTGGGGCGTCGGGGCCAACCCTGCGAACGCAAGGATGATGAATGGACGAATCGCAGGATGATGGGGAGTTAGAATGGATGAATAGGGGATGAATAGGGGAAAATAACCAACAAGGATGGATGATCAATGGATGAATCGCAGGAGATTGGGGTCTTGTAGGGGATTTTAATGATGAATAGGGAAAG
>VSDK01023990.1:446047-489519 GCA_009767595.1 Symbiodinium kawagutii
CAACAACAACAACAACAACAACAACAACAACAACAACAACAACAACAACAGCAACAGCAACAGCAACAGCAACAACAACAACAACAACAACACCAACAACAACAACGACTAGGGCGCCGACATTGACATCCCTGTCAAAAAGCACAGCAGCAATGCCAACAAACGGTAAGTACATAGAAAGCACTTCAACAAACCACCACAACAACTGCAGCAACAATATCTACGCCAAGATCTCAAGCACTAGCAACAGAAGCAGCGAGAACAACAACATCAACATTGCAAACAAGTACAACATACTACAACAGCAAGTCTAGTGCTGCGGCCAGTGCGACTACTGCTACCACAACAGCAACAATAGACAACAATGTAACAATCGGCAGCAGCTAATTTTGTACCTAATTATTCTACGCACATAGCATTTCTGTTTTTGTACATAGATTTATCAACTTACATCATTGTACATTTGCATTCACTCAGGATACATATATGTGCGTTTCTCAAAACATGGGAACCCACATAGTCGATCATAGTCGTTTATATTTATAGTAAAGAACCATCTAGTAGTTGTTTAACCATTGTTGTTGGTTTTTACCTCCTATCATTAGCCATGATTAGTCACTATAAACCATCCATCACGTTGGGGTACCCCTATGGTTTGGGAAATCACCAGGTGCATCCCCTGCCACAAAGTCTCAGGTGAAACACATCCTTCAGCGCGGTCCTTGGGTGCTGGCATCTTGGCGTGGCAAGGGTGGTGGCTCAGCTAGGGGTTCCAAGCGCCGAAGTGTCGCTTGATAGGCCGGTCCATAGGTGGGAAATCGCAGCACCACCTCGGGGGGACCATGTGTGAAGCCAATCTGGATGAATTGCCAGCACTTCAAATGGGTGAATTAATCGATCTACAAGAAACTTTTACGATTTCCCAAAGGGATAGTTTGTTGAGATGAGATTGCATCAAATGCTGGGTTAATTCGAGCATTTTGTGAGACGCCAGCAACTTTTCACGAGGCACTTGACAGTAAAAAGTGTTGCTGCTGGGTTCCAACCAGACCCAGCCGTTTTGGATAGTGCAGTATTCCCACTGCTCCGAAAACTCGGGAGTGAAACAGCATCCCAGTTGTATGATTGATTCTGATATGGTTGATGCTGATGAATAAGAACGCTTGAAAGCTCAGATTCTGATGGTTCATGAGGGTGGTGGCACCGTGGTCCCCAGGTTCTTTTTCCCATGTCCACGACGGTGATGCACGTGGCGAGACAGGAGCAGGGCCCCAGCCAGCCTTTGATCTTTGCGTCGATCCAGATGATTTGACGGTAAACCGACCAGTTCTTTCATGGTTGGTGAATGGCAATTGACGGTTTAATAATGGATATGAGATGAGCTATTCAATTGATGATTGAAATGAGGAAATTGATTATTAAATATGTCATATCTATTTTTGTTATATGTTTGGCTAATTTAATGGATAATTGACGGTTCCATATATGAAATGATAAATCAATCCTTCGTAGTTAAGCTTAACAAAGATAACACAATGATTGAAGTGGCTAACGGGTTAGCGGTAAACCATTTGTAGTAAAACAGCTTAATGGTGATTAATGACCGGTCTCATGTATGATACTGAATCAATGGCGCCAAGGCCAACAGAATGATAGACCGGATGATGATTTAAGAGTAAACCAGTGGCTAATGATGATTGATAAAGGATAGATAATGATCAAGGTCATGCCTAGAGTTTGACCACTGATCAAAAGTGAAGCTTAGCAGTGATAACTTTATGGTTCATTCTTGATTCATGATTGGTTCGTTGATGATTAGTTAGTTGTTTGACGATATATGCCTAAGGTTTAGGGTTAACAATTATATATTCGATCGTGGTGATTTGTGCGCCTAAAGATGCAAATTGCATGCATGATACTGCCTTGATTGGTGATGGTCAACGATGGTTGGTGCTGGTTCATTTACAGGAAGTAATGGTTCATGTTGGTCAACTAGAGTGAAGAACATTTAACTGACAAGTGGCAATTGCTATCGTGAACAATGGATGGGTGTCACTCATGCTTGACAATGCCCAGTCTACAGCGAAGGTGGTTCGCAAGGACCTGGCGAAACTCAACAGCGCTTGCGTGCCGCAGGTGCGCAGCCAATGGTCAGTTGAGTTTCGGTTTTTGTACGTGTCAATTGAGTTTACTGTGCGAAGGGCAATATTGAAAAAAGGCATCGCTCTCGAGCAGCGGAAGGCGGCGGAAGCTCCGCGGAAGCTGAATTGCTGAAACGAAGGAGTTCCCCCAATCCTGTCCTGCTCTAATCAACTTGGTTCTTCAAGTAATCCACCCGCCACACAGTTTTTGTGCTCTGACTTCACTCTAAGTTTCATTCCCACCCTTCCTCACCTGTTTCCTGCTGCAACCAAACAACTTGCTATTTGCTGTCCGTGACAAGGATGCTGGCGCTGTGGTTGCGGAAACAAAAACAAGAAAATTTGCTTCGCGGAAGCTCGCAGAAGCGAATGTAGAAAACATGCATCCGCGGAAGCTCCTGTTGTGACCGCGGAAACATTGCGGAAGGTTTCGCAGAAACCGATGAATAATTTCCTTTCGCTTGAAAAGGAATAAACGCCACAACTCAGCTGGCGATGGCGCTCAGTAATCAGAGCGACCTGTGACCGTTTGCATCTCCCGGGTCCGCCCAAGAAGAAGTAGAAAGGCCTCATTGGCTTGCAAGCTATGAATGGTCATCATGCATGGTAGTCAATTAGCTTGCCTTAATGACGATGGTTGGCTCACATGGTGGTCAATGTCAAGTAGCAATGGTTCCCAATCACAGTTGAATGGCAACGATGAACTGCGATGAGGCATTGATCAAATGTGTGAAGCATGACCAGGGCAATGATCAGTGCTCACCATTTCACCACTGTTGACAGTCATTAACCAGTATCAACTATTGATATGACTGTGGATCATTACCATATACAAGCAACCATGTAAATCCAAAACAGGCAACACGGTATGGGCCTAGGGGTTTGTTCACCACTGAGCTCGATCAACCATTGATCAGCATTCAGCAGGAATGACCTCTGTTTTCACCCTTGTTTTGCCACTTTACAGCATTGAATCCTCATTAAACCACTGGCAATTCCATACCATGATGAACACGATGAACACGATGAACATGATGAACATGATGAACATGATGAACATCATCATGAACCATTAGTTTATACTGAATTCATCATCATTCATCATTAACCACCACGGTCAAATCATCATTAACCACCACAAACCGTGGTTAAAAGAGATAAGTGAACTCTACCAGCACCTCGCCCAAACTCTACCAGCACACTCACCAGCTTCCCCAACACCCCCGCAGGAACATCAGCATCGCAGCTTCAAGCTCTTTGACTACGGCACTTCTGCCGAGGTCGCTCCCTGTAACTCGGTGGCGTTGCCGTAGATATCACTGGCGAAGATGGGTTCTCAATGGTTAGGAATATGGTTAACTATAGGGATTTAATGGGATTTATAGGGTGACCACGGGATTTAATGGGGATTATAATGGCTGACTAAGGTTAATTGAGCATGTGGAAGGAAGGGTCGATTCCTATGTTTTTTTAAATCGTGGTCAAGAATAGGGGAAATCACCAATAGTAGTCATGTTAATAATGACAATAATAATGGCTAAACAACTACTGGTTGGTGGGAGGATTATAATGATTAAGAAGGGATAAGAAGCAACAGTTGTAGTTGGTCAATGGTTTCTCTTAGGCTCAAACGCTTAGTTCATCACTGATCCAGCGAACCAAAGACTTCACCGTGGGTTTTGTCCGACTGAAATCTGGGTGATTCATTCGAACATTCACATGAATGGAGTCCTAAACCTCTCTTACTTTCGTTTATAAGAGTTGTGTCATATAGCTGCCGCGTAAGCAAAATGCAGGCTCGCGTAAGCCGGCGTAAGGTGCTGCGTAAGTGAACTTGTTTACCTGTCCCGCGTAAGTAAAACCTGTGGTCGCGTAAGGAATGCGTAAGCGATGGCGTAAGGGATCTCATGCGAAATGGGCCTGTAAACATACCTTTTGGACATCACTCACATGGCAATGGATCAATATTAACCAACCAATAATGGTGGTTATTACCCAGCCAACTATAGGGAAACAATGGTTAATGATAGGGGAACCAGGGGTACCAGGGTGAACTGACCCACTGCTACATGAACAGTGGGTGCTTCCTGGAGATTCTCAGGGTCGGGCCGTCGCCTGCCTTGCTTCCAGGGCTGCCTGGTTGGGCTGGGTTCAGGTACCACTCTGCGCTTGCGAAACCAGGGCTGTCGCAGATTTTGGAGCGAGCATCGGGCATGGTTGTGATCTGGCTGGTGGTTTGATTGACATGATTTCCCTAGGATTTTGGAATTGTTGATTGATTGATTGATATTTTTCATGGGGGTTGGTTCAACCACCAACCAGTGAGGGATTTTTTTAGAAAGATGACTTGGACACAAGAAGTCAGAAATATGAGATCAGCTTCCAGCCATGATGAGAAAGATTACAGGACATTGATTGAAAAAAACAAGGATTCCGCATCACACTTGCATTCTCAACTCACATTCTTCACAGGGTGTGAGCCCAAGACCAAGATGACACTGATGGTTTCTTTACTGGTTGGTTGCTATCAACATTTGTTGTTTTCCTCAGTATTGATAAAAAGTACTGATATTTTTCTTAGGGGTTGAAACCACTTTATAACCAAGCTGGTAGTTAGCCTATAACCCACCGAACTGGTACCCAATATAACCACAACATGTTCTACCACAACATGCATTTTGGGTGGATGAAACTCCTCACGTTTTTCCATGTTTGTTGGCTGCCAGTACCACGAGACCAACGATTCCCAATAGAGAGGCACCTCGCATAGAAAGCTCCTCGCATGTAAATCACAGTATTTCTGTAGAACTCCTACCGTAAGTCGAAGCATTGACAGTTGATGAAAAACGACCTGTACCAAATACCTCAGTTCCTCCCATGATAGACTTTATCTGGCTGGTGGCTCTAAACATTTCTTATTTAGTGATTATTAACAAATGGTTGGTTGGCAAGCATATTTTTCATGACGGGGTTGGTTCAACCACCATAGAGTTATCTACCATTCATGAAAGCTCATTGACCACCACTGGGTGGGTTACAGCTATGAACTTAGCTTTTTAGCTTTTTTGGGATATGATTGATTTACCATTTTTCGCCGCTAAAGCCGTTAAACTTTTAGCAAGGGATCTAACAGCCACCAAGACCAATCAACCATTCTAACCTTCATCCCATCCTTTCTGGATTTTTGTCGGGCCACTGCCATGCTTGCCTTGCCTCGCAGCTACTTCAGCTTGAAACATTGAATCATTTGTGTCCCCTGTGTGGGCCCCCCGTTACATAAGCGTAGCAACGCGCTAGCTGGGCCTCCATTGCCTTGCAGGGAGCTCAGAGGTCACTGGAGATGGGAGATTCAACACATGAAGGCCATCTCAGATGACTCAAGCGGTGGTTTCTCCAAATTGTGGACCCCAAAATGGTTGGTTTACTGTGCATGGTAATGGATGATTGGGGGGTCACCTCTATGACTTGAGAAACACCCAAGTGTGACAGCCCAGAAGTGATGAAGAAAAAGCGCATCCGTTGTTGACGGGTTGATGTAGATCAGATTTTTCGAAGTAGGCCAGCTTCCAACGCCTGGGGAACCTCCTGGGACGATGTCAGGTAAAGATGTCAACCATTAGCTTGACTATCTGACGAAAATGTGTAGAAGCAATCGTTACCAATATTGGATCCATTTGTTCACAAAGCACCAATATTTGAGATATATCACAAGTAATTCAAGGTAAACAGGCGATGGTTTATGGATCTACCACTGGTATCCACTGATAGCATAAGTGTAGTAATACCAAGTCTAAAGCGTTATCTGTATTACAATCTAGCCATCTTCTTTCAAAATTCACAACTATCAGCGGTCTTAGCCTTCATTAATCCTGACATGTTTTTATTTTGAATCAACTGTACCGAAACATTTCTTGCTTTTGCATGCTTTTGCTCTCTATGACCACTACATCCGATCCTAGTTTCAATCATCAACTGTTGTCCTTTTGACAGCGCTACTAGTCATGCTTGACGAATGTTGAACCTTGTTTGCACCAATATTCAAGACCATTAAACATTTTCAGAATCAAATCACAGATATCAATTGCTGCCGGCATTTGTCGGCCACACTTGACCATGATGACTCGATGACCCATAATTTACGAGTATTGAGTATAGAGAATCAAAAATGGTGACCAGGCTTGCAGGTGCGTATGAATCGTAGTCATAATCAACAAATCAATCCATCAATCCATCAATCAATCCATCAATCAATCCATCAATCCATGAATCAATCCATCCATCCATCCATCCATCCATCAATCAATCAATCAAGCACTGTGACGTATTTGTCATCATTCTACAATCGAACACATCCCAGTATCAGCCACAGTCAAAAGTAAGTCCGCGATTTGCTTGGTTTTGGAACCATCATCTATTTAGTAATCAATAGCAAAATCAAGAAACAAACTACCTTATACATCCTTATGCTAGTGTCAACCAGCCTTGATCATTGTCGCCCATTATTTGGAACTATGGGCGATGGTTTGCATGTGTCAAATGCCTTCAGCTGTTATCAATTGTTTGAAACCAGCCAAGAAGCTTGCACACATTATTTCCCAACAGCATTCTTCATGATCACACAAAATTCAATGAAAACAACCCATGACAACGGTTGATCTTGGTCGTGATCAAGAAATCATTTCCCCTAGGATTCAACCACCATTAGCCCAAAACTTGATCCTTCTTGCTCGATTAAACTCCTTACTTAAACCCATGGTTGTTACGACAATCACCATTAAACGATGGTTGTTGGAGTGCCAGGGGTTAATGCGGGTAGATACTGGTTGATACTGCTTATTGATGGTCAATCATGGTTGATGATGGTCAGTTTGTAAGGAGTTACAATTACAAGTAAGGATTGAATATGGATTAATGATGGTTACTTGGTGGTTACATGGTGGTTAATGATAGTTCATGATGGTTGACGCTCAATTACGTGGTGGTTGATGCTCAATTACATGGTCTATTAATGATGGTTACATGGTGGTTTCATGATGGCTAATTAATGATAGTTCATGATGGTTGACGCTCAATTACATGGTGGTTGATGCTCAATTACATGGTCTATTAATGATGGTTACATGGTGGTTACATGATGGCTAATGATAGTTCATGATGGTTGACGCTCAATTACGTGGTGGTTGATGCTCAATTACATGGTCTATTAATGATGGTTACATGGTGGTTACATGATGGCTAATGATAGTTCATGATGGTTGACGCTCAATTACGTGGTGGTTGATGCTCAATTACATGGTCTATTAATGATGGTTACTTGGTGGTTACATGGTGGTTACATGGTGGTTACATGATGGCTAATGATAGTTTATGATGGTTGACGCTCAATTACGTGGTGGTTGATGCTCAATTACATGGTCTATTAATGATGGTTACATGGTGGTTTCATGATGGCTAATTAATGATAGTTCATGATGGTTGACGCTCAATTACATGGTGGTTGATGCTCAATTACATGGTCTATTAATGATGGTTACTTGGTGGTTACATGGTGGTTACATGGTGGTTACATGGTGGCTAATGATAGTTCATGATGGTTGACGCTCAATTACGTGGTGGTTGATGCTCAATTACATGGTCTATTAATGATGGTTACTTGGTGGTTACATGGTGGTTACATGGTGGTTACATGATGGCTAATGATAGTTCATGATGGTTGACGCCCCATTACGGGGTGGTTGATGCTCAATTACATGGTCTATTAATGATGGTTACTTGGTGGTTACATGGTGGTTACATGGTGGTTGATGATGGTTGATGATGGTTGATGATGCTCAATTCACTGTTGGAATCCCAGGTCCTGCGCTCATTTCTGCGCCTCTTCGCGCATTTCTTCCGAGATCATGTTGCTGGGCTTGTGCTGACATGAGCGCCGGTGAAACGATATAGATCTTATAGTGCTTTAGCCATGCTTTTTGCTGGGTCATTTACTGGTTAATCCCTGCTAATGATGCTCAACAAGCTGGTTCATAGGCTGATTGAGATGGTTTGATGATGCTTCAAAAGCTTGATCAGCTCGTGCATGTGCCAATTTGCAGGGTTGCTGACCAACAAGCACCAACAACACTTTGGGATTGGGATTGGCACCGTCCGCGGCGGGCTGTGAGGCTACGGTTCGTTCGAGTGAATCAACCAACATTGCCCATGATCAACCAAGGATTGACCAACACATCAACCCACAGCTAACCTCAATGCCTCAGGTGCTGCTTTGACTGAGTGGACTGCTAAGCAGTGATAACAACTCAGAATTCCTCAGCTTTCACGGTTTCAGCCAATGGCAGGACCGACTGCTCGGACTTGCTCGCCAGCATGCGGAGCAACAGTGATCTCTACTTTCGCATAAGTTATTTGTGAGTACTTAAGCATGCTTACACCCTTAAAGTACTAGTTGGCATGCTGGATTGCTTTGGTGGATGTGGGAAATTCTATTTTTGGGAAGAAGTCCTGGTTGCATCCAACATTCCACAAATGTTGACTCCGCCTTTACTGCCTTTCTGCAGGGGGGTTGCTATGAAAGCTCCCCGGCACACTTTGCAGCTTATCGCAAGTATAAATGCAAAATATCCCATGGATCCATGATTTGATTTATTTATATATATATATACATACATATCTATTTGCAATCACACACACATGTACATATTATATATATTTATATAGATATAGATATATGAATGCATATTTATATACGTTCACATGCATGTATATATGTGTATATCAGATTATCTGTGCTAACTAATTGGTATGCAGACATAGGTTCATTTACATACATTGATGATCATCGATACTTTTGGTATACCTATATATATATATATAATACATATGTTCAAGGGGCTGCACTCTTGGCCGATGTAAGACCTGGGTGACCATAGAAGTTGCACAATTCAAACATCGCTCGCACCTGCGGTAGCAGCTGGTCGTGAGGTTTGCCAAATCATCAACGCTTTCCTCCACCGCCGCGGTGTTCACGCCTCAGGCGAACAGCTTGCAGGCTGATCTTAATTGGTCATCCATGGTCCATGGTGACTAGCTAACCAGGATTGGTATATGCTCACTTTGCTAAAAAATGTAGGAAAACTGTTGGATTTGTGGTGAATTACGATAAAAGCATGGCGCAGATATGATCAACCCATTGCCGGAGCGTCGTTCATGGGTCTGCAACCCACCCTGGATGAAGCCCTCCACAGTTCTCCATGAAGGGCGGCTCACCTGTGACGATGTGGTCAAGCAGTTAGACACCTTTTTTGCGGGACAAGCAGTATGGCACTATTGGAAATTGACAAGTGGTGGTTTCTTAAAATAGGGAGCCCCCAAAATGTCTGGTTTATTACTACAAACGATTAATAATGGATGATTTGGGGGTCCCTATTTTGAGAAACACCCAAGTAATCAGAGGGCAAACAATCATAGGGCAAACAATGGTGATGTTACACAAGGGGTACAGGATTTTGACCCGTAGCCATGTTTGCTCGGATGAAAATAATGCGGCTGACTCCAAAAGAGATACATTCCAATCACTACAACATAGAGGCGGACAAGTCACATCCTTCTTAGATCATTTTCAAGGAAAATCATATTATTCCTGTTCCAAATCAATCCAAATCCATGCTGACCTCATATTAGAATGTTCTCAAGGTGATCCAATAAGAGCTGATCAGCCAGCACACTGCTGTCCCAGGCCAAACTAACTCATCCCAGGCAGGGCATGGCTATCCCCACCGGATGTCTCATAGGGGCGTCCTCACTCGATCTGCCAGGGTGCAACTGTAGCGAGCACGGAGTACATGCAGCAACAGTACTACGGTTCCAGTTCCTACGAGTGCCAAGATTCCTATGGAATGGCCAGTGCCTCGCTTCCGTGCTGTGGTTGGCTGGTGGTGGCTGGCGGTGGTCATAGATCGATCTGAGTACCTCATGTGGTTAGCAACCACAGGGACAGGGAGGGACAGTTTGGTACGAAAGGCTGGGATGAACCATGGGACATAGACATACTAAAGTTACGCGCAATTCCCACCCTTTGCCTGGAAACTTGAACATTGTACCACAGTACAACACTCAGCAACTTGGAGAAATTACGAAAACGTTGGCTATACGCAGCGATTTGTGCTTTAGGACTTTGTGGTTTACAGTTTATGGTTTGAGGGTTTAGGGTTTAAGCCTTTAGGGTTTTAGGGTTTAGGGTTTTAGGTTTTGAGGTTTAGGGTTTACAGTTTTTTGGTTGAGAAGCAAAAAACAGCGGGCCTGCGCAGGAATTTGAGGGTCCAGTATGACAGGCGATTGTGCACTTGTAAGTTTCCGGGCGAAGGGTGGGAATTGGTCGTAAAGTTACTGAAGATACTCAATAGTCAGTAAGCTTCAACTAGGTGTAGATACACTTGCCATAGTACCTTTAGGTTGCTTTTTACCTCTGGTAAGTCAATGGTGTTTCTCTTTTCAGAAGAACCACTTAATACTATCAGTTTGTACCTCAAAGCAATAACGGCAATCATTGACGGTACTGAGTGCGAATCATAATCATTTGCTAAGCAACATTATTGACTTTTACGAACCCAAGCATCCTTATTGAGGCCTTTTTTTATCATCGTCAGTTTCGTAGTGTTATCCTAATTGCCATCATTTCATGAGCCATTTGAGTAGTATTGCCATGATATCCATAATGGATTACCATTACTTACCCTCAGTTTTACCATCAGAGTAGTGGTACCCATCAGTCCCTCAGCATCTTTGACCGCTACGTTTGCCACCATTTCTTTTCGGCCCAGCTGCTCAGCAGCTGTTGCCATGTTCAACGGCTGTTGCCACTGGATTTGTAGAGCTAGGTTTTCCGCATTGTTCAATGGCTTAAAATGATACCCCCAGTTGACTTAGGTCAGAAATTGGGTAACTACCAGTTATGGTAGATATAACTGATATAACTATCTTGTTCATTGGCAAAACTTGATTGAGCAACTAGGACCTGGTGGGCCATCACTATAGTTGGTACAAAACCTTATTTTTTCTTGGCTTTCAGCGGGGTAGCTATCATCCCTAGGTTGGTTGGTGGTAAAACAGGGGTTCCCTGTGTGTGGATGTTTCCCTGAATCATTTCTGGGATATTAGGAACCTTGTGTAGGATCATGTAAATCAGAGTAACCCTGGACTCTCGCTGACGAGGCTACAGCTACGGCTATGACAACTCTTATGGCACCTTGGCTGAGACTTCATTTTAGTAGCCGAGCAGTGGCTGATCGTGGAAACATGAGAACATGATCCCGGATTGCTCGTTGCTTCAAGTATTTTTCTTATAGGGGATTGTAGTGGTTTAGCAAGGTGAAATGCTACTAGTAATGAGGATCAGGATAATCAAGAAAAATGGTTGAAAATAATGACCAGCTCCCAATCGAGATGGTTATCGCTATTAGTTGCTGTTGTTGGGGCTGGGAAAAGGCTGCGATGTGTTTGCTTGCTGTTTAGTTATTGTGACATGGTGTTTTTTTCCCTAGATGTCCTTGCAAAGTGATTCCAGCCCAGTTGCAAGCTACTGAGGAAGCCCGTCAAAGTTCAGTCATACATAAGCCAATGAACTATGGTTTCCTATTGTTGACAATTTTTTCACAATGGTCAACAAGGGTCATAATGCAAAAAGAACATATTGACTACGGGTATATCATGGTATATCTACCACAACTGGTAGTTACCATTGTAGCCCAAGTTAATGTATTAGAAAGAACCGCAACTTGTGCCAAGCTTCATCCCCCGGAGCTGGCACCTACAAGGAATCCTCGGTCAATGTTGTGTCGGCCATTCCCTGAGCCACCGTGGAATCATTTGCCATGGTTACTAATCATTGATGATTACTGACACTATAGATCGTTAGTGCGTTAAATAATCAAGTTAATCTTATTTATCTTCTCTGTCAATCAATGATGCTTTAGTGGTTTGACAATGAAGATGGATAAAGCATCATCAAAGCGTCACCATTGACATAAAAGTCAGCCATCATTCAACGTCGCCCTCAGCATCAAGCATTTTCGAAGCTGATTTGGGAGGCCAAAGTTGGAACTCCGGCTGGTCTCGGCACTCCGTTTCGGGTCCCGGCTTTGCGAAGAAGCAACCTGCAAGCGAAGTCTTGAACTTGGATGACTTCTCGGAAGCTAAGCTTGTGCTATGGGTGCTTTCAGCTGAGACCAGGACGGTTTGGTATGTCCTGAATAGTTTGTTGACCAAAACATTTGGATAGTTGTGGCATCGCTACTGATGCTTTGTGATTGAGGACACCATAATGCTTAATGAGCCAAAACGGTTGAATAGTATCTAGATGATGGAAACAATGGCAAAAAAGGGCTATGTAATCCTGGCGGGCAATGGTTCACAATGGTTCATAAATGGTACTTGATGATGTGATGATGACCAATGATGATTGATGATTTATTGCGGCGAAACCTTATGTGTGGTTGGACGGGAAGCATGACTGCTGATCATGATGCTTGGTAATGATCATGGTTGACTGATGTAGCCTTGGGTGTTATCTCTGTCCTTTGGGGTTTCCACACGGATGTCTTCTGGTGAAAAGATTTGTTTGGCACATTTCTGACCACGTTGTGAATGTTTCAGCCACTGACTTATTTGGTCTATAGTCTTGTTGGTTTGTTGACTCCTGTAGCAAGATAGTTGTCTCCGCCATAGATGACACTCTCCAGTAATCTCAGCAACGTAAAACTGAGCTCAATTCAAGTGCATAGCCAAGATGTGAGATGTTTTTTTCTAACAGGAAGAATATTACGTGAGTTCAGTTTAAAACAAGTAACTTAGATTGAATCCTTGTACTTCACCAGAATAGTTGAACGTAAGACTTAACTCACGCTTGATATCTATACGTCCTATATTTATACTCCTGTGAAAAAACACAGTTGGACTCCCTGGCAGAATGAATAGACAAGATTGTTCTACAGGATCAGTATTATTCTTGAGTTCAGCAATTAATTAAATTGAATAATCAATTGGTTAGTGGTTCTAAAAAACTTCAATTTTCCCTTGTAATTATGAATACATGATTGGTTGCCTAATATTTGTTCAAAGGGTTGAAACCATCAATGAGTTATTAACATCAACCATTGCCAAACAACGTGGTCTCATTCCCGTCCTGGTGGGGAATCGAGAAAGATTTCTCAGAATTATATTGAAGGTGATGGATATTTTTTCTCAAAGTGCCTACTATGGTATGCATTCATGTTTTTGCAGACATGATGTTTGAGTATGTTCCATACTAGTGTATACTCAACAGATGTATTTGGGCAGGCCTGGAACAAACAAATCTATTATGTATATGGCAGTGGGTCAAAACCCTGTACCTTTGGTTCCCCTATCATTGACCATTGTTTTCCCCATAGTTTGGTTGGTGACTATCCCCCATGGTAATTGCTTGACCCAGCTCGCCATATGGGTGTGTCCAGTTGAATGGCGTGTCCCTATCGTTGGTTGGTTTTCCAATTGATAATGGCAAGGAACAGCTTGATGGTGAATGTCCGAACAACCATGGCTATGGATAAACCCAAATACGTTTGCACATGTACAGCACACTGTGGTGATCGTTGGGGTAAAGATTCGGAACCCAAGTTGAGCTGCACCACTGATTACAGCAGGTTAGTAGCAACGGTTGATCATGGTCAATCTTCGTTGTTGAATGACTAGTGATCAATGCTGGCGAATGATAATGATCTGAAAATGATAGACATGAATGATCATGAACAAAATGAGTGATGATGAATCATGAATGTCTAACAGTTTTTGATTCATGATGGTTAATGCTGATTCCTGACCGCTACAGACATACTGTAATGGTTCATAGCGATTAAGAATATTTAAAATGTATTGCAATGAATAGATTTCCGGGTTGATTGGTGTGAACCACTTTTAATGGTTGATAGTCAATGGATATTGATTATCGATCGCTGGTTAATCCTCGTGGTTCATGATTCTTCTGGCTGGTGGCAGGGAAGGAGCGAGGCCAGGAGCCAGGGGTATCCTCATTGCCTTTTCAAGGGGGAGCCAGTTGGAGCTACCAGGGTTGCCCTAACTTAAATGGTAGTATTGCTGACGTTTACACCTGTTCGCACCCAGGATTTGTCGGACTCAGATGACGAGAAGACACCCGCGCCCTGCAAGTCCAAGAAGGAGATGACCCCACCCGAGGTGCACGCGGGGCCACAACATACAATCTGGTGGGTAGATTGATTCACATCATTTGTTTTCCCTAGTAACCATCAACAAAGATTCCGAAGTTTCACTTGGAGCCAGCTAAAAAGTCAAAAGTCATCATTAGCAAATGGTTGGTTGACAAGCAGATTTTTCATAGGGGTGGTTCAACCACCAACCGAACAGTTTCTACCGGGTAAAGTTGCGTGGTTGGAAACAACTGTCAATGGTCGTTGGTGGCCAATGTGGTGCAGCAAGATGATATTAGCGCTTATAGCAATGTTCATTGATGGTTCGACGGTTCATGATGGTTGACATTAAGTCAATGTTGTTGGTGAGTGGATAATGGGTCATGGTTGATTGATTCGGACAATAGGGAAGTGCAATCAATGATGGTAGAGAGGAGCATCAAATGGCCACTCTGCCAGATTAATACGCAGGCGACCATGAGGGATCTGCGAAGTCAGTGGCTAAATTCTGGGGCCACTGAGAGATCAATGATTTCATGGATGAAGCTATTGGACTGCATCTTTGATGACAGGTCAAACCCACCAGAGGAATCATCAGTATGGGTCATTTGAATGATCCAGATTGAATGCGTATCTAAACCAACATTTGCCAACCCACGCGAACCATTATGATTCACAAAATTCAACCATCATTTCAGCTCGATTCACCATCATTATGATCCAGATCTAGTATGTTAATTAATCTGCATAGTCAAAACGAATAGATGCCTTTAAGTATTAGCCATCCTCAACCATCATCAACCATCAGTGACCATCCTTCAGCATCAGAAACCATCACCATCAATCACCATGAACCACCATCAACCTCTCCACCTGCCCTGCACCGTCTCAGGTCCAAGTCGAAACGGAAACGTCCGAACCGGGAACGGAGCCTGCTGAGGAGCCGTCACCCTGTGCCTGGTTTTTCAGCGGCGGGACCCATGGCCACCCCAGCTGGTTACTGTAACGATCATGCGGCCCCGGGATGGTTCGGGAATGTTGAACTATACTAAGGTAAATGAGTAAGAACTATACTGGTAGGTGGTTTCAAACATTTTTGTTTTCCCCAGTATTACCAATTGGTTGGTTGACAGCGGTTGACTAATCTTGCTCATAGGGGTTGAAACTACCAATCAGTATACCCGTGACTGTTGATTATAGCTATAAACGCAGAACCTATGTTTGTCAACCAATGTTGATCCATATCAATCCTATTGGTTACTAGAATATCAATCTAGAAACGAATCTAAATGTAACTACTCCGCTACTGCTAAATATGGACAACGATAGAAACCATTACGATCAACCACTTGTCAACATATTATACCATCAGTATCATTGTTTTAATGCTGGTTAGTTAATGATTATCAATTCACCGAGATGATGCTGTGGTAAGCCTTTATAATGGTTTTATTCATGTGGTTATAGTCATCATGATCATCAAATTTTCCAGGTGTTCCTTCATGATATGGGTGAAGAGATGACTTAACGATGTCTATTTACTTGTCTAATAATGGTGACCATTCACGCGGAGGTCATGGGTGAAGTGAAGTCATCCACCCATGGTTTATCTTCATTCGTTGATCCGTGACTTACACCAAGACTGTCAACATGGGGCCACTGTGGGTGAGGATGAAGGCAATATTTGACCCTATGACCATAGGTTATAACCAGAAATGGCCACATTTGGTCCACAAGTATGCAACCATGGCTTACCCATACAGGCCATATGGTGACAAAGGAACAATAGTTAGACTCTGGCAAATCAACCTGGCTGCAAAGAAAATTCACCTTTTTTATGGGTTTTACAATGCTTTTAGCACAGTTCTTAGCTTCCAGGTTAGTTTGCCAGATTGTACTTGGGGTTACATGTGTGGCACACATGATGGACCAGTGATACTTACGAGATGGGCAAACACACACAATATCCTAAATAACTATATTATCTACCATGCTGACATTGATCTAGTTGAGCACCAAAACATACAAAGAATACCCTATCCTTCCAGTTACTACTACGTAAGCACCTGGTTTTTGTCATTGTTTGGGCTTAGTTACCTACAAAAAACTGGAAGGCTTAGGATGACCAAAGATCTTTTGACTTCCCACAGCCCACCACGCACCGCCCTGGCCCACGTGTGGCGCGGCGTGATGTTCAGGTGCCACGGATGCCAAGACCAACTTCGATGGCCTGGAGGTGGGGGGACCCGGCGCCGCAGGATTTGTTGAGCATCTGACCATTGGCAGAGCATTGCTTATAGTGGTTCAATGTATTGAATACTGATGGAGTATGGGTTAATAGAGGACAACTTCTCCAGGCGTTTTATAGGGGATATACCGACTGTATATGGTTGTTTCTCAATAGCTGGGGGGACACTCAAGTCATATTAAGCCATAGTTGGTTTTTACTATGACGGGCTCATGAACCGGATGATAGCTGGGGGGGTCCCCTATGACTCGAGAAACACCCATTTTGGCAGATCATGGTAGTTTCAGCAGTAACCATTCCTATTTCATCACCATAGTTGTGGTCCAAAATGATATACCGTTCGGTCAACTAACCTGGCAATGGATTTTGACCATATGTTATAATGAAACCCAAGGAAAACACCAATAAATGGTGGATTTTCCATCGCCAGGTTAGTTCACCAGAGGGTAGCCAGAAGCAGGGGGTCCATTGGGTGTCAATTTCGCCAAGGCAGACCATCTCTAAAGATGAGAGTGACACCACTAGCTACAAGGTGGGGCCCCTTAGTTATAAGTTGGTGAAGAGGCCGTTTAACTTTAGATATATCAATGTCATATCTATTACACTCAATTGGTAGTGAGCCTAGTTGTAAGCCAACTTATTTGACGATTGGGCGCCCCACCTTGTACTGTCCATGGCACCATTTTGGGGCAATTTATGGACGAATGGCTCGCTCGCGTTGGATGTGGTTGGTGGTCGGTTTAGTCTCTGATTTCCCTGGTTTCAACAGACTTGTGGTAGTTTGAAATATACTCCAGCCAATGTACAGTAGGCAGGCAACTTATGGTGCGGCATTTGCGAACCGAAGAATCAACAGCAGGTGTTGCAGTAGTGACATTGGAGTGCCTGGTATTTTCGATGGTTAGTTGGCAGATGTTCTGGTAGGACAGTACTCAAACGATGCTAAGATGATGGGTAAAGCACTTGCATCCAGTTGTATATCAATGCTGATTGTGCATTTAAGTGTGTCTATATGATTTCTTGTTAAGTTATGCATGTACATATGTAGAAATCATATAGATTCATATATTCTACATGTAAACAGCAGAAGTCAACCGCTTTTGTTCGACCAGAAAATCACTCGAAGCGCAACTGGCACCTGTAACCACCGGGGAAATCGGATCCATTGGATGCTGGTGATGCATGAGAAGCAGCATCGAGACAGCTCCATTGAGCCGCTGACTAATTCTGTTTCTTCAAGAAAGGCTTTGTATTTCTATGATTGCTGAAGAAACAGAATTTGCCCTATTGTTACCATAGATCAGCCATTTTTCTATGATGGCTTGAAGATGAAAACAATAAGGCTGAATTAGAAGTACATAAGGCTGATCAATGTCTATGATCCTCCAGCCTTGTTGTTTTCATCTTCAAGTGCTGGAGGATCCTGGCAATTGCAGCCTCATTCAGTATAAGCATTCACCGGCACTGATAATGTACCTACCGACAGATGGCTATATTTCATTATATTTCCTTGCATTTCCAAGGGGGCACATGGAGTTCACCACGGCATCGGTGCTTGGTGGTTTCTGGTATCAACAAAACTGGTGGAACAGCCTGATAGCTGGTGAGCATTTCTAAGCAACCACGTTGTGATAAACGGTGGCATCAGCTTGGAGATCTGTATGGTTGGTGCTTGATGCTCTCAGCTTAGTCTCCTCCTTGGAGACTCCAAGGGGTTACAGTGTCCCAGGTGCCCCGCCCGGTAGGTGGCATCGGATACTGCCCAGCGAACTGCGTCGACCAGCGATGTGAGTTGCTCGTCTCCGTGGCGAGGTAGCGAAGCCAAGCAACGGTGGGTGACCCCGACGGTCGAACTGCCACCCTGCTGGCGTACCCCTGGTGGGTGCTGGGAGGTGTAGAGAGGATGTTAACAGCCAGGGGGTACCAAGGATTTATCCACCTCCAGGTCAGGTGATTGGATAAGTTCAAGGCGCTACGGTGCTACCACCAAGGACCACCAATGATGGCTGGGGTAGGTCCATATATAACACCCAGTGTGTAGGTCTTCACGTGCCAACCTAGTTCCTGGGTCCTTTCGAACAACACGCACCCTTGATGGGCGAGATTCTGTTCAACCACTGGAGTAGGCTTACGACTGGTTGGTTATCATAGAGAGTAACCATGTATAATCATGTATGTGTTTATCCATGTTTGTTCATAATTTACCGTGATTATCCTCCTTAAGCCACTGCATCAACCCATTATGAGTTATGAACCATGGTAATTGCTTGAGCCTCCATCGGGTTATGGTACTGGTTCAGAACCGTACAGTAACCATAGTATCACATAGTATCAATTCAGATGGGGTTTTCTCAAAATTGGGAGCCCTAAAAATGATTGGTTTATGCCTGTAGATGGTGAATGACTAGATGATTTGGGGGGGTCCTATTTTGAGAAACAACCTTATGATACTTTTTAAGTGAGCAAACCATGTGGTGGCCAACTTATTCACCTGGTAACCTCGACGCTGTGCCTCAGCATGGCAGCTGTAGCCGAAGCTTGAACGGATAAGCACAGGAGTGGCATCCGCTGCACGGTTCCCATCCACTAGCAACGCACTAAGCTATACGTAGTCCTAGTCATTCAATGTCATTCACAAATTGTTTGTAGCAAATCGAGTGGTCTCAATGGCTTCTTCATTGCAGCCGCTAAATCATTGCGGTTGATGCTGATCTCCTGGGATAGCGCTGCATCTTAACCTCGCTCTGCCCGCTGTAGGTTCCGCTTCATCCGAACCAGAGGGTGAAATGCTGGAAACACCGAGCTGCGTCTATGACATCGCGCGACGTGGCTTCAGTTTACCTCCAGGGCACTTGACTTGCCAAAATCCAGAGGAAAGATACATATGGGTTTTAACCACTAGTCCTATTGAAATACTACGTCCCTTTCTAATTAACCACATAAATCGTTTTCCATGCATGTACGTACACATGTACAAAGATTCACAAATAGCATTTGAGCCCGGACCACGGTCTCACACACGGATCGAGGTTTCTGGTGAAGTTGCGTGGCGCTGTGTCGTCCGAGCCTCCTGCTGTTGTGCCACTGGGACCGAGTTCAGCGGCCACCGACGGTGGGTGATGGGGTAGTTCCCTGGGATATGACCATGGTAATGATGCCTCTAAGTTTGGTGTGCACCTTGAAGCAGTGGTTTATTAGCTATTACCCAACTATTGAACGAATGGTGATCCCAATAGAAATACAAATGAGCAAGTTTATAGTTCTATAGTTGTGGTGATAGTACTAATCTTATTTTGAATGATTGGTAATCCCTTAGATGTTGCAACTTTCAATTTGAAGCCAAGCGGTGGCTTGTAAGCCCCGGGACAGTTTCATGTTACCTTGCTCATATGGTGGTGAAGGTTCCATCACCGGTCGTGGCTGGTTGCAACGCACTAAGCTGGGAACGTTGGCACTGCTTGGTCAAGCAACATCAATGCCAAGCGTTAACGATCTCTGGAAGGTGCTAAGTGAAGTTTTAACAAAGTTAGCTACCAATTTTGGTGGAGATAACCAACTGAATCCTCTAGGTACCACTAAGCCAACTAGACTTTTAACCCTCTAGTTGGTGGATAGAACTGCTATAACGTTCTAAGCCAACTGGACTTGGAAGCTTTTATAGTTGGACATAACTGAATATAGCTATGACATAGATATAGGTTCTAAGTATTCTAGGAACGACTTTTAGGCCAAGTTTCAACTCGGGTGTACCACTCTTTGAGCTCTCAGGTACCGAACCGTGGAAGTGGAGGAAAAGACGGAAGCCTTCACAAGGGTCGCAACGCCCGAGAAGTCAGCTGCAAAGGTGCGAAGATATAGCCGGAGGTGCAAGTGATGGTTGATCATGGTTGAGCGATGGATGATTTCAGGGTTGATCAACGGTTGATTTAAGGGTTGATTAATGGGTGATTTAAGGGCTGATGAATGGTTGATGAAGTTGCAAATGGTTGATTAATGCATGATTAATTGATTAATGGTTGCGAATGGTAGTTTTTGATGATGATGGTTGATCATGGTTGATTTATGATAGATGAATGGTCGATAATGGTGAAATCGATGATTACCGTACGGTGGTTTCCTAAAATTGAGCACCCTCAAAATGGTTGGCTTATTACTGTGAATGACTATTAGTGGATGATTGGGGGGTATTCTAAGAAACATAGGTATATTTTGTTAATGGTTGAACGGTAGTTTTAATGATAATAATGGTTGCTTATGGTTGATGACTGTTGATGATATTGATTGATTATGGTAGATCCTTATTGCTCATATTCGATATGTTGGTTCCCCGTAGTTGTTTTTCTTTGGCTATGTTTCATGATGGTCAACCTCTGGTATTGGTCAATCAATATCAACAACATATATCTGGTCATACCGCGTGATATCCGCAGATCATTGATACTGATAATACCTATGGTACCTATGGTTAATCGACCAATTCTTTGATATTTATATGATCTTTTTCATATATTGGGTTTCCTGAAAATAGGGACCCCAAGAAATGGTTGGTTTATTAGTATATGAATGGTTTCTATTGGATGATTTCGAGGTACCCCCCAATAGTGCGAAACCACCACATGGTGGTACCCCCCAAGCATCCAAGTTAATAGCCATTAATGGGGACACCAACCAGCGTACGAGGGGTGCATCAGGGCCCTCGACCCCATGTTCCGCACAAATACCCATTGTAAAGCCCAGTCGTTTGGAGAAGTGAAGCCCATGCAACACCCCCACACCAGTGGTAGCATGCCCGGCAAGGCCCAGAATTGGTTTGTTCGCCATTTTTTGGGAATTGTTATTATTTGGTTGGTGGTTTGATTCACAGTTTGCCCATTTTCCAAAATGTGATTATTAACAAATGGTCGATTGGGCAATATGTTTCGTCGGGTTGAAACGACCAACCAGATTGTTATGTTTATGGCTAACAAGTTCTAAGCCAGTTAGAATTCTACCAGTTGGCTTCAGGTTGAACAGACCAGTGTTGAGAACTATGAAGAACTACATTTATGACAAGCTGGTTGGTGATTTCAGTCAGTGATTGGAATGATTTTTGACCACACCCGATAGTAGGTAACCGATCCAAACATCACTGGTAGAAACAAGCTGGTTACCTACGATAGAGGTGACTGGAAGGGTAGGGATACCATTTCGGATGATGGCTCCTTTTTGACGAACATAGGGCGTTGGCATCGGCAACTGACCACTAACCGCCATGCAATTTACAATCTTAGATAATCTAAGCACCTAGCATATGCTCATTGGAGTTCGGTGTCATCCCCAAATGACAAGTTTTTCTTCCGATCATCATGAGAACCAGTCTGGAGCAACATCTCCCACAACTGAGCAACATTTCCTGTACCTTTACTACAGTCTATCATCAACAGATATCAACAGCCAAGTGCTTGCCAGCAGCAAAAGACGAGTCAAACTTGTCAATAGGAGGCTATATGGTTGTTTCTCAGAATAGGGGACCCCAAAAATGGCTGGTTTACTACTATAAATGGTTAATCATGGATGATTTGGGGGTCCCCTATTTTGAGAAACACCCATATTTTGGTCAAAACATGGACAGCACGGACACCAGAAAAAGCAAAACACTTTTTGCTGGTTGGTTAGGATCATGTCAACTTTTGGGTTGATGAACTTTACTCAAACCCGATGTGTGATTCCCAAGTAGCAATCCAGCATTGAATGACTTTTCCGATCGTTGTTTGTTTGGTTTTTGTTGTTGTTTTTGTGATATCCTATGGGAATTCATCATCACCAACCCTCACAAGCCTTGTTCTTTGCTTGTTTCTCGTTGTTTTTTTTTTAGAAATATCCTATGAAATATGACCATCATAAACATGCGCAACCGATGATTAGCCAACCAGGACCGAAGCAAAATGGAAACCAAACCGACGGAGGGATGGATAGTAAATTGTTGTACATCAACCATGGATTGACAATCAAACCTGCATGATGAAGCTAGCAATTGAAAGCAAGCCACTACAAATCATCATTAACCAACCCTGAACCTGCGATTAACCAACCATTCGATTACCATCATTCAACGAATAAACAACGATGAAAAGCTCATCAAACAACCATTAAACAACCATGATATATCATCCATTCATCAACCCTTCAAGCAACCCTTGATCATCCATCAACCAACGTTTCAACAACCACCCGTCAGCCATTAGACAACCATTCCTGCCTCATCGCATGCCTCCAGGAGGTTCGAAGGACGGCATGGCGCGTTCGTTCCAACCATTCCAACCAGTGGCTAGTTGCATCGCATGGTTTAATTGCTGATAACAACCTTACTATTCGGAACTATATGGTGGTTTCTCAAAATAGGGGTACCCCTAAATCATCCAATACTAGTCATTTATGGCAATAAACCAACCATTTTTGGGGATCCCTAGTTTGAGAAACCACCATATTGAGTAGGTTCGAAACAACACTAATATTTCATAGGGATATACAACTGTAATATATGTTTTCATGGTCAGTAATGCTGACAGTAATGAACTAGTATCATCTAATTTCTAGAACGTTACAGTCTAGAATAGCTGGTGATCACAGAGTCGACAGCGGCAGGTGATGACTAATCATGGCAAATTGAGCTCATTTCAGTGATTACCCATAACGGTTTTCAGTGATTAGCCATTTCAGTGATTAGCCATCATTACAGTGGCAGGTGATGGCTAATCATGGCTAACCATGGTTGATACTGACTCATAATGGTGATTTGTGCCCTCACGACGCCTCCTTTCGGTGGTCGAACCTGGAAGTGGGGAAAGCCTGGTAATCAAGGTTGATAATGGTTGATGATGGAATTCCCTGGTTGTTAGAGGATAGTTACTTGATACTGTTCTACGAAATTAATTATCTGGAATCCTTGTTGATGATGGAATTCCCTGGTTGATAAGCAAAAATGTTTGATATTTGATATTGACTCTACTTGCAATAGGTGACACTGATTCGTAACTAGTATGATGAATAGTCGATATTGATTAGTAACTAGTATACTTGCGATACTGATTGGTAGCTAAAAGCTTTTAAACCACTGGAGATTTGGTGGAAAAGAGCTGTAGAATACTACCCAAATCCTGTAGGTGGAATGATTGTCCTCGAGGGGCTTTCGTGATTGCTGCCAACCTAACACCAAACCTGACGACTCAATGGCGATACTATTTGCGATCATGACTGGTCAAATTAGGACACAAGGTGGTCGTACTTGTGATGAGCCTTGCGAATCACCCAAGATAGATGTGAAAGCATGTGAACATGTAAACGGCTGGCTGTTTCACTTATGAATCTTATGAATCGGAGCTGCAGGGTGGAACCATAGACCTTTGTTTGGCCTTGAAAGCCATTTGTTACCTGGCAGCTTGTGCAGCCTCCACAGTAATTGGTGAAGGCTTTTCTGTAAGCACAGTCAGTTAACTGATACAGCAGGGGGTGAGCCCCCTGCAGCTCGAACAAGCCGTTTCGACCCGTGCTGCATGCCATTTGGACGGCACGGCAGCACGGCATAGGAAGCCCAAGACCGTGCCACTGGAAATGTCTGAGAACTCCTGGGGAGCGCAGCAGAGGCCCAGGGACGGACAGCTGGAAGCTCGATGGCTTGACACATGGGCCAATGGGTTGACCTCGGCACCAGGTGCCCCACTGAAGATGATGAAGCATGAGCCTAGCAGGGGGAAACTGGAGCTCCTGATCCACAGGAATGATGCAGTGATGTGACTGAAATTCTTTCCATATCAGGAGTATCTTATACCAAGAGTGTTATCAAGACTTTCCGGTGACATTCCTGTGCTGGATATTAATTCCGATATCAATTCTGATAGGCCTTTGTGAACCCATTGTTCCACAGTGGAAATTTCTGTTGCAATGTTGTTGGGTGCCAAATGTAGCGGTATCACACTAGAGCCGATATTTCACTACAGTCTAACACTTCCGTTGTCGAATTGGTGGTTGACTGGAACATGGCCTACCAACATACTTATTGTCATTGTATTTCATTGTGGTTCAAAAATGGCAATGATGTCGGCTTTTTGAATTTCAATGATGTGGAATGATTGTCAATCATGGCTCAGAAGCAATGATTGATAGCGAAAGCAAATCCTGTTCCATGATGCCAAATCATCGAAAATGATGAGTCACACTTAATGACCATCATTCATTCAGTATGATGAACCAGGACTTGATATAACTATCTGCGGAACCTATCCACCAACAATTCTAGGTATAAAACCAAATTCTTAAGAATTTCGATGTTGCGCCGCCAATTCTTGCTGTACACCAAGAACTTCCATACCCACGTGTTCAAACCCGTTCGAATGCGTATCCACACATAAAAAGAACAATATTTTTTCTGTGCAGAACCGTTTGCGTATCCGTGCTTACCCGTACCCGTTCAAATTTAGGAATTTTGATTTACCCCAACTTTTCTTGGTGTGGGGTTTTGCAGGAACTACGAACCATTGTTTGGCATGAAGTAATTAACTGTTAAATAGTATTTGATTTACCATTCATTGACAATTGATTCACAATTTCTTTTTCATGATCAAAACTACCATCACTAACCGCAATTACTAACCCGTATGAAGCAGTATTTAAGCATTACAAACCATTGCCTCACCATTCATTAGCCTTCATCACAACCCTTCATCATCCAAAATGATTGACTTGGAATTGTTGCTGGTGGCAACTAACCACGAGTAGTATATAAGCATCATGTCACCATTCACCGAAATACCATTAAATCGTTTGGATAATCTAATGCAGCAGAACACTCCATGGACTAGCCATTACCAATTCATAGTTATCAGCCATTAACAATAGTTATCAATCATAGTTACAATTATAGTTACAATTATTATTACAATTCATTAATTCATAGTTATCAACCATTAACGTACAATCGATTAACCATTGGTCATCCGCCAGGATTCTCATCGCTCTTTGCAGGCGCTTGAAAAGTGATGCCGCTGGAGCTGATTCCAAAGAGCATCTCGGCGACCATGGGTGCTTGGTTGGTCTGTAGGTTGATGGGTTCGTTGGTTGGTCACTGTGCCTAGAGGAGCTACAGGTATATGGGTGTTTCTCAAAATAGGGGACCTCCTAAATCATCCATTAATAGTCATTTATAGTAATAAACCAACCATTTTTTGGGCTCCCAATTTTGAGAAACCACCATATCACAGCATTGAAAATTGGTGGATGTTGGTTGGTGTTGATGTTGGTCGTTGGATTTTTCCCCACCTGTCAGGTGAGGGCTTGTAGATTGAGTACCGTCTCCTCCGCACCTCCTCTCCATCCTTCTCACCGAACAACCCGCTTCTGCTTATCGCCGTGAGCCTGACGTAAGAACGCCAAAACAAATGTCAGAATGCCAAAACATATGTCAGATGGAAGAATGTCAGAGTATATGCCACATAAAATGGCAGAAATCACAATATGAAAAAAAGTTCTTTGTAGCAGCAGAATTGAGTTTGCAGTTTTCTGTATCATCTCTGACGCTGCGTTCAACTTGTCAGAGTAGAATATTTGTTTGTCCGTTATTTCAAAACCCACATATTTCGAAACATGTCCCACCATGTTCTTCATATCGTCTTTGGGGATGTGCAACAACATGGTCACTCAAATAAAAGTAGTTTTTCTTACCAGGAATCCAGGTAGCAATAGTAATAGGTTCTGACCAATGCGGGAGTAGAGAAGTTCAGAGTCAAGCAGAGTGACCAACCACTATGAAGACCTTTGGCAATTTCATCCACTTATGAAGCTGTTTGCAGCTTTTGAGAAACGGCAGCTGGATTCTGTTGGCCTAACCGGACTACACATTCATTTAGGATAGCCGCATATGCACCGCATGGAGATGTTCAGATGTTTCAGGAACCCCAAAAAGGATATTAGAATGTGGGGATTCAGATTGTATAGGTTTTAGGATTTTTAGCATTTGTTGGCCTTACTAAATCAATTTACAAGCCTGAGATTAATTAAGATTAATTGAGATTAATTGAGAATAATTGAGATGAATTGAGACAACATTGAGAAAGATTGAGAACAACAAAGCAAACAGGACAGGCACTTGATCATTTTGAGACATGGCTGATTTTCCCACTCTTTCTCACTGGGGCCATGTCTGAGCAAGATTGAGAAACATTGAGCAAGATTGAGCAAGATTGGGCAAGATTGAGATAAATTGAGATAAATTGAGCTGAGAGTTTTAAATCGTTTTAAGAATGATTGAGAAAGATTGAGCAAGATTGAGCGGGATTGAGATAAATTTAATAAATTGAGATAAATTTGGCTGAAGATTTTTCATCATTTAATCTTGTTTTAATTGATTCTAGTACTTGGCCCCTGAGAATGATTGAGCAAGTTTGAGAAAGATTAAGCAAAATTGAGCAAGATTGAGCAGGATTGAGCAGGATTGAGCAGGATTGAGATAAATCGAGCTCCCTGGTGATTCCTGTTTTGGGTTCCTTTCCCTTTTACTTTTAGTATTATCCCTTTACTTTCACTGTTCATTTTCTCAAAGTTTCTCAGCCAAACCATTTTGAGACATGATTGAGACAAATTGAGAAAAATTGAGATTGAAGTCTCAATTTTAAAAAACCCATCAAATCTAAACCCCCACATTGAAAGTTCAAAAATTTGGTTCCTGAATGTTCTTGCTGGCTTGCACCACTGCACGATCCTGTACGAACTTAATTTAGAAAAGAGCATACCTTTCCTTGGTTCTGGATTTTGCAAGCAGTTTAATTGAGACAAGAAACCTCGCATTTAGATGAATTGGAGCGCTTCCAGTGATGCAAAAGGGATAAATCCAGCAAACAGTCTGAATCCGTAAGAGTATTGCACCCTCAACACCAATTTCAAGATACTGACATTTTTGATGTTTGCGCTGATCCACTCAAGTCATATCACTGCTTTATACACCGGGCCAGTAACTCAATATGTTTGCCTAGTCAGTGCTGTTTGATCGAAACACCTATGACTATCACTAGCCATCAAATCATCCTCAGGAATCACGTGCCATGTTTGTTGCGATGACCTAGTCATTGACTTGGCTTTTTTCATCATGTTGAATCATCGCTCTAAACCATGGCTATTAGGCTATAAAATGCCTAATTGGGGTTAGTTCACCAACCTGAGATAGGATCATTTACCA
Source organism: Symbiodinium kawagutii (assembly GCA_009767595.1). Lineage (NCBI taxonomy): Eukaryota > Dinophyceae > Suessiales > Symbiodiniaceae > Symbiodinium > Symbiodinium kawagutii. Next base: position 473,843 of record VSDK01023990.1, read on the forward strand.
GGCTTTGGAAGCAGCGCATTGTCGCCCTTGAGGCAGGTGACCAGGACCATTAAATCCATCTTGAACAAACTCACCCTGGAGAAGTTCCTTGGAGCACGGCACGGTTTGCTGATGGATTTCCTCAAGTTGATGGATGGAAAGCGGGTGAGGTCACGTTCTAATGAGTACTAATGACTGGTTTGGCATGGGCAGAAGCCAGTTTCTAGTTGATCATCAAAGGCCACTTTTGGAAACTAACGAGGAATCAAAGTCGCCTTTGACACTTTTGAGCAATTTACAGTTCCTGGAAGTATGCCATTCTGTCATTTGTGTCGAGAGATCCAAAGATTTTTGCTGACGCGGCAGGTACCAGGCCCAGTGACACATAACCCAGGTAATGGTTGATACTTAGCAATCATTCAACCATATAATTAATCATATATCAACCATAACCCAGTGATAACATCACTTGACCATATAAATATTAACCATATATTTAATCATTTTAGATTCTTAGCCATCCTCAACTCCATCATTCATTAGCAATCCTTGACCATCCTTGACCGTCCTCAGCAATCCTTTGCACAGTATATTATCATCATTATATAACCATCATAATTAAACCGTATGATATAGTCACTTAAGCATCGATTCTTAGCAGTCCTTAACCGTCCTTAACTGCCCTTAACCCTGGAACCAGCTGTGTTCCGTTGGTGGCGGGGTCGGGTCACAAACTTCCTCACCGGTGGCGACTTGCGAGGTTCGCCAGCTTGTCCCAGCAGCTTCTGGACTGCCGCTGGGCCAGCAGATGGTAGCAACAAGCGACGCTAAGATATGCTATGATCCTGGTGAATTATGGTTAAGAGTGGGTGATCATGGTTGATATCCTTACTATATGGTAAATACTAGGATGTTGATGCGATTATCGTATATTACCATATATAAGTATGGTTGATTACTTATGATGCTGAAATAATGGTTAACTATTCAGTAACATAATGGTTAGTATGTGAGTAACAGTGCTGGAAAGTAATGGTAAATAATATTGGTCGATAGTGTTGAGTGCTGGATGCTAAGGGTTAACTATGCTTCAGAGTGATGATGAATGAACAATGTTGAAAGGTGGTAGCAACCAACAATACAAAAGGGATAATCACGGTTGACAATGGCAAATGATGGTTAATCATGGTTGGTAGGATGTCCTAATTATTGGTTGGCACTTGATATATCAATCATCACTGGCTGATACTGGATGGATCCAGCATGTCCAGTGATGCTTGGTAGTTGATACCCCAAGGATAGCAACTTCATCGCGCTGGTCGCCTGTGAAGTTGCTAGAATGGTTGGCTGTTAACCGACATAAATGTTCGTTAACAAATTCATTAACCGACATAGATTATCATTAACCAGCATAAATTCAGGAGTTCACTACGAGATCATTCAGCAACATAAATGTTCATTGACCAATCAACCATCACAACAATTGTTGACCATCCTGAATCAGCTGTGACTACTATCAGCCGGAAGAACAATAAATTTGTTGCGGTCCATGATTATCTATTATTATTATTATTATTATTAGGATTCATTACCCATAATATAGCCACTCTTCACTGTTACCTACGTTAACCCTTAAGGGTTCATCATTAATCATCATTAGTTCATGAATCATCATTCATATTTGCATAAATGACAATCACGATCATCATCATCATCATCATCATCATCATCATCATCATTATCATCATCATCATCATCATCATCATCATCATCATCATCATCATCATCATCATCATCATCATCATCATCATCATCATCCTCAATTAACACTCATCACTCATTATTCATCATTCATTAGTGATACCCTTCTGTTGCTTATCATCCCCTTCAGCTTTGTCATACCGCTAGTTCACCACTGATTTGCCACAGCTGGAATTACTGTGAGGCGGAATCTCCTCTTCGGATGAACTCGTGGTGCTTATCCATGAGGCCAGGGCGTTGGCGCGGGCGTTGGTGGCTAGGCATAGGATGGGAGCTTGGCAGCTTCGCTTGGCGTCCAAAACTTGTGGTTCACATCGCTTTGCTGAGACTGTTCCCTATGGCCTCACCACTAAGATCCCTGCAAGCCGCAAGCCGCTGGACTCAGTTCGAACCCTAAGTGGATGAAAATGATAGATCCATCAGCAATGAGTCAGTTAATCAATTTTAACAATCAATAAATCAGGAGACAAAATGCTGCGCTGGATCCTCATCGATGTCAAAGGCTGCGAGAAAATTCTCCGCCTCAACCACTCACCACCCATTTTTTGCTGCTAGATGCTGCTAGGTCTTCGAAAAGGCTACCACGCAGCATCATTTCATCGCAACTTGGCATTGAAAGGGTGAGCTGAGGTGAGAAAACTGCTGGGTTCAGTGAAACCCAATAGGTTTAGCAAGCGGGAATAAATGGAGGCAACGGGTTTTACTGTCCTTGGATAAGTTTAGTTGAGCAAACTGCAGTTCATTTACTCCATACCGTAACATCATCATGATAAGCTATGTTCAAAAACAAATGGTTAAGTCAATGATGTTCTGGGTGCACATGTTCAGAATCCTAATCAGCACTGAGTATTACTATTCTTTGAAAATTACCTGTGATAAGCACAATAGGATGATTCATTGATCGTTCATTGGTGGTTAATCAATGGTTTATCACATGCACCATCATTCATGGTCGTAACCCCCACCTTTTCATACCTTTTCCACATTATCATTTTGTGAGGGAAACCACCAATTTTGGCGGTGACACACCATGAAAATAGATGTCCTGTTGCAAATCGCCACCTTGCTGATGTGTTTTCAGCTTTTGGCTGATGCCTTCTTGGACGTGCATCCCCGCTTAGTAACTGGAAACCAGCCATGGTTAGAATGAAATAGGGGTTAGTTCAGCTACCTGATCGAGTTCATCAGCATGGTTTTAGCCTCAGCAACCCAGGACATGTACGCGGACCTTTGCGTCCTCTTGCACGAACACTTCGCGACAGTAAAGGACTTGGGAGACAAGAAATTCACCTTCAAGAGATTGTGACTTGGAAGCCATCCCAGAGTTTAAGTTGGGTGATTGGTTGGTTAAAAAGGCCCGGGGCCCCCAAACCTTACAAGTGGGTTTAGATTCGCCACTTAACTATGGTTCATCAGAGTATATCTATCATAAGTATTTATAAGTGGCATTGACCCGGCAGTTACCCTAGGTATAGACATGCATAAACCAACTCAGCTAACGTTTGGGAGCCTCGGTCCCTTCTAGATGTTTGGTTCGTTGTGCGGAGTCGTGGTGTCGCTCCCAAGAGCCTGGCAGCGATCGCCGAAATAGTTCGATTCTCAAGCCTTGGTCCTCAAAATAGAGAAACATTTCATGATGATGGTTGGTCAAGCTGGATGATAGTTTACAAAATGGATGGTTATTTCCATTTTGTCTCAAGAAAAAATCCGAAATTGGTCGCAAAATGGAGGGTTTCTTACTATCACTGTTTTCTAGTGGATGATTGGCCGGGTGCCCCCATTTACAAAAAGAACAAAAGCAGAACAAAGTGAAACCATTTGGGAGCCAATATTGAGGTTATTCAAGCTCTAATTTTTCAGGGGACTTCTATGACCTTGTGACCTACTGTATTGGCTAGTATGAGTGGTTTTATTTGTTTGTTTCTTCTTCCAGCTGCATGCATGTTAGCCTGTGGTTGGTTGTAAAGTTGTGCGAAAAGGTTTAAACCGCAAGCTGGTCTGCTGATTTGTTTCTAAGTGGTTCGAAAAGTCGAAAATGCTGGTAATGAGCCTTCTATTTCATATTTCATGTCTCTTGCCAGCAGTTGCCTATATACAAATTCAGACATCATATCATATGTACATGTTTGTGCATGTAAGCCAACTGAATCGCAACAACCAACCACATAGAGTCAACTCGAAGGAATCCGAGACAGATCTGCAGGGGTTGTTCATGGTAGGGTCATCAAGGGCTTCTTCATAGTCGACAGGCTGTTCATAAAGATGAATAATTTCAGGAATCGCCCTTATCAGCCTCAACCTTATTTCCTTGGTGGTTTGATCGACATGTTTTATTGTTTCCCAATATTTCTTTGACTACCTCATGGGATTCAGATGTGGAGCGCGTGTACAGATCAGGTCTGCAAATGCAAGGCCTAGTCTGACGTCGGAACAGTCCGCAAGCAGAGAACCCCAATATTTGGGATTGTTGATTGATTGCAGTATATCTTAGGAAATGGCTGACCACCAATTTTTATAGGTATTGATAATCCCAGAAGCTGATCTTTCGCATGAACAAAGCGAATCCTATCCAGAACACTTCAAGTTTCGTTGGGATGTGCCTCGTCACTGCTTCTCATCCAAGATGGTACAGCAGCTGGTCATGTTTAGTCCAGGGTGGAGCTGGGTACTCAGCTGCAGCCGTCGGTGAAGCTGCTTAGTTCACCCCCTGGGTCCCTGGTTTCCCCGGTTGAAATCCCAGGGATTTCTGCTACGGTTCCCATTGGCCCAGGCTGTTGGACGAATGCCAGTGCTCCTTCGAACGTTTGCTGACGCCGCCCACGGATCTGGATCAGCTGCCTGCCGATGAGCGCACCATTGCGGAAGTGAGCCACCTGGATGCACGGTGATCCTGGGAGACCTGGGTGCTGAAGGGGACATGAACGAGGCATGACAAGGACCTACGGTTCATGAATCGTAAATGCACATGTGGTCGAATGCTGGTTGATCATGAGTATGAATTGACTTGGAATGAGTAGTTGACTCAATTAGGATCCATGCTAGGGGATGGTTGATTATGGGCGATATTGACTGGTGATGGTGTAAGGGTTGGTGATGGTGGTGATGGTCAATAGGCTTTGATTCAGGCTTTTCTTTCATGTTGAGCAACTGGTGTTGCAGCGTCTATTCTGCAGGATATTATCTCACATTATTAGCCATGATGGCCATTATCATAGCGCCATTCTTTGTGGTTATTATCACAGCGGCCATGATAGTATAGCCATGTTGAACAAGCCATGAGAAACCACACTTCTGAGCAACATGTTACAACCGTAAGATGAACAACCATGACGAAACAACCATGGGAAAAGCAAGAACGGCGGCTCTCAGAATGATGTTACAAGAAACATCCATGGTGAAACCACCAATCAACCATGCTGAAACAACAAAAGTCAGAAGCAGCAAGAATGCTTATATATGCCATTTCATAGCCATGCTGAAACAACAGATTTCATGACCGAGCCCAACAATATCCAAGGTTATAAGACTCACATGCTGGGCAACATCAAGTTGGTGGGCGGCCTTCTGGCGCGCGGAATGCTGGCCGCCAAGGTTCGGATGGGTCAGGGGTGCTTTGGATGAATCAACAAGGGCACCCCCACCTGGTTTGCCCTCAAAATAGATTGACACTCCAACATGCAACGTGTTTTTTTATTATTGGATGTAAATTGCGAGAATTCAAAACGAATAATGAAGTGCCAAATCCAAGAAAGCCAGGAATCCAGCAAATGGTGTTGATTCCCACAGCCGTCAAGCCAGATCAGCCCAACCAGGGTGGAGGTAAGGATTCCTCAGTGTGGAGGTACTCATGAGATCTTCAGCATGCACAAAAGCTGCTGTGAGAGAGCAGTTGAAGTGAGCAGCTTGCGGGATTCAATACCCAAGGAGATCCCAAGGAGGCACTCCAGCTGCAGCGAGCCAATAGCATCCTTCAGAACGATGCTGACTGTGGCTATTTTGCTATTGCCAAGATGAAACTGCAAGCAGAACCACATCAGGTCCAGCATCTCCAGGCTCCAGGCCTTGGGCTGCAAATTGATTGGCAGATCAGGTTGAAAAGGCTTCTGAAAGCGCTGTTTCAGCTGAGTATGAAAAGCTGCAACCAAGCTACAGGCAGAGGAGGCTGCAGCAAAATTGAGAAGCAGGAAAATCTGACTGATTGGAAAAATTGAAGGACCAAAAGAGTGCAGCGGCACCACAAGCCCTGGAGCCCACGACTGCCACTTCCCAGTTTTTCAGGGCCAAGAACTCATCAGACTATGCACGGCATCGGATCTTGAAGGCAGAGTACAAGCTGATCAGATGCGGCAGCTGCAGGTACCAAACTTCATGCCTCAGGTGCGACAACAAAGGCCCCCAATAAAGTGCCACTGGTCCAGGGTCCAGGGCTGAAGGGGATATGTTTTGGTTTAAGGGGTTGGTGGTGGTGGTGGTGGGGGTGGTGGTGGTGGCGGCGGTGGCTGCTGCACTGATTGCTGTTTGCTTGGTATCCTGGCAGCAAAAGAGCAAGGACGCATCAGTCAGTATCAGTCAGCACCATCAGGTTTTGGGTCCAAAACGACAACAGCAACGACATAAAACTAGGAAAAAAACACCCAAGGTCAAACGCAGTTAGCAGTTCTTTTGGGTTATTATCTGAACGTTGTTCACTGCATTGGTTAGTTCTTAAATAGGATTTAAAGATTCAGCGCAGGTTGCCGGTAATTAGGGACATTTTGGTTGTTACAAGCAACTAATGCGATTGATAGTTCATTCTTCAAGTGGATGATAAGGGATAACAATGCGCGATAAGGTTGATTTGTGTCTTTGGTTGTTAACATGTTTCATGGCCAACTTGGGCACGGCTAAGCAAAATATTCGATTAGTCTTGTTTTTTGCAACCGCGGTTCTTCAAGGTAAATTATCTGCAATGGCTAGCATACCTACCCGGTTCGCTTCGCTTGAGTTTCCAGGCGGCTTCGAATCTACCGGTTGATGCTACATCAGATCCCCGCTTCACAGGCTGATCAAGCACCAATGAATTTATCAGTTTGGCACATGCTCAGCCCCTGTGACCTTGAACCGTCATTGTGGACACACATTTTGAGGAACAATAGAACCAATGGCATGCCTCTACATATCTCGATGGGTTACAAGCACAGCCCACCCTGCGTTTTGACTACATAATCTTATTCACTGATCGAAACATTCCAGCACTGATCTTTTGACACCAAACCCAAGCTTATATGGTTTCCATGAAAGGGCTGATGCATGTTGACGGGAGGGCAAAAATGCAGGGCTCACCCGTTTTGAAATCGCAAATATCATGGTTTCCCTTAGATTTTCAGTTCAACCAACCGAGCCATGCCCAGTGATCCCAACGTAGCTGCTTGAATCGTTTGGTTCCCGGAAAATTCACCGCTGCAAGCATCAACCGGTTGATCCATGAAGTTCGTGTCCCGATGACTGCGATTTGCTGCCCAGCTCTACGTTCAGAAATCATTGAACCAAATTCTACCAAAACTGGTACCTTGAAGTTAGCTGGGACCCTTCACTTTTCACCATGAAATCTTTTGACCCAACCCCACCCCATGGTGCCCACCAGGTTGGCATCGCCATCTTGGAGGAGCTCTTGTCGAACCCCACGGCCGAGGCGCCCGTCCTTTGCACCCGCTCCCTGCTGGACCTTGTCATGATGACATCTTCGCATTGAATCCGTGGATGGTACACAGGTAGGATCAGGTAGGTTGTTAATAGCTATGCTCATATATTCATGAAGCAGGCTGAAACATGCATTTCAAACACATGTATTTTCTCCCTGTGCGGGGGAAGGTTTGGGTCTGAGAAGTTTTTTTTAGGTTTCCCGGTTTCCCTATGACTTGAGAAAACACCATTCTGTAGTTGTTTAACCATGAGTTGGTTGGTTATACCCTTTAAAACCCTAGTAACCATCACTATTGATCAACCATACTTAAACCCTCTTAACCATCATCACCATTGACCATAGTTGAACCCTAGCAACCATCACTATTAATCTCACTATATAACCCCTATCAACCATCGTTAACCATATGATGAACCCCTATGAACCCCCTATAAAATCCCTATAAAACCCTATAAAACCCGAGTTCATCACTATCAACCATCGTTAACCAAGGCCGTCCCTATGGGCCGCCGGTGAGGCCTTAGAATCTGTGGCAGCTCTGCTGACGGCTTTGGGTCCCAGCGCCGATCACCCGCAGTGGCCGCAGAAGAAAGCTCTGTGCCTCGATGGGAACGCGCCGGTGAAGCAGGGGGCGGATCATGGTGCAGCTGGTGATTAACGAGGGGATTATTGTTGCAACCAACCAACTAATGGTTAGCTAGCTGGTGAATGGTTAATAATAGGGGATAATAAACAACAATAATAGGGGATATGCCAGCTATATATGGCTATGGGCCAATATTAACCAACCAACTAATTGGAGGATTTACCAACAATTTCATAGGGAAAACAAAGGTTCATGATGGTGGAACCAGGGGTACGGGGTTTTTTACCCACTGCCATATGGGATGTACCAACTAGATGCAACTAGATATGATGATTCACCTGGTGAATGGTTGATTCACATGGGGAATGAATCTGCCTGGTTGTGAAGTCAACTGGTCATGCATGCGAATTGCTCGTACGAAGTGGGGCCCCCAAACATTATGAGTTGCTTCAGCCATTGAACAAGCTGGTTATATCTTCCATTGGCCTGGTATCCTACTTAACTCCAGTCATGGACCAACTTAGCTAACATGGGGACCCCTCCTAGGAGTGTAGCAGTGATTTAGTGGTGAATCAATGTTTCAAAGTGTTATCGATTGTTCGTTATTGATGACGATTAATGAATTGATTCACACCTTGATGGTCGTTAATGATTCACCTCATGCATTCGATTAATGAATCGTTCATGATTGTTCACACCTCCTGAATGAATGATGGTCGCTATTGATGAGAGTGCCATTATGGTGATAAATGCTGACTGATTGGTGGTTAACGCCAATGCCGCTTGCCATCGTGGTAAATTTGTGATGGCCGTAATAACATTTTTTGGTGAATGATTTGTAGATGATGAATCAATGGTTGATGATGGTTTATTCATATGTAACAGTGCATCATTTTAAGTCATGAAAGAATGCTTCAGAGTGGTGAGTTGATGCAATTGTGAATTTGTGGCTGAGAATGTTGAATCAATGGTCCCTTGATGGTGAAGCAGCATTCATTGTTAACAATGGTTTATGGCTGTTGATACTGTATTCTGAATTGTTGATCATGGCAAATTAATAGCTATGCTCTTATCTACTTGTCAATGCTGGCTCATGAAGAATGGTCAATCACTTGTAATTAATGATTAGTTGATCATATCGACTGTCAATAAGATCATATGGTTCACAAGCAACTACGGTCAGTGGCCAGTTACGATTGGACGATGCTTCACAATCAAATCAAGAATCGATGCTTACTTTGGTCAATCCTGATGGTATATACAAACAAATACGGCCACGGTTCAAAACCGGGTGCCCCTGGTGCACCATTTTCCCTCTGGTTCTTGGTGATCGTCCCCCATGAAATTGCCGGTTCACTGCTTGACTGATAGCCGCATCAAAAGGTGTATCCACTTCTGAAAGCATTCTGCATGGACAACTGGCGCAGGGAAGCAGTAGTGATTCTACAACTGCTTCATCATCGGATCAGTTTGTGAGTCATCCCTCTGTTCATAAACCAGTAGAAGCCAGTCCCTCCTACTTGGATCTGCATTCCCGGTCAGTATTTAGTGGCTAAACAGAATCACAGGCGTTCTAAGCTACATGTTAGGTTTTTAACCATGGTGGTAACCCCGGCTGCACATCCAACTAACCAGCAAAAGGCAATCCTCAAAACTGTAGATGCTTTTTTATGTCCCAATGAATGTGTGCCTTCTGGAAATTGGTGGAATTCTTAAATCTTGCTACTTGTATTTTGGACCCCACTGCGCAACCCTACTAACTTAACCTTGATATGGTCATGGTACGGTCCAGCCGTGCAAGGTCTGACTAGTTGTACAACTTGCTGCCATAGCTATGGACCTATCCATGACACCTGGAAGTTTGTCAAACCATTCCATTACATTACATCATCCCTGGGGCTTGCTATGCATATACATAAATATATATATATACATATTTACATATATACATTATATGCATCTAATTCCGAATGTCAACATAGATGAAATTAGAGGACTAGTTGAGTTTGATGATGTATCTTGGGGAATACATATTGAAGCTATACAACGACGAACTTGCTGGGGCAGGCCGGGGGTAGGCAACGCAAACAGCATACTGTGCTTGGTGGCTGCTTCATTTCCTGAGCAGGTTCCCCTCGCATATCCTTCATATTTCCCTTATGATCACTGTGAACGCTTGACGCTTAATGCCGATATAATGCCAATTAATGCCAATACATGCCAATATCTGATAGTGCTAATGGAACATGTCCATGATAGCTATTCATTAAGTTTGATGGATAATCCAGATGGTTATAGTGGTGAATGATCAATCATGCCCAAATACACCATTGGTATGGTGAATGCTTGCATACATTAATTGATCAAATGACCCAGTTTGGTAGGTGAATGTAGTATACCATACATCAAATATTAGGGATGGTTAAGACAGACAAAGAGCGTCAAATCAGAGCACATGGCATAACAGCCAACAATGACCAACAGTTTGTTGCTCCTCATGGTCCATGGGAAATTGCAACTACCTTGGGTTCAGTGGCCCCACTGAACCAACCTTGTTATCACAACCGGCCAGTAGCGAATCGATGCACTGGCAGCCGTGCCCCTTGTGGTTGTACATATGGAAAGTCACAGCATTATTATTTTCTTGAAATTGTATCAATCCCAGCAGAGTGCCATTTTGCATGGGGTCTAACTTCCGTTGAACATACAGGAAGGAGTCTTTTGAAAATCCTCACATTATCCCCATCCTCGGCAACAACTTCAAGCGTCAACTGGAGAGTTGTCAAACCCTGCTTCACCATTTGGTCGGTGAATATTTGGTGACCACTTGACTCATAGATAAACTATTTGTATGTGCCACTTCTACCACAGCTGAGAAAGAAATATTTGACATGCATGCCCATCGCTCGTAAGTAGTTACACTGACCGTGGTTCTCCAGGTTCGTTCATCCACCTTAAAGGGCTATCTATTGCTACTGTGAGCTAGCTTCACTATCCCAACTTAGAACCCTTTATAGTGAGCTGGCTTCTCCCAACTTATAACCAGCTTTTTCAAGACCTTTGGTTCATTCAAATAGCCCAGCGGTTCAGGGTTGAGGTGGCTCTTCCAGTGGTAGCCACAGGGACAAGATCTTTGATCAGCTTTCAGTGATCGTGAAGAGCAAGAGCTGCCAGACCCGGGAGCGCTGCTTGTTGAAGGACTCGCATCGGCGCCTCTAGCGTTGCGGGGATGAGGTTCATGTTTACCGTGTACGAAACGAACGAAACGGTAAGGGTAGTGTCAACTGCTTAGCTAGAAATGCAATTCAAATAGAGATGGCTTGTGAAATGGTGGTAGACATCAAGAAAAGGTGTACGAAAAGGTGGTGAAACATGTCTCTGAGTGAAAAATTAAGTGTAGTGTCAACTGCTTATCTAAAATAGATGTATATATTTTAACTTAGATACTCCCAGAGCTCGCTGATGAAAAATGGTTAAACATCCAGAACATCAGTAATCAGTACTACCACACTTAACCATGATGAGATTGCATCAGGCATACCATCAGCAACCACTATTGAAATCACGGTTCGTCAGTCATGGTCATCATCAACCAATGTCAGTGCAGATTATGAATCAACCATCATCAAACCATCCCGGTACGAATACCTATCCAAATTAGCAGAGCGCAACCACTGTTGACATCTATTTAGTCCGTTGAGCATCATGAATCAAGAATCTACGTCATGAACCCTGCATCTATTTTTCGATCTATTGAGATCATTGATCTATTGAGATCTACATCATGCCTGTTTGGAGATCAGCAGTTTTGAATCATGAATCACTGTTTATCCTATTAGATTCTACTGAGCTCCTATTTGGTTCCTAAGGGATCATGGAGCCTATCGAATCATGACTCCTCCAGTGCCCAGTGGTGCCCAAGCCTTGTGATGTCGAAAGCTCCATGTCGGCCACGTGAGGATCTCTTGGATTTGCGTGGCAACCGCTGGGTGGACCGACGGCCCAAGAAGTTGGAACGTGCCATGACCTTGGCGCAGGCACAAAGGGCACCAAGGGCACAAAGCGAGTGCGGGTTGTGCTGCCTGGTGCGAGATGGGGTCACCATTGGTTGGTAAAGGATGGCTGAGAACCGGTGCTTTGATTGACAGGATTTTAGATTGGATGGTTGGTTGATGCTGGTTGACTTATATTCTTGGGATGGCGCTTATAGCCAACAACCAGGTCAACGAGGGTTATTGATACACTTTTGATACTGCTTAATTCAGATGCACAACCAAAACCACTGTCCCAAAGTCCAGCAGCGGCCATCGTATTTTCTCCGATTTCGATTTCCAACATAATTATTCCCATGATTGTTGCGTGTTATGATGTGTTGTGCCTTATTTTTCACCAGCAACCAACACATAGCCTAGGATTTTTGGTTATTATTGTTGGTTGTTGTCTCAGATTCACCATGACGATGACTGTAAAACCGGCATTAATTCAGTAACCAATCAAACAACCATCATTAACCATCACAGCCCCTTTGGTTTTCCAACATATTCCCTGTGATTGTTGGGTGTCATGCCATAACCCGCAACAAATACCTGGCCTATGAATCTTGGGTTGTCGCAGCTGAACCATAGACCTATAAGCCTATAAGCATTATTGAGTATCCCATCATTGCCACCAGCATCAAACCATGCTTCGATGCCTGCTCACCACTTGGATATAGCCATGATAACAAGCTGGCAAGGTGGGTAAATTAGTCCAAGACAGCCCAAAAAACATGGTAAGTAAGCCTACAGGGTGAACTAAGCTCTTTCCGAACCATCTATTTCAACCGACCAACAATGAAGCATCATTATCCAGTATCAAACAAACCAATTATCCTGGGTTTTAGCATCTACAACCATCTATTATCATCTATTAACCACTATCAACCAGTATCAACCATGGTTCTCACCATGGCTTCCCCGTTGGGAGCCGTGGGTGGCCCCGCCGTCGACATCCAGCTGCTTTCAGGTGGCGGAAGGTGGTGCGCCGCCCGCCGTCCGACCGGCGGTGCGCAAGGTGACCAACAGCTTCGACCAGGCGGGCGTTGTGGTGGTGGTGTGGGTTTGATTTTATGTAAGTATATAAGATATACAGATATGCACATATATTTTTATATATGGAGAGTATATATATATGGTCAGCGCCCCTTCTGAGGCCTACATTTTACATAATTTGAAATATACTTGTCATCACTATATTTGATTATAATAGCAGTGTAATAAAAAACACTGTAAAAACCATATGAAAATGCATATAGTGGATTATTCTTTAAATTAAAACTGAAGACATTATAAAGAGAAACTGAATTATTTGGTGGCTAAATTTTGGCCGTGGATCAAGATACTTTTTCATTCAAAAAAGCAAAAAAACTGGGGATATATACAATTTTTCACAAAAAAAAACACAAAAAACCTTGGAAAAACATAGTTTTTGATCAAAAACCTAAACAACCTAAGAAAAACCATGGTTTTTGATCAAAAACCAAAAAAACCTCGAGAAAACCAAAAAACCAAAAAACCACCTTTTGAAACAGAAAAGATGGTTTCACCAAAAAGTTTTGGTTTTTTGGTTTTCCCTAAGTTTTTTTGTTTTTTTTTGGTTTCCTCGAAAGGGTGTTTGGTTTTTTGGTTTTAGAAGCTCAAAAACCAAAAAAACCTAGGAAAAAAGATGGTTTTTGACCAAAAAACCAAAAAAACCGAGGAAAAAAGATGGTTGTTGATCAAAAAACCAAAAAACACCTAGGAAAAAAAAATGGTTGTTGATCAAAAACCAAAAAAACCTAGGAAAAAAAAAAGGTTTTTGATCAAAAACCAAAAAAACCTCGAGAAAACCAAAAAACCAAAAAACCATCTTTTGAAATATAAAAGATGGTTTCACCAAAAAGTTTTGGTTTTTTGGTTTTCCCCAAAAAACCAAAACTTTTTGGTGAAACCATCTTTTCTGTTTCAAAAGATGGTTTTTTGGTTTTTTGGTTTTCTCGAGGTTTTTTTGGTTTTTGATCAAAAACCTTTTTTTTTCCTAGGTTTTTTTGGTTTTTTGATCAACAACCATTTTTTTTTCCTAGGTGTTTTTTTGGTTTTTTGATCAACAACCATCTTTTTTCGTAGGTTTTTTTGTTTTTTTGGTCAAAAACCATCTTTTTTCCTAGGTTTTTTTGGTTTTTGAGCTTCTGAAACCAAAAAACCAAACACCCTCTCAAGGAAACCAAAAAAAACAAAAAAAAACCTAGGGAAAACCAAAAAACCAAAACTTTTTGGTGAAACCATCTTTTCTGTTTCAAAAGATGGTTTTTTGGTTTTTTGGTTTTCTCGAGGTTTTTTTGGTTTTTCTTTACAATTTTCATAGACATTGTTAATTTGGCTCTTAAACTTAAATAGAAAAACTATTGTGGCTGCTCCACAGTCCAACTACCATATCACTTCTTTTCACATAATGTTATTTTTCTTTTTCTAGTACTATAAGCAATATATTTGATTTTCATTACGCTATAAATGTGCTTAATTATATATGTTTGATAGCTGTGAGAATATTATCACAATATAATTTTTTAAGACCCTAGACTCTAGTAAAACATGTCGCACAACCTTGCCACTGATGGCTTTGCTGCCACTGCCAATTATGTGTACATTTCTTTTGAGATCCATTTCACTAAACTACACTTCAATTCAAGTATTTGGCTTATTCTACCACCCACCCTTTGCGCAGTAGCATTGCCATCTTGCTACTATCACTACTGCTACTTGATTTCCTTAGTTTGATTCACCGATTCAATAAGTTCATGTGACTCATTCAATTCTGCAATCCTTACTGTTTTTGGTGATTGTGAATATGATCTGAAGAATCTTCAATAGATGATTTGTAATGTAATTGACATCGTTATTACTCTGAATACTATCACAGCTGTTAGCAATATTACTAGAATATGCATTCCTATTACATTTCAACTAAATACTTTCCAAAGTACTATGTGCTCATTTCATAGATTCTTCAAGACCATAGAGCACAATTTGTTTCATTAATACAATTACTATTACAGTTAACAGTCAACATGCCCATTGCTCATCATATACACAGGGCATCTTTTCACTCAAACCATATTTGCTAATTATATAGTATTACTATCACTGGTACTTTTGCTATTAGCACTGCTTCTATGGTTGCTATTACCATTGCTGCTAGTATTAATACTTCACCACAAAAAATGGGAGGTAATTAGTTTAACTGGAAACGCTTGTTGTAACTACGCTCAAGTGAAGGCACTTACATGTCAGCTTACAGTCACTATCTTAACACAATTTTCAAAGCCAATCTATAGGTTCCACATACTAGGCCTAATGCTACATTAAATATGATTCAGTATTGCCATCAGTACCAACGTCATAGTAAAACAATCCTTCATTCTTTTGCATGAATATGGGCTCTTATCTCCACTAGTTGTATAACAATAAAATCGGTCAAACATTTCAAAGTGTTCCCTTTATTTATCAAAGTTATCAGTACTATTGTTAGTACTACTGAAACTGCACAGGTGGTCACATTGATATAATGTAGGATGACTTAACAAACAGGCTAAAACATTTATCAGCTATTATGTCAAATGTAGGCCCCAGAAGGGGCGCTAAGCATATATAT